>CASBWL010000026.1:3792500-4262500 GCA_949130495.1 Sambucus nigra
CCGTCGTTAGAATGACACATGCATCTCGTTAGAATGACTTGCCAACTTAGACGTTTATTTAACTAATTTTTCTCTCAGAATTTCGTGGGGGTGTAGAACCAAATATATAGTTTAACATTTTGATTTTTCTTCACAAAATTTTTCTATGGTTTTCAAAGATCAAAACCATCCTTAGAGTTTAAAAAAATCAATCTTTCATATACTATTACTATTGAGATCTTGTTTGCACCATCTGGGGGTTGTTCATCACTTTGAACATTGTTCATTGGGTTTTGCAGTGAAGAAATAGATGAGTCTACATTTCGAATCGTAGAAGGTTGCTAAGATGCATTGTTGGACACCGAGGTACTCGTGGATGCATGTGCTGTGGATGAGTATTGTCGAAGGACTTCTTCATGGGCACTGTGGAGGAACGATAAAGAGAAGAAGGTCATCAAGGTATGTGGGGATTGAGTCGTTGTGTAAGTCTGTCTGTCTTCCTTTGTAAAATTGTATCATAGTGATAATCTGGCTTGGGTCGTCTGAGATTTTTTCCCTTAGTGGTTCATACATCCAACATTGTAAACTTGTTTATTTTACTTGCTATAATCATCTAGATGCATGTTTTAGATTAAACAAGATAAATTTGGGATTAACTAAAATTTATTCACAAACATGGTGCATGTTTAAATTGAAAAAAGTTTTTTGAAAGAAAAATTGTTTAGGACATACTTAAAGCACATTTGAAAAAAAGGGGCTTGCAAATTGGTATCAAAGCTATAAACATTTTTTGTGTGTGTTAATTCCTTATTATTTTAAGGATGAATTGCAAAAATTTAGAAAGTTTTAGAGGTCCTTTTTTTTATATCACAAATCATGCTTATTGAAAAATGCGAACGAGAAGTGATTTAAATTTAATTGATGAGCGTGTGTGGTTAGTGGTTCAAAAGGGTTGGACTCCACAAGTGACACTAGAGGGAGAGGCCACTAATTTAAAACTCGTTGAGTCATGGACCGAAGATGAACATAAACTTTCACTTTACAATTCTATAGGTCTTCCTCACATGTCACACCGGAAGAGTGTAATAGGATCATGACATGTGAAACTTCAAAAGAAGCTAGGGATATTATTGCACTTACTGATGAGGGAACTAGCATGGTCAAGGCGTCTAAATTTTAAAACCTCACTACACAGTTTGAGACGATTAAGATGTTAGAGAGTGAGTCGTTTGAAGAGTTTTATGTTATACTGTCCAACATAGTAAACTCATCATTTAATTTGGGAGAGAAAACACCCAACAACCAAGTCATAAAGAAAATATTAAGGTCGTTGCCTAGTAGATTTGATCCCAGAGTGACCCTTTTAAACTCATTGGGTGTACTTGAATCAACGAAACTACAAGAGCTTGTAGGTGACTTAGAAAATTATGAGCTTTACATGTTTACCTGCAAAAAAGTGCCAAAGAAAGAAAAGGGCATTGCTTTGAAAGCCTGGAAGGAGGAGACTAAAATTTTAAATGATGATTCTGATTCCAATTTTGAGGATGTAGCCTTTTGTCAAAGAAGTTCAAAAAGTTTCTTAAGTTCCAAACGCAATCGAAAGATGCCAAAAGAATTGAGAAATCCAAGAACAACAAGGTCAATTTCCCCCCTTAGAATAAGAGTGAGAACGTTAAGAGGGATGAATAAGATAGGTGTTTTGGTTATGAGGGTTATGGTCACAAGGTAGTGGAGTGTACCACTAGACGTAAGAAGGATGGAAAGAAACCAATAGCATATAACACCACCTTATGTGATAGTAAAATGAAAGAGGGAGAGAGTTCCCCTATTGACCATAACTTTGTAACATTCATGGCATGCCATGTGAGTGAAAAATATAAATATTCTTATGAAGATTCTCATATGAATGACACTTCTAAGGCCGTTGAGTGTGAATCCCAAGTGAGTGAGGGTGAAGCGAGTGAGGAAGAGGAGATTGAAGTGGGAGAGTTGCTAGTTGCCTTTAATGATTTGTATAAGGAAGCGGTAAAGGTGAAAAATGCAAACTTGAAATTGAAAGCTAAGTTGAATGAGCCTGTTGTAAAAAATAATGACGCTTTGATGGAGGATCTTAGGGCAGTGGAGAAGAATCTTAGGGAGAAACTAGAATACGTTGAGAAAGAGAGAGATAGTCTTCGGGTTTAAATGGAGGCTTTGAAGAAAGAGGTTCTAGAGTTTGAGGTTTCTAGGAATTTTCTTGAGTCTAGGATTTATGAACTTGAGGATAGATTAAGAGATTCAAGTAGGGTGAAGGTTGATTTGGGGGCAATCTTCGAAAAGTTGGATAGGATTTTAGGCACCATCCAAATCAAAGGAGATATGTGTGGTATAGGCTATGATGATCATGTTGTTCCCATTACCAAAGCCAATACCAATTGTGTGAGAGAGCCGACTCAAAACATTGGGAGAGGTCCACATTTAGGTCACATTCCTCACCGTGTTTACATTTGTTCCTATTGCGGTAGAAAAGGTAACCTTAGGTATTTTTGTTATGACCTTAAAAATGCTCCTAGGAAGTTGAGGAATAAAGTCATTTCGGTTCCTAAAACCCCCATGCATAATTACACACCTACTTGGGTTAGGAAATCGATCTTAAGAGGCTTTAGGAATTAAACTTCATGATTCTTATTTGGTTGCACTTGATTATTCCCATGCTAAATCTAAAGGATGATTGTGTTGCGATGTTTGTCATACGCTAGTCTTCGCTTCTTGATATATTTATTGCTAGTGTTATAACATGTGTATCTCTTTGTACTATATTTTTCATTTATTTGAAAAATACAAAAAGATTTTTTTGTGCTAAATTTTTGAAAATACAAAAAGATTTTTGGTTTGATATATTTTTGAAAAATACAAAAATATTTTATTTCAGGATCAAAAATATTTTTAGAAAAATACAAAAAGATTTTATTTTTGGGTCAAAAATATTTTTAGAAAAATAAAAAAGGGATTTTTGTTTTTTTTGTGTCTTGAGTTTTCATGTTTGATGTGGCATATTGGTGTGCTTGGACCCCCATCACTTCATTATACACGTGGCTAGGACATTTGGTCATAATTGTTGATGCATTGAATGATCTTAACCATTGTCTTAATGGGGTTGTTTCGAAGTTAATATGCATTTGGATTCGACTTTTTATATATGTCGTCTTTGCACACATGCACGAGTTTATATGAATGTTTGACATCTCATGAAAATTTAAGTTTAGTGAGACGTTCTTATCTCAATTTTATCATCTATGTGTAATTAGACTTTGGAGGAGGTGTGCATGTAAGAGCCGTTTTACCATTAGTATTGATATTGCTTATATTGAAAAAAATGATGCGTGTTCACGAAAAAGGGCTGCGAGAAATAATAATCTCATCATGAACGCCCCCGTTTAAAAGTTCCCGAGAAAAAAATAAGGCAATAAAAAGAATCATATGCCAAAAATAGGGCCAACAGTATTTCTCTAAGTTGAGAAAAATAAAAACCTCATAAGAGATTAAGAAAGTAAAAATAAATATTCGAGGGTGTTTGGATGGAAAAATAAACGGGCTTGCACCACGAATCCTAATGTTGAAAAACGTATCATGACTCTGTGTTTGTTGAATCATCAGAATTCAGGATTTGTGTGCATGTTGATTTTTTAGTTCGTTAAGCTCAATATATTAATTGACACATACGACTAAAACTATGTTTGATGACATTTATCTATCAATTAGAGCCTCTTGATCGTTTCTATATGTTCATGTTGTGACTCATTTGTAATAGTTCATGCACATTCACTCCATATCCATGTTTGAGCACATTGATACTTTGTTAGCTTGAAACTCACATTATTTTTTTTTTCTTTTCAGTTTCAAGTCTGTTTTGCTACTGTTTCGTATCTCTAGTACTTGTTTACGTGGAATTTTTTCAATGGAAAGAACTTTAACTTTTTTGGAACTGTAATACAAAATTTGCTACAGTCATTCACACGACTTCTGGACATCATTCGAATGACATGTCCAAGTCGTTCATAATTTGGTTCTAATAAATTTTTTTTAAGCCATCGGATTTGTCATATATGGTCGTTAGATAGATAAATGTATCGAATGACAACACAATTTTTTAGGTCGGTTGATGCACACTTCAAACGACGTGCTTGTCATGCTAACGACATGGCTTCATCTTTTGAATGATCTGCATGGATTTTTGAGCCCTTATTCTGTTTCAGTACCTGATTCGTATATATGATTATATCATTATATTTTAGTACTTTTGGTTTCATTTGGACAGTTTACTTGCAGTCGATATTGATTACATGATCTGATTCTTATGTCGCATCGATTCGTTTAGTCATATCTTTCCTTACTTTGATGATTATTTGCTAGATACGAGTTGGTATCTTTTGATTATGATTAGCTGGAATTCCATGTTTATCTAAATATGCTTCATTAATTATTCTCATTCTAGATATTTGGTTGATTGTTAATATTTTTCACTTATTGTCTATTTTAGACAAAAAGGGGGCGAGATGTATGTCATGTAGGGGGTAATTTTTTGATGAACACATATTCTTTGGATTTACAAATTGGTATCATGTTTTTATGTTCATATTTTGCTTGTATTATATTGTATTGGACATATTTGTAGACAAGTTGGTATCATGATTTTCTCACATGTTTAACAAATGGTTTGGTTTACATATTGGTATATTTTATACCAATTGTTCCTCCATAGTTCACTGGGTATTTTTATGTTTCATGTGTGTAGGTATGCTTAAGAGATTCGAGATTTCAAGAATACATCACATTAAGACAACCCATTCTTGTCGGACCTGCATATACTAGTCCTTGTCCTATAATTTTTATTTTTTGGTTTTAGCGGATTGGATTTAGGTGTCATACTGCTTGATGGCCTGGCTTAGGCATTTCGTTGTTTGGGTTTTGTATCGAAATAGTCCAAGAGGGAGATTTATAAGGACAAAATTTCCAACTGAGTCCATTTGTATGTATTGACATATTCTTGGAACAAATCTTGTTTTGTGTCATATATATATTTTTATATTGTCATGATTCCCATAGAGTCTATGACGTGTTTGTTTAGAAGACGTTTAGGCCAAGGTTCAATGATATATCATGTTGAGTTTTATTGGTGCACGTTTCACGTCTTCATTTTGATTTCATTTCGAATATCACTCAGGTATGAACGCATTATGTTTATGGAGTTCGAAATGAGTTTTAAAGGATGAAAATTTTATTTAAAGATGATTGAAATGATTTCAAAATGTTTTATCTTCATTTATTCTGAGATACCAACTGTTTAGAGCTGTGTGAATTCTCACTTTGGTTTTCGATACTTCAAACAGCACATGAAGTCGTTTGAACGACATGTCACTTCATTATAATGACATATGCATCTCGTTAGAACAACTTGATGACTTAGAGTTTTTATTTAAAGATTTTTTCTCTCAGAATTTAGTGGGGGTGCAGAACCAAAAATATAGTTAAAAGTTTTGTTTGTCTGCATAAGTTTTCTAAGGTTTTCAAAGATTAAAACCATCCTTAAAGTTTAAAAGATCTATGCTTTCATATACTATTGCTATATAGATCTTTTTTTGCACCATATGGGGTTTGTTCATCACTTTGAACATTGTTCATTGGGTTTTGCAGTGAAGAAACATACGAGTCTGTGTTCCGAATCGTAGACGGTTGCTAAGCTGCATCGGTGGACACCAAGGCACTCCTGGATGCGTGTGTTGTGGACGAGTATCGTATAAGGACTTATGTGTGGGCACTATGGAGGCACGATTAAAGAGAGGAAGATCATCAAGATTTATGGGGATTGAGTTGTTATGTAAGTCTGTCTATCTTCCTTTGTAAAATCGTATCATAGTGATTGTCTGGCTTGGGCCGTCTGAGATTTTTTCCCTTAGTGGTTTCCTCGTACATACAACATTGTGAACTTGTTTATTTTACTCGCTATAATCATCTAGATGCATGTTTATAAGTAAACAATATAAATTTGGCCTTAACTAAAATTTATTCACAAACTTGGTGCATATTTAAATTGAAAAAAGTTTTTTGAAAGAAAAATTGTTTAGGACATCCTTGAAGCACATTTGAAAAAAAGGTCTATAACGACATATGAATCTTGTTAGAATGACTTGAAGACTGACTTTTTATTTAAAGAATTTTTCTCTTAGAATTTCGTGGGGGTGAAGAACCAAAAATTCAGTTTGACTATTTTGTTTTTCTGCATAAAAGTTTTTCAAGGTTTTCAAAGATTAAAACCACCCTTAGAGTTTAATAGATCCGAGCTTTCATATAATATGGCCATAGAGATCTTGTTTGCACCATATGAGGTTTTTTCATGACTTTGAACATTATTCGTTGGGTTTTGTGGTGAAGAAACAAGGGATTCTATGATTCAAATCGTAGACGGTTGCTAAGATGCATCGGTGGACACCGAGACACTCTTAGATGCGTGTTCTGTCGACGAGTATCGTTGCAGGACTTTTGCATGGGCACCGTGGAGGATCGATTAAAGAGAAGAAGATCGTCAAGGTTTGTGAGGATCGAGTCATTATGTAAGTGTGTCTGTCTTCCTTTATAAAATCGTATCATAGTGATTGTTTGGCTTGGGCCGTCCGAGGTTTTTTCCCTTAGTGGTTTCCTCATACATCCATCATTGTGAAGTTATTTATTTTACTTACTTTAATCATCTAGATATATGTTTAGGATTAAACAAGATAAAATTAGGCTTAACTAAAATTGGTTCACAAACTCGATTTATGTTTAAAAATGAAAAAGTCGAAAGAATTTTTTTTGTGACATTTTTAAAGCACATTTGAAAAAAAGGGCCCTATAGAAACAAGTATCGTTTGAAGCTTGTTCGAAGTTGGTTAGAACGAGATGAGTTGTTTGTTCCAAGGATTTTTCTTTTGGTTTTAAATAGATATACAGTTTCGTTCAAATGAACTCCTATTTTCATTCGAACGAGTCCTAAAAAAACATACCACCTCAAAAAACATGTTTTTAATAAATTGGAGTATTGTCATTAGTTTTCAAAGATACTTTTAGCGAAAAACACTTTCCCATACATATCCAAAAGATCCTAAACCCTAGTTTCACCCAAAATATTTGAGATCCAAATTTAAATCTTTATTTGCTTTGATATCTCATTTAGCACAAAGGTTTTACTCACTATCATCTTTATTGAGTATGTTTCATATGGTACATTGTGTAGCTGTTGTTTACACACGGTGGACTCCGTGGTGTGGTGTTGTGGTGAAAAGGTGGTGTGTCCATGTTCTAGATCACTTGATGGTAGATGAGACTTATCAATGAACACCGAGTAGTGCGTGGACTCACATATCATTACAGTTACACGGGTGGACTCTGCATGTCATTATGGAGGAAAGATTGAAGATCGAACCTGCTTCAAGGCTTGCGAGGGCATCAAGTCATTGTATAAGTCATCTGTCCACTTTTATTAGTCCTAATCATAAAGAATTTTTTTTGGCTGGGTCATCCGAGGCTTTTCCCATTATGGGTTCTCCTCATAAATCAATCATTGCATGATTGTTTACTTTAGTTTATCCTTCTATCAACTAAACTTGTTTACACAATTGTCATTTAAATTTTATGCATATGATTAATTCCTTTTATATTAAATATTTAATTTGAAAAATTATAAATTGCCTTTTGGTTAGACCATTTCATACACCCTTGAACTTGAAATTGGTATCAGAGCGAGAACACTAAGTTTTTGTGTTAGTTCCATGTTTAGGCATGAATTCTAGTGGTTTTTAAATGGAGGGCCAATTGTTTTCTAGACCATCTATATTTGATGGGTCTAATTA
The DNA here is from genome assembly GCA_949130495.1 of Sambucus nigra. Classification (NCBI taxonomy): domain Eukaryota; kingdom Viridiplantae; phylum Streptophyta; class Magnoliopsida; order Dipsacales; family Adoxaceae; genus Sambucus; species Sambucus nigra. Next base: position 3,800,345 of record CASBWL010000026.1, read on the forward strand.
TGCATAATTTAAGATTCATATGAAATTAACATTTAAGGCGATTAATTAGGGGGTATGGAAAGAGATGTTTAGAGGGTGTTCCCCACCCATAACTTTAGTAGGTGAAGTTCGTGTACCTAAACTTATAGAAACATGGTGTGATGATGGGCATAAGTTATGTAATTTTAATTAACTTGGTTTGAATGTGTTGTTTTGTGTCGTCACCATAGAGGAGTTTTTCCATATTATGAAACGTGATATGTCTAAAGAGGCTTAGGACATACTCTAACTCGGCCATTAAGGTACTTGTGCTGTTAAGGCTTATAAACTCCAAAACCTCCCCACTCATTACGAAACTATTAACATGGAGGAGTGAAAAAAATTTGATGATAGTTATGTTAAATTTTTTGATAGTTTGAACTCCTCATTTAACTTGGGAGAGAGAATACCTAAAACCCAAGTAGTCAAGAAAATCTTAAGGTCCTTACCTGAAAGATTCAATTCAAAAGTTACTGTTTTGAATTACTTGGGTACTTTAGACTCTAAGAGATTCAAAGATCTTGTGGGTGATCTTCAAACATGTGAGCTTGACATGTTTTTGTGACACCCCGCCTGATCAGTCCTAAATTAAATTAGAACAGGTTTCTCAGTTGGTTCATTCTTAGCATCACTATCGAAACTTTTTAATTACTAACCACCTAAGTGAAATTAGACTTGTGCAAAGTTTTATCTTTCATTAATTCAAAGGAATACCCATGCAAAAATAATTCATTAACAATCACAAGCTAACTGAAACCAACCACCGCATATAAATAAGAAACTGGCCTAATAAACCTTCGGTTAAAATCCAACACAAATGTAAATACAGATAATAATGGATCTCAAGTATCTGAAATAAATACTAAATAAAACCATGAGCAACATGCTCGGATATCTGATAGATAATCCCTACACTAGGAATAAAAGGAATAGAGTCACCTATCCAAATCCTGCAACATCCACATATGCTGCAGCAGCGAATCCATGGAATGCATCAAGCCTGGTATCCCTGTGGTTGGACACCTAAAAGGTTTTGAAAATATTTTATTGCAAGGGTTAGAACCCAAAGCATTTTGAAAACATTTAGCAGATGATTAACTTGCAGTAATAAAATATGCATGAATGAGCTTCATATTTTAGTTAGTGTCGCACTCCCTTGAGGACAGACTCACCCCTCAACTAATGTGCACACCTAACGTCTTCTTTATATCCCACCTAGTCCTCAACCCCGAAACTAGATACTTGATATAACTCTTGTCAACCTCCCTACTCAATCCCGAGTATTTTAATGTATGACTTATAAGTTACTTATCGCCTTAACTTAGTTAATTATTTTTCATTGAAAGCCATATAACATTTACTAGTTATATAATTAATACACTTTTCTCCATGTATTTAAACTTATCGTATATAATTATTCACCCATTATGTACGTACAGTTATCTTAAAACAATCACACATATTGAATGTGAATATAACCCATATATAATTAATACAATTCACTACATGTATTTAATGACCCGTATATAATTATTTATCCCATTATATACGTAGAACCATATTACATCATTCACACATATGTTGAATATAAATATAACCCATCCTCCCGAGTAATAACTCATCGGATGTATTCTATAGAGTGCTATCACACTAGGTGTACTCGCATAACCTAGTTACCCCCAAGTCAGAATCGCTCACTAACTTGGCCAAAAATATAAACATAATGGAGGCGGTCATATTCCTTCCCTGAAAGTGAGATAAGCCCCTCACCCATATAACGGATGCTATGACCTGGGGATATACTCACCCTACTCCTCAAGCTAGGCGATTCACCCACATCGCGAAACCTCCTCTGATAGCACTAGAGTATATATATTAATAATATCTAATCACTGATATTTATATGCACACACCATATATAAACTATCGCACTCCATATATATATAAATATAAAATATCCGAGCTTTACTGTGTACTGAGTCCGTAACACTAGCCTATATTTAGCATCTCGAGTTTATGGTCCAACTCGGATTATTAATTAATTTGCACATTAATTAATTAAATTATTATTGGTGTCACCCAACCAAAATATTCAGACTCGCTCTCATGGACCGAGAATGAAATAATACCCGAGTCTAAATTCCCGACTCCAAATTAATTAGTTTTCAATTTTAATTAATTTAATACCTTGGCATCGCTTAACAAAAATACCTGGACTTGCCCACTCAATCTGTATTTAATTATTTATGAATATTTTCCCCCCAAAATGAACCAAAGTGTGTCACACATAAATCCCTCTCAATCCCAATTACTTTCTCTTATAATTGTTAGGAAATTATGTTCCATATTTATTTCTCACTAAATAATGCATGGGAATCAAATTTTAAATAAATTTCTCTTATATAACAAAACTGTCCGACCTGTCAAAAATCATGGGCCATCGATCGATCAATCCCAGCCATCGATCGATCGATCGAATAGGTCTTCATCTTCTCCAACGCTGTTTCATCCATTAACGAATTTATCCCAACTCCAACCTCTTCTATGGTTCAACCCAAACGTAGACAACATTTTTAACACATGGGAACATGATTAGGACCTCCCCTAAAACCTCAAACATGACGTAATTCCCACAAATCTCTACTTATTAAAAAATTGGGAAATTTCTGGGATTTCTTTGTTCAATCCCAATTTCATCCATTTATCCCAATTTTGTTCATCAATCAAAGTTAACTATCTACTCAGAATCATGTAACACGATAAATTCCTACACCAATTCTTCTTTTGGTTTTCCAATTACAAAAACCCCATTTTTGTACCCGTTTATACCCAAAACGAATTTTTGATTTCCACATCACATAAATACGAATTGAAAACATAAATAAATGCTACAGAAAGTTAACCACTTGCCTTATGTGTTCGTAGGGTCTGATCCGAGTGTGAGATTCGCAAGGTTGATGATGAATCCCCCAAATTCGTCCCTAGTCTTGTCTCCAAAAGGGTCCCCAATGCACTCTAATTGCTCCATGTAGTTTTCTCTCAAAACTTAGGATTTAGATTTGTGTTTTCTGTCGTTTCCCTTTTCTCTCAATTAGTTATTAAAGCTAAATCCCGTTTTTAGCCTAATGGGCCAAGCCCAAGTGACCCAAATAGCCCCGTGTGGGCCCAATTATGCCTAAAAATGCCCCGTAACCCGTTTACTACCCCGGGTACACTTTTCCGGCTATCTCGACCCATCCGGACTCAATCGTTCACTCAAAATCGACATCCGAATTAATTTTTAAAATTCCTTATCTTACACCCAAATTAGTCTATACCAACTCCCGACTGAGATAAATAAATGCCGCGTCACTAATACACGTTATGACGTAAATAATTTATTATTATTCACTTAGTAATTAAATTTCCATAAATATTAACCATTCACTCTCCGATTAATATTTAAATAAATATTACCATAATTAATTAAATTAAATTATGACACACAAGTAATTTAAAATTCCCGAATTAATTAAATATTACATGAACACAAATACGAGGTGTAATAGTTTTCCTCCAAAAAGAAGAAGAAGGATAAGGGAATTTCACTGAAACTCGAAAGCAAGAAATAAGTGTTTCCCATGATGTGTCTGACATCGATTTGGATGATATGACTGCCACGTTTATGACAAAGTTTAAAATTTTTCTCAAATTTGGAAAAACATGAAAGATGTAAAAAGTTTTAGAAAAATAAGTATAAAAATGTTGATCAATTCCCTAAAAATCATAATGATAATTTTAAGAGGGATGAGTAAGATAAATGCTTTGGTTGTAAGGGTTATGGGCATAGGGATGCTAAATGTCTCACTAAACTAAGGAAGGAAGGAAGTAAGGAAAACAAAGTTGTACAATGATACCCCTAGTGATAGTTACCCGGAAGAGGGATATGCTTCCCCCATTGAGCACAACTACACCGTGTTCATGGCTAGTCACATGAAAAATCTTTTGATAAGGATAATTCTGTACATGACAATTTTGTGGCAATTATTTATGATTACCAAGTGAGTGATGGTGGAGAGAGTGGAGAAGAAGAAGATGATGAAAAAGAGGAGGAGGAGGAGGAGGAGAGTGAACTCCAAGTTTCCATCCATGAGTTGTATAATAAAACAATCAAATTAAAAAAGGCTAACTTGAAATTGGAAGATACATTGAAACAACATGACATAAGGAATGATGAGAGTACATTTATTGATGATCTTAGGGAACATGATAAGACCCTTCAAGAGAAGTTGAAGTGTGTTGAGGTGGATAGAGATCACCTTCCTGGGTTGATGGAGATTTGAAAGAAGGACTGCTTTGAGTTTGATGAGGATTCATTGTCTTAGTCTAGGATTGTGGAGTTATAAGAGAGATTGATAGACTCGAGTAATGACAAATTTGATTTGGAATATAGGTCAAAAAATTTGGATAATAAGTTAGGCATCGTTCGAATCAAAGATGACACGTGTGGGATTGTATTTGATATTCCAAATGCTTATCCTAATAAAGCCAAGACCATGATTTAAAAGATTCAACCATTTCTAGGAATGCTAGAAAAGATCAACCTAAGGGTAACATTCCCCGTGTCTAGATGTACACACATTGTGGTAGGAAAGGTAACTTAGGGCATTTTTGCTTTGATCTTAATGGTCCTAGGATGTCTAAATCTCGAGTCACTGAGGTTCCCAAAACCTGAGATCATCATGTTTCATCTATGTGGGTTAGAAAATCATATTTGGAGTCTTTGCATGATTGAATTCTTGATTCGCAAATGCTTTCACATTAGGCTTCTCATGATAAATCAAATGGTTTATTGTGTTCACATGTTTATATACACTAGCTTTTGTACTTCATGTTATATGTGTTTGCTATTTGTATGTGGTTTGAGTCATTTTTATTTTTTATTTTTATTCATTGGGTCTTATTGAAAAATAAAAAAAAGATTTTGTTTTTCTTTCGAGTTTTTTTTAAGTTGGTATCATTTTCAAAAATGTTTAAAAACTCAACAAGATTTTTGTTTTATGTGTAGTTTAGTTTTAGACAATTTGTATGAAATATTAGTGAGTTTGAATCCACTTCATTTTATGTTTTCATGTGTCTAGTACATTTGATTATGACTTTTAATTCTTAGATTGTTCTTATTCATGCTTGCATGGAGTTATTTGACTTTGATTTTCTTAATGATTCAGTTTGTATATGACTTTACACACACATGCATGACCACATCTGGATCTTAACTTCAGAGAATAAATTTTGAGCTAAGTCAGATGTTCCCCCCCAATCTTGTCATCTACATATTTATTGACTATGGGGGATTTATGCATGTAAGAACCATTGCCCGTGAATTTGATTTTTATTGAAAAATATGAGCGTGAATGTGAAAGGTCTACGATGGGAGAAATCATCCTTGTGTGAAAGGCCACCATTAGAAATAGCCTAAAAATTATGAGGCAAGAGAAAAGAATAAATTTCCACAGACATGTTTTTAATATTGATCATAAAAATTGGTATCCTTAAAATATTTGAGTGGAAAATGATAAATGTTTAGATTTTAAGGGTATTAAGGTTGAAGATCAATGGGATTGCACAATGAATCCTAGTTATGATTAAAATTTCATGATGCTATTGATTTGTAGAATCATCAAAATTGTAGGCTTGTGTGTATTGTGCTTGTTTGTTCTTTGATTTCACTTTATCTATCACCTAATGCTAAATCTTTGTTTGATAAAGTTTTATAGTAAAATAGAACTCTTTGGATATTTTTGAGGTATTGGGTCATAATTATTTTGTTTCTAGTTCGCATCCCTTAACTCCATTCCACACACTTAGACACATCAATATATGCAATTGTGTAACGTTTATAAGTTTTGTGTAAGTTACTGGTCGTTTATATATATATATATATATATATATATATATATATATATATATATATATATATATATGTGTGTGTGTGTGTGTGTGTGTGTGTGTGTGTGTGTGTGTGTGTGTGCATGTGTGTGTGTGTGTGTGCGTGCGTGCGTGCGTGTGTGTGTGTGTGTGTGTGTGTGTGTGTGTGTGTGTGTGTGTGTGCATGTACATGTGTGCCATTAGTATATTGTGCAAATTTATAAATATAGTCGCATTTGTTTTGAGTATTTGCATTTGAGTGTAATCCATGTTGTGTTCTGTGTTATCGTTGAATGATATTTACATGCTATATGATGATGTTGGTATATCTTGTTGATTGTTTACATTGGTATCTCATCCTTCACTATGTATTCAAGTTGGTATCGTTTATTGCATCACTATTGGTATTGCATGGATTATTTGTGCTTGTGTTGCCATGTTGTTTTTCTGGCACTTTACACCATTGCATGATATTATTCGTTACTTTGTATTTCCAACGATATTACACGTTCTCACATTTTGGGGGAGATATCATTCATGGAGGATAAATGGTTTATTATGCGCTATTCTCTTTTATCTATTAGTGAACAAAAAGGGGCAGGAGTGGTATCTTTCACTTTAGTGTTAGGAGATCTTTATCTTGGGGGGTGATTTCTTACCAAGGTGGGGATGTTAGACATAAGGGAAGTTTTATTCATATGAAAATTTATATTGTTATATTCTCTTTGCATTTGAAGGTGTGTTTAAGTGTGCATGTTTGCAACATGCGGCAAAGTTTGCAAGAAAGAAAAGATACTCAGAGTATGTGTTTGTCAAGTGTCTATACTTATCCTTTTGGGGTTGGGATTGCATCTTTTAGATTAGATTGATGGCCCGCATATTTTTATTTTGTGTTATCCCATAATAGCCAAAGAAGAATATCTGTGAGGAAATTTTTTCGATAGAGTCAATTTGTATGTATTTTGTGTTGTCTTGTGATTGGACAAAACCTTTGAATCATAGGTCAGTACTTGATTTGTTGACTTTTTAAGACAATGACATGTTTCATTGAAGTCGTTTCATAGATTGCATTCATCTTGCCATATTTCATTCCATGTTTTGTCTTCATGTTCTGAGGATGTCTACATTTTGATCCTTGGAACTTAATAGTAGGTGTTAGTTTTTATAAAAATCTTTGAGGGTTTCTTTTAATACATTTTCAATGAAATATATTTTTTATTTTGAAGTCATTAGAATGACTTTATAGTATTAGTTCAAAAAATATTTCTTATTCGTTCAAATGAACAATGAACGAGATTATTTTTTTGGAAGGACAAATGTCATTTGAACCGCATTCGAAGTTCGTTTGAATGAAATGAGTCATTCATTTAAATACGTTTGGTTTTGGTTTGAGTGCGATGTAAAGTTTGTTCGAACAAACTCCTATTTTTATTTGATCAGATCTAAAACTTAGAGTCCATTTAAAAGTATGCATTGGGTATTTACCAACAAACCATTGATTCTTCATCCAAAGTCTAATTAAATCATCTTAGCAATATACTTTGATCAAGATCTATTTATGATTAATAAGACCAATATGAAAATCAAATTATAAACCAAAGGAATCAAAGTTTTTATGTACGAAATCCATAGTTGGTTTGCCATGTGAAAACTTACCAATAATGGAGTGTATATAAGGCTGAGTAGGATTATTCCCTTCGATCTTTGTTAAAAGTATATTTGGTTCACCTCTAAACATTGAAACGACCTTGATTTTGAGAGAACATGATTCATTGTTATCCTTTAACAGACTTGCAAATTATTTCTTCCAAGGGTTATGGGGATCAGGAGGTTTGGGATTAAGATTGGTGAAGGCTGAAGGGTTTAAGGCTGCCATTCAACCCTAGGATATAGAGGGAGAGGAGTTGGTCCTCCCCTAATTAAGTTATTTAAATAAAAATTTAATTTAATTCTCGTGGTGTCAAAAAAATCACCCTTAGGGGGGTGCCCAATCACCACGATGCATGTATGATAATAAATGAAAGAGAGACGAATATTTACGTGGTTCGACCATCAATGACCTACGTCAATAAGGCTCCTGCCGTGTTCCATTAGAATGATGAGAGAGTTTACATGAATGTTTATCTCTATCCTCTCAGTCCCCATTCACAATGGGGGTGTCTTCTTTATATAGAGTTAGGTGTTACATTAGGGTTACAAAAATGGATGAGTCCTATCTTCGTGGAGTTTGATTTGAATCAGATACTTCTCCTCGGTCTTATAGTTTATTAAGGACTCTAGTCATCCCTATCTTGTTGGAGTGTCTGTTTCTCTCCATCTTGATCGGGGTTCTAGCCACGTGTCATGCTATTATGTAGGCATATTTCCCCCCATAATAGCCCCACAGGTCGCAGTTCAGCTGAGTTGATTTCGAGATGAGCTGGGGGATGGTCCATAATCTATTTAAACATCCGTAGTTGCTGATGTGAACCGGATTGACATTCTTTGAACTGTCATTCAAATTTTACCCTTCTTTGGTTGTTCTTCTTTCCTTTATAAGTTTTTTAGATGAATGCTTGGCTTGAGTTGATAGACGTTCAATTGATATGGGAACCGGACTTGAGAGTGTTGAGCTGCCTACTTACCCTCATGGGATCAGGTCGAACGTAGTTCATTATTCTATTTTATTGCATGGCCCAATTCGTGAGGCCGACCATAGTCCTGTTCAGAATTTATTTGCTGAGGCTTTCTCGAGCGTGCATCAAGGTTAGGGCATCTCCCTGTATTTTGATCTTTTATGGTCCATTTGGTGAGGCTGACCACAAGCCTATGTGCCGAGCCTTGCTCAAGCATGTACCTAGTCGGTGTAAGACCCTGCATTTGGTTTTTCATATGGTCCAATTGGGGAGGCCGACCAGAGACCTATGTGCCGAGGCTTGCTTGGCCATATACCTAGTCGGGGTAAGACCCTACATTAGGTTTTTCATATGGTCCAATTGGAGAGGCCAGCCACAGGACTATATTCCGAGCCTTGCTCGGACCTATACCTTTAATGTTTGATATGCAATCAGTACACTTATTGAACTTAGGCTTTTTCCGTAAGTCAATGTAATACCAATTTTGTTTGTTTTTTTCCATTTTGTAATGCCTTACATGTAAATATCCGTCTATTTTACCTTTAAGGTTGTGTCGTCACACTTCTTTAGGCCTAAAAGAGGATGGCAAAAATGCACATGGTTTAAGGGCCATCCACCTATTCAAGATTTTAATTGACCAACATAGTTGGTGACCAACCTGAGTTGGCTTTTTGCCTAGGTATCCCCCATAGGGCTTTTATCGTTGCTGGAGGCAACTCGTGAGGCCATTTGTGTTTTGTGATGATAAAGACATGAGGACTTTCTTAATTGATTTGAAACAAGCAAGATAGTTATTGTAATTAAATCAAGATTAATCCTGATCGGCATTTGAAAGACTAATGACAAGGTTAACTATGTTGCTGACCACCCTAAGTTGGCCTTTTTCATTTTTCTTTAAATGTTGCGGTGAATCTGCTCACGTGTCATCATTTCCCTAGAGCCCCCAATCGGGTTACGAAGATAAGACTCACTAAAGATAATGCCCGACCACCCATAGGGTCTTTCAATCGGTTTAATGCCGATCCTTTGAATAACCGAGATGATAAGTGTGCCCGACTGTTCCTCAAGGCTTTGTTGTGTTGAAGAACATCGCGTTGATCATTCGTTGAGCTAGATATAATTAAGGATTATCTTACCCATATAGCTCCATGTAATGTATCGTTACTTGTTCGCCGATCATGCATGGTGGTTCCTGGATGCTGTGGAAAACTCTATATAACTCGTGCATCTGAAGAAATTTATATGAGTTCAAAGTATCTTCATGCAGAAATGCGTTACTTTGATATGGTGTTCAAAAAATGATGTTACTTTAGAGTGGATATCTTAGTGCTAATGAAACCCTTTCGATGTCGATAAGAGAAATTTCGTTGCCCAGTGATCACCGATCACCATGGGTTGTCCGACAATGTTGCTGATACATTTAGGGGGGTCTAGTGTTGCTGCCAACACATTCTGTTTGTCACATGTGAAAGAACATCGGCCAATGGGGGTAAACCCAGACGTAGGTGGATCTTGATTGGACATAAGATTAGAAAGAATTTTCGGGCGCCTGGTTATGATAGCCCCAGTTCGCAGGTCGGTGGGCCAAAAATTCTTAAGTCAGTAGACCATGAAGCGGGTTGGTGGAGATGAGACGTGGGTCATCTATAAACCATGAGATCACTGGTTGGAGTGGACAAAGAGAAGTCCAGTGATGCTCGACTTCAATCCTTAGGAACCAGGATTGATTATGACCTTACTGTATATGTGACTTCCTACATGCTAGAATCATTTTGTTAATAAATATAATTGATCATTTCACCCCATACTACTTTATATGTTATTGGACCATTGTTATACATGTTACCCATATTCCCATTCGCCGAGGTTGAACTGAATAAGAATTACATTGCCCAACTGCCCATTGGATCTTGAGACATGATCACATAATGTCGACTATCCATCGAAGCTGAGGGTCTGTCGAGGAAAAATTGCAAAATATCTAGTAAATGTTGAAAATGATCCATGCTCGAGCATCTGTCAGAGCATTGATAGGATAAATGATGCCTGAGCAGCTGTCGAGGCAAGATTATCAAGGGTCGAGCAGATAATACTAACGATCCTGCAATATTAGTGAAAAGTAGAGGATCTGGTAGATATTACGAGTGATCCATCATCGAGCATCCGTCGAGGCAAAAAGGACCGCACAAATATTACGAATGATCCTGCAGTGTTAGTGAAAACTAAATTTCCAAACCATTTATTAGGGTTGAATAACAATAATAAATGTAATGTCGATCATTAATCGACTGTGACAACCATCTGTCGAGATTGAATATAAGAATTATCCTGACGAACCATTTGTTGGGGATAAAATGCAACATGTGTGGAAAATATCTTCGGGGTTAAATATATAGAAATATTTTGCCGATCATTTGCTGAGATAAACCTTGAAAATGCCTGATCGTACTTTAGGTTAAGAATCATGGAGCCAGATGATTAGTAGTGGCTAGTATGCCGGAGCTAAGCTGTAAAGTACCGACTAAATACAACAAATTATTTGTGCTTGAGTATTTATCGGATCATTAATAAGATTTCCAAGAGCTTAAGATTGTGGCTGAGCACTCGTCAAGACCGAATCTTGCACCTGTTGAAGTTAATAAATTGGTCTAACACCTGTTGAGGCTAAATCAAATAGAAACTATTATGTGATTATGTGATACGTTTATTCATCCAAGGAATATATGATATGGATCTGCTCGACCACGTGCCAAGGAAAAATTCAAAGTTTCAATGTTTTCACAGAAAATTGTGTAGTGAAAATTGTTTTTCAAATTATGTGGTTTCAATTGTGAAGTATAAACTATAGATAGCCCTCTGCTAAAAAAATTATGATGATAAAAATCGTGAGCATAATTCGTGAGCAAATAAAATATTATGGGACATAAATGAACAATGCATAAATAAATGTGCGTATCCATCAATTGGGGTTGTACTAAATATAAGAATTATCCTGACCAACTATCCATTGGGGATAAAATGAGACTTGTGAGGTAGATATCTTCGGGACTAAAAACATGATAATATTTTGCTGATCATCTTTCGAGATGAATCTCGAATGTGCCTGACCATCATTCAGGTTCAGAATAATAGAACCCGTGCATCAATTGGAGTAAGAATAATTTTTCCCAAGCATTTTTTTGGGTCTAAGGTGTTGTAGCATGCTTAACTATCCATTAGAGCATGAATAAAACAAGTGGTGTCTGGCTAGTTCGTCGGGGCAAATATATACAGTAACGAGTAGATATAGCGAGCGATGCGTGCTCGAGCGTTTGCCGGAGCATTGATAAGATTTCTGAGAGCTTAAGATTGTGGTCGAGCATCTTAATAAATTTTCTGACCATCTGTTGAGGCTGAATCAAATAGAAGTTATCATGATAATGATTTGTTCAGGAAAGTATATATGATATGCATCAGCTCGGCCATTTGCTGAGGAAAAGATTTCATAGTAGTGTATGAATGTAATGGATGATCCAATGATTTTTATGATGAAAGTACCACTGAGATAACCGTGCCATAGCATCCGTCGGGGCCGAGCTAAATAACTAATAATCTCCTTATGCCGAAATTAAATAGTTGTAGCTGGATGATAATATTGAAAATTAAATGATCGAATAAATGACGTGAGTGATCTATAAGTTCCCCCCACTATTTACGTGATCAAAATAATTTGTAATAAGGTCGCATAAAATGTGCCAACTAAAGTCGTTATAACAATTGTAATAAAGTCACATGGTCCTTCAAAATTTTTTCAGAAAGAACCGAGCAGTGCAACAATTGGTCAAATATATCTCAAATGTAAGACATATTAGTCAAATATATCTAAAATGTAAGACATGGGGTTGATTTAGAATTTTTGTAAAATTGTGTGAATTCCAAACACTTAATGTAAGATGGTTTCAAATTTCATTTCTAGATAAAGCTGTGTAAAAGCTGTGAAGCAAGAAAAAGAAATCATGTTTGTTTTGAGAAAGTGAAGGAGTTTTAAAATTGAGCTGGACTTGTTCCCCAAATAGATTTCAAATGTGTTAATTAAAACACATAAGGCATCCTGACGAAGCCTCAAATAATTGTTGTCGTCTAGTGGTGAATTCCCTCTGAGCATGCCGCATTGTTCTCCATCGATCAATGATTTGGTCCAGTGGCACACTGTTCGTCGAGCTCGTCATTATGGTACACGGTTCACCGACCACAAATAGAGGTGCACAGTTTCTTCAGGTTAGTCGGGTACTACGGATAATTTATTTTAAGGATTTTTGAATATTACGGATTCGTTGACCAACTTAACTCGTAAAAGGGTACCGTTTATTTGGGATGACACTTTTTAGTTGGCTTTCAATGAGCTAAAAGATTAGTTGACATCAGCACTGATTCTTGCACTGCCCGGGATGGGAGTGGAATATATTATTTTTATAGATGCATACCTATAGGGACTTGGAGGTGTTTTATAGAAGGAGGACTAGGCTATATCTTATGCTTCCCTCAAGCTTAAGCCTCACGAGAGGAATAAACCCACCCATGACTTGGAGTTAGTGACATTCATGTTTGCACTACTGATTTGGAGACATTAACATTACCTTTAGGGAATATATTTCGCCTATTCACAGATCATAAGTCACTACAGTACTTTTTCACTCAGAGAGAGTAGAATATGCATCAGCGTAGGTGGCTAGAATTTGTGACAAATTATCAGTTCGACATCCAGTACCACCTGGGGAAGGCCAACGTGGTGGCAAACGCTTTTTGTCACAGGATAGTGGGGGATGTAGCTGGAGTTTGTAAGGTGAAATGGAAGGATTTATGACATCAGGATTCAGTTTCCTGATCATTTATGTCGGTTATGACTGTTACCCCCGTATTGTCACGAGAGTGGTATAGACCCGGGCAACGGATTCATTTTGTCGGGATTTAATGAAATAACTTTGAGCCAAGGAAGCAGAGTCGTACTCCGTGAGTTCAGAGGGAGGCTTATGCTTCAAAGAGAGATTTATTATCCCATATGGGGGGGACTAGGACATGTGGTGATGTCATAGTTGCACGGATCACAGTTTATGGTACATCTCAGAGGAGATAAGATGTTCCAGAATATGAGATGGAAATATTGGTGGAGTGGGATGAAGAAAGTCATTGCAGAGTTTGTCTTGACGTGTAACAATTGTCAGTTAGTGAAATTTGACCATCAAAAACTAGCAATGTTTCTACAACCATTAGGGATCCCGATGTGTAAATAAGAGAGCATTTCCATGGATTTCATGACTGGGTTGCCTACATCTCAGAGAGGTCACGATTCCATGTGGGTGATAGTGGATCGGTTGTCTAAGGTGGCCCATTTTTTGCTAGTCTGGACAGATAATACTACGGGACAGTATGCCTAGATTTTCATCCATGAGATAGTGAGATTGCATGGGGTGGCAGTCGATATTGTGTACGATAGGGACAAAAATTTTGTATCTCATTTTTTGGATAGTTTTCATGAGGCTAAGGGTACAAAGTTGGGATTCAGTACGACCTATCACCCGTAGACAGATGGACATATAGTGAGGACGAATTAGATGTTAGAAGATATGTTGCAGATGTATATCCTTGATTTCAGGGGAGGTTAGGAGTAGTATCTTCCACTAGTGGAGTTTCCGTATAATAAATCCTATCATTTTACAATTAGGATAACACCATTAGAGGTGTGGTTTGGAGACCTTATCGTTCATCCGCTTGTTGTTTGGAGGTGGGGGTAATAATATTCTCAGACCAGAGTTGATTCAGGATACTTCGGCCAATATTGAACTAATTCGGAGTCGTTTACGGATAGCTCGGGATAGAAAAAAGAGTTATGTCGATGCTAAGCGATTCTTCCTAGAGTTTAATGAGGGGGAATAGGTATTACTACATGTATCTCCTATGAAGGGGATAATGAGGTTTGGGAAAAAAGGGAAGTTAGCACCATATGTGAGGCCATTTCCTATAATAGAGAGAATTAGGCCAGTTGCATATAGACTCGGGTTGTCAGAGAACTTACGTTGGATTCATGATGTATTGCACATTTCTTTACTGAGGCGATATCTCTAGGATGAGTTAGATCACACTCACATTGCATTGAAGGAGATTGATTTATAGCCCGATATTTCATACGAGTATAGACCAGTTACGATTCTAGACCATAGTGAGAGGAGACTGAGATCGAAGGTTGTTCCTCCTCTATGTATTTAGTGGGGCATCATAATGCATAGGGGTCTACTTGGGAGTGCGGGGATGAGATGAGTGACAAATATCCAGATCTATTCATACCAGGTAATTCATTTTCCAAGTTTTGGGACAAAATTCCATTATTAGGGGGGAGTATGTAACACCCCATATTTTTAATCATTTTTAAATTGGGATTACTTAAATTAAAATGGGAAATTAATCCGACCTAAAATATATATTAAGTAGCGAGAAAAGGGTTAATATTTATTTCTATAAATTACACCGAGTATTACTTAGTGAACGAGTAATATACTAATAAGAATGCATCATGATAGTCGTGAGTGAAAAATACGCCAGTTATAATAATTTAGTCGGGACGCGAGTGTGAGTCGTGTCGGAACTTAAATTTATGAAATAAAATGTGATTTAAATATGGACAATCCAAATGGTCATTTCGAGTGGGTTAGATACCTACGAATTTTAGAGGTTATATCATCAGTTATGTGTAGGAGGTTAGGGTTAGATGTCACGAAAATCTATGAGAGGCCATCGGAGGAGGAATAAGAGAAGTTCCAAGGCATCCCATACCATTATTGCACCACCATCACCACCGTTGTGTAGATCGGAAGGGGTGGAATGCAACCCCACCAATATACTGCAAAACTTCAGACCTACGATTCGAGGAAAGTATTTATCTTTATGATTTCGAGCATATATACCATCCATGTTAGTGTACGATGAATAAGCTCATGATATGTAAATGTTTGCTTTGATTTGGAGGACTCAATTCGTGTTCTTGGATGGAAATCTTGATGGATATGTTAAATTCATGTATGTAACAAGAAATGAAGGGTTAGAATATTAAAACTTGGAATAAATATGATATGTTCTTGATGTTCCTAAAGAAAAAATATAACCTAGGTTTTCTAAAATTTAAATGAAGAATTCGTTTGATTTACATGACCCTCCTTGATTGTTTAATGATTTGGATACATTGGAAATCACTCATATATGTTATTATAGGGTTTGGTATACTAGGTTGTGAGTTTGGGACTATATTATGAAGGTTTAGAGAGTTTACGATGGTGGAAAACCATAACAGTGTAGATGATGTATATATATATACATAGGTTTTGTGAATGCCAATTGTGTGAACTTTTATGTGTGTGAACATCCCTAGGCTATCTACTATCATGGCAGGTCCTGCGTCGTTAACATTCTTATCCTAATAAGCCCATTGGGGGGATTTTAGACTTGTGCCTCAAAACATATAACTTAGGTATTGAGCATTACTTGTGTGGGTGGTAGTGTGACCGGTCATTTAGGCGCGTTAGGTGTGTGCGTATCCCAAAAGCTTAGAACTATGTTCGCCTCCAAATTGTGTTAATATTGGTATTGTGTGGATTATTTGTGCTTGTGTTGCCATGTTGTTTTTCTTTCACTTTACACCATTGCATGATATTATTCGTTACTTTGTATTTCCAATGATATTACACGTTCTCACATTTTGGAGGAGATATCATTCATGGAGGATAAATGGTTTATTATGCACTATTCTCTTTTATCTATTAGTGAACAAAAAGGGGAAGGAGTGGTATCTTTCACTTTAGTGTTAGGATATCTTTATCTTGGGGGTGATTTCTTACCAAGGTGGGGATGTTAGACATAAGGGAAGTTTTATTCATATGAAAATTTATATTGTTATATTCTCTTTGCATTTGAAGGTGTGTTTAAGTGTGCATGTTCGTAACATGCGGCAAAGTTTGCAAGCAAGAAAAGATACTCAGAGTATGTGTTTGTCAAGTGTCTATACTTATCCTTTTGGGGTTGGGATTGCATCTTTTAGATTAGATTGATGGCCCGCATATTTTTATTTTGTGTTATCCCATAATAGTCAAAGAAGAATATTTGTGAGGAAATTTTTTCGATAGAGTCAATTTGTATGTATTTTGTGTTGTCTTGTGATTGGACAAAACCTTTGAATCATAGGTCAGTACTTGATTTGTTGACTTTTTAAGACAATGACATGTTTCATTGAAGTCGTTTCATAGATTGCATTCATCTTGCCATATTTCATTCCATGTTTTGTCTTCATGTTCTGAGGATGTCTACATTTTGATCCTTGGAACTTAATAGTAGGTGTTAGTTTTTATAAAAATCTTTGAGGGTTTCTTTTAATACATTTTCAATGAAATATATTTTTTATTTTGAAGTCATTAGAATGACTTTATAGTATTAGTTCAAAAAATATTTCTTATTCGTTCAAATGAACAATGAACGAGATTATTTTTTTGAAAGGACAAATGTCATTTGAACCGCATTCGAAGTTCGTTTGAATGAAATGAGTCATTCATTTAAATACGTTTGGTTTTGGTTTGAGTGCGATGTAAAGTTTGTTCGAACAAACTCCTATTTTTATTTGATCAGATCTAAAACTTAGAGTCCATTTAAAAGTATGCATTGGGTATTTACCAACAAACCATTGATTCTTCATCCAAAGTCTAATTAAATCATCTTAGCAATATACTTTGATCAAGATCTATTTATGATTAATAAGACCAATATGAAAAGAAAATTTTAAACCAAAGGAATCAAAGTTTTTATGTACGAAATCCATAGTTGGTTTGCCATGTGAAAACTTACCAATAATGGAGTGTATATAAGGCTGAGTAGGATTATTCCCTTCGATCTTTGTTAAAAGTATATTTGGTTCACCTCTAAACTTTGAAACGACCTTGATTTTGAGAGAACATGATTCATTGTTATCCTTTAACAGACTTGCAAATTATTTCTTCCAAGGGTTATGGGGATCAGGAGGTTTGGGATTAAGATTGGTGAAGGCTGAAGGGTTTAAGGTTGCCATTCAACCCTAGGATATAGAGGGAGAGGAGTTGGTCCTCCCCTAATTAAGTTATTTAAATAAAAATTTAATTTAATTCTCGTGGTGTCAAAAAAATCACCCTTAGGGGGGTGCCCAATCACCACGATGCATGTATGATAATAAATGAAAGAGAGACGAATATTTACGTGGTTCGACCATCAATGACCTACGTCAATAAGGCTCCTGCCGTGTTCCATTAGAATGATGAGAGAGTTTACATGAATGTTTATCTCTATCCTCTCAGTCCCCATTCACAATGGGGGTGTCCTCTTTATATAGAGTTAGGTGTTACATTAGGGTTACAAAAATGGATGAGTCCTATCTTCGTGGAGTTTGATTTGAATCAGATACTTCTCCTCGGTCTTATAGTTTATTAAGGACTCTAGTCATCCCTATCTTGTTGGAGTGTCTGTTTCTCTCCATCTTGATCGGGGTTCTAGCCACGTGTCATGCTATTATGTAGGCATATTTCCCCCCATAATAGCCCCACAGGTCGCAGTTCAGCTGAGTTGATTTCGAGATGAGCTGGGGGATGGTCCATAATCTCTTTAAACATCCGTAGTTGCTGATGTGAACCGGATTGACATTCTTTGAACTGTCATTCAAATTTTACCCTTCTTTGGTTGTTCTTCTTTCCTTTATAAGTTTTTTAGATGAATGCTTGGCTTGAGTTGATAGACTTCAATTGATATGGGAACCGGACTTGAGAGTGTTGAGCTGCCTACTTACCCTCATGGGATCAGGTCGAACGTAGTTCATTATTCTATTTTATTGCATGGCCCAATTCGTGAGGCCGACCATAGTCCTGTTCAGAATTTATTTGCTGAGGCTTTCTCGAGCGTGCATCAAGGTTAGGGCATCTCCCTGTATTTTGATCTTTTATGGTCCATTTGGTGAGGCTGACCACAAGCCTATGTGCCGAGCCTTGCTCAAGCATGTACCTAGTCGGTGTAAGACCCTGCATTTGGTTTTTCATATGGTCCAATTGGGGAGGCCGACCAGAGACCTATGTGCCGAGGCTTGCTTGGCCATATACCTAGTCGGGGTAAGACCCTACATTAGGTTTTTCATATGGTCCAATTGGAGAGGCCAGCCACAGGACTATATTCCGAGCCTTGCTCGGACCTATACCTAGAAAGGTAAGACCCTGCATTAGGTTTTTAATGTTTGATATGCAATCAGTACACTTATTGAACTTAGGCTTTTCTCGTAAGTCAATGTAATACCGATTTTGTTTGTATTTTTCCATTTTGTAATGCCTTGCATGTAAATATCCGTCTATTTTACCTTTAAGGTTGTGTCGTCACACTTCCTTAGGCCTAAAAGAGGAAGGAAAAAATGCACATGGTTTAAGGGCCATCCACCTGTTCAAGATTTTAATTGACCAACATAGTTGGTGACCAACCCGAGTTGTCTTTTTGCCTAGGTATCTCCCATAGGGCTTTTATCGTTGCTGGAGGCAACTCGTGAGGCCATTTGTGTTTGGTCATGATAAAGACATGAGGACTTTCTTAATTTATTTGAAACAAGTAAGATAGTTATTGTAATTAAATCAAGATTAATCCTGATCGGCATTTGAAAGACTAATGACAAGGTTAACTATGTTGCTGACCACCCTAAGTTGGCCTTTTTCATTTTGCTTTAAATGTTGCGATGAATCTGCTCACGTGTCATCATTTCCATGGAGCCCCCAATCGGGTTACGAAGATAAGACTGACTAAAGATAATGCCCGACCACCCATAGGGTCTTTCATTTGTTTTAATGCCGATCCTTTGAATAACCAAGATGATAAGTGTGCCCGACTTTTCCTCAAGGCTTTGTTGTGTTGAAGAACATCGCGTTGATCATTCGTTGAGCTAGATATAATTAAGGATTATCGTACCCATATAGCTCCATGTAATGTATCGTTACTTGTTCATCGATCATGCACGGTGGTTCCTAGATGCTGTGGAAAACTCTATATAACTCGTTCATTTGAAGAAATTGATATGAGTTCAAAGTATCTTCGTGCAGAAATGCATTAATTTGATATGGTGTTCAAAAAATGATGTTACTTTAGAGTGGATATCTTAGTGCTAATGAAACCCTTTCGATGTCGATAAGATAAATTTCGTTGCCCAGTGATCACCGATCACCATGGGTTGTCCGACAATGTTGCTGATACATTTAGGGGGGTCTAGTGTTGCTGCCAACACATTCTGTTTGTCACATATGAAAGAACGTCGGCCAATGGGGGTAAACTCGGACGTAGGTGGATGTTGATTGGACATAAGATTAGAAAGAATTTTTGGGCGCCTGGTTATGATAGCCCCAGTTCGCAGGTCGGTGGGCCAAAAATTCTTAAGTCAGTAGACCATGAAGCGGGTTGGTGGAGACGAGACGTGGGTCATCTATAAACCGTGAGATCACTGGTTGGAGTGGACAAAGAGAAGTCCGGTGATGCTCGACTTCAATCCTTAGGAACCAGGATTGATTGTGACCTTACTGTATATGTGACTTCCTACATGCTAGAATCATTCTTGTTAATAAATATAATTGATCGTTTCACCCCATACTACTTTATATGTTATTGGACCATTGTTATACATGTTGCCCATATTCCCATTCGCCGAGGTTGAACTGAATAAGAATTGCATTGCCCAACTGCCCATTGGATCTTGAGACATGATCACATAAAGTCGACTATCCATCGAAGCTGAGGGTCCGTCGAGGCAAAATTTCAAAATATCTAGTAAATGTTGAAAATGATCCATGCTCGAGCATCTGTCAGAGCATTGATAGGATAAATGATGCCTGAGCAGCTGTCGAGGAAAGATTATCAAGGGTCGAGCAGATAATACTAACGATCCTGCAATGTTAGTGAAAAGTAGAGGATCTGGTAGATATTACGAGTGATCCATCATCGAGCATCCGTCGAGGAAAAAAGGACCGAACAAATATTATGAATGATCCTGCAGTGTTAGTGAAAACTAAATTTCCAAACCATTTATTAGGGTTGAATAACAATAATAAATGTAATGTCGATCATTAATCAACTGTGACAACCATCGGTCGGGATTGAATATAAGCATTATCGTGACGAACCATTTGTTGGGGATAAAATTCAACATGTGTGGCAAATATCTTCGGGGTTAAATATATAGAAATATTTTGCCGATCATTTAGTGAGATAAACCTTGAATATGCCTGATCGTACTTCAGGTTAAGAAGCATGGAGCCAGATGATCAGTAGTGGCTAGTCTGTCGGAGCTAAGATGTAAAGTACCGACTAAATACAACAAATGATTTGTGCTTGAGTATTTGTCGGAGCCTTAATAAGATTTCCAAGAGCTTAAGATTGTGGCTGAGCACTCGTCAAGACCAAATCTTGCACCTGTTGAAGTTAATAAATTGCTCAAACACCTGTTGAGGCTAAATAAAATAGAAACTATTATGTGATTATGTGATACGTTTATTCATCCAAGCAATATATGATATGGATCTGCTCGACCACGTGCCGAGGAAAAATTCAAAGTTTCAAATTTTTTCACAGAAAATTCTGTAGTGAAAATTGTTTTTCAAATTATGTGGTGACAATTGTGAAGTATAAAGTATAGATAGCCCTTTGCTAAAAAAATTATGATGATAAAAATCGTGAGCATAATTTGTGAGCAAATAAAATATTAGGGACAGAAATGAATAATGCATAAATAAATGTGCGTATCCATCAATTGGGGTTGTACTAAATATAAGAATTATCCTGACCAACTATCCATTGGGGATAAAATGAGACTTGTGAGGTATATATCTTCGGGACTAAAAACATGATAATATTTTGCCGATCATCTGTCGAGATGAATCTCGAATGTGCCTGACCATCATTCAGGTTAAGAACAATAGAACCCGAGCATCAATTGGAGTAATAATAATTTTTCCCAAGCATTTTTTGGGTCTAAGGTGTTGTAGGGTTCTTAACTATCCATTAGAGCATGAATAAAACAAGTGGTGCCTGGCTAGTTCTTCGGGGCAAATATATATAGTAACGAGTAGATATAGCGAGCGATGCGTGCTCGAGCATTTGCCGGAGCATTGATAAGATTTCCGAGAGCTTAAGATTATGGTCGAGCATCTTAATAAATTTTCTGACCATCTGTTGAGGCTAAATCAAATAGAAGTTATCCTGATAATGATTTGTTCAGCAAAGTATATATGATATGCATCAGCTCGGTCATTTGCTGAGGAAAAGATTTCATAGTAGTGTATGAATGTAATGGATGATCCAATGATTTTAATGATAAAAGTCCCACTGAGATAACCGTGTCATAGCATCCGTCGGGGCCGAGGTAAATAACTAATAATGTCCTTATGCCGAAATTAAATAGTTGTAGCTGGATGATAATATTGAAAATTAAATGATCGAATGAATGACGTGAGTGCTCTATAAGTTCCCCCCACTATTTATGTGATCAAAATAATTTGTAATAAGGTCGCACAAAAAGTGCCAACTAAAGTCGTTGTAACAATTGTAATAAAGTCACATGGTCCTTCAAAAAAATTTCAGAAAGAACCGAGCAGTGCAACAATTGGTCAAATATATCTCAAATGTAAGACATAGGGTTGATTTAGAATTTTTGTAAAATTGTGTGAATTCCAAACACTTAATGTAAGATAGTTTCAAATTTCATTTCCAGATAAAGCTGTGTAAAAGCTGTGAAGGAAGAAAAAGAAATCATGTTAGTTTTGAGAAAGTGAAGGAGTTTTAAAATTGAGCTGGACTTGTTTCCCAAATAGATTTCAAATGTGTTAATTAAAACACATAAGGCATCCTGACGAAGCCTCAAATAATTGTTGTCGTCTAGTGGTGAGTTCCCTCTGAGCATGCCGCACTGTTCGCCATCGACCAATGATTTGGTCCAGTGGCACACTGTTCGTCGAGCTCGTCATTATGGTACACGGTTCAATGGCCACCAATAGAGGTGCACAGTTTCTTCAGGTTAGTCGGGTACTACGGATAATTTATTTTAAGGATTTTTGAATATTGCGGATTCGTTGACCAACTTAACTCGTAAAAGGGTACCGTTTATTTGGGATGACACTTTTTAGTTGGCTTTCAATGAGCTAAAAGATTAGTTGACATCAGCACTGATTCTTGCACTGCCCGGGACGGGAGTGGAATATATTATTTTTATAGATGCATACCTGTAGGGACTTGGAGGTGTTTTATAGAAGGAGGACTAGGCTATAGCTTATGCTTCCCGCAAGCTTAAGCCTCACGAGAGGAATAAACCCACCCATGACTTGGAGTTAGTGACATTCATGTTTGCACTACTGATTTGGAGACATTAACATTACCTTTAGGGAAGATATTTTGCCTATTCAGAGATCATAAGTCACTAAAGTACTTTTTCACTCAGAGAGACTAGAATATGCATCAGCGTAAGTGGCTAGAATTTGTGACAAATTATCAGTTCGACATCCAGTACCACCTGGGGAAGGCCAACGTGGTGGCAGATGCTTTTTGTCACAGGATAGTGGGGGATGTAGCTGGAGTTTGTAAGGTGAAATGGAAGGATTTGGGACATCAGGATTCAGTTGCCTGATCATTTATGTCGGTTATGACTGTTACCCCCATATTGTCACGAGAGTGGTATAGACCCAGGCAACGGATTCATTTTGTCGGGATCTGATCAAATAACTTTGAGCCAAGGAAGCCGAGTCGTACTCCGTGAGTTCAGAGGGAGGCTTATACTTCAATGAGAGATTTATTATCCCAGATGGGGGGGACTACGGCATGTGGTGAGGTCATAGTTGCACGGATCACAGTTTATGGTACATCTTAGAGGAGATAAGATGTTCCAGAATATGAGATGGAAATATTGGTGGAGTGGGATGAAGAAAGTCATTGCAGAGTTTGTCTTGACGTGTAACAATTGTCAGTTAGTGAAATTTGAACATCAAAAACTAGCAATGTTTCTACAACCATTAGGGATCCCGATGTGTAAATAGGAGAGCATTTCCATGGATTTCATGACTGGGTTGCCTACATCTCAGAGAGGTCACGATTCCATTTGGAATCGGTTGTCTAAGGTGGCCCATTTTTTGCTAGTCTGGACAGATAATACTACGGGACAGTATGCCTAGATTTTCATCCATGAGATAGTGATATTGCATGGGGTGGCAGTCGATATTGTGTACGATAGGGAGAAAAATTTTGTATCTCATTTTTTGGATAGTTTTCATGAGGCTAAGGGTACAAAGTTGGGATTCAGTACGACCTATCACCCGTAGACAGATGGACATATAGTGAGGACGAATTAGATGTTAGAATATATGTTGCAGATGTATATCCTTGATTTCAGGGGAGGTTAGGAGTAGTATCTTCCAATAGTGGAGTTTCCGTATAATAAATCCTATCATTTTACAATTAGGATAACACCATTAGAGGTGTGGTTTGGAGACCTTATCATTCATCCGCTTGTTGGTTGGAGGTGGGGGGTAATAATATTCTCAGACCAGAGTTGATTCAGGATACTTCGGCCAATATTGAACTAATTCGGAGTCGTTTACGGATAGCTCGGGATAGAAAAAAGAGTTATGTCGATGCTAAGCGATTCTTCCTAGAGTTTAATGAGGGGGACTAGGTGTTACTACATGTATCTCCTATTAAGGGGATAATGAGGTTTGGGAAAAAAGGGAAGTTAGCACCATATGTGAGGCCATTTCCTATAATCGAGCGAATTAGGCCAGTTACATATAGACTCGGGTTGTCAGAGCACTTACGTTGGATTCATGATGTATTGCACATTTCTTTACTGAGGCGATATCTCTGGGATGAGTTAGCTCACACTCACATTGCATTGAAGGAGATTAATTTATAGCCTGATATTTCATACGAGTATAGACCAGTTGCGATTCTAGACCATAGTGAGAGGAGACTGAGATCGAAGGTTGTTCCTATTGTATGTATTTAGTGGGGCATCATAATGCATAGGGGTCTACTTGGGAGTGCGAGGATGAGATGAGTGACAAATATTCATACCAGGTAATTCATTTTCCAAATTTTGGAACAAAATTCCATTATTAGGGGGGAGCATGTAACACCCCATATTTTTAATCATTTTTAAATTGGGATTACTTAAATTAAAATGGGTAATTAATCCGACCTAAAATATATATTAATTAGCGAGAAAAGGGTTAATATTTATTTGTATAAATTACACCGAGTATTACTTAATGAACGAGTAATATACTAATAAGAATGCATCATGATAGTCGTGAGTGAGAAATATGCCAGTTATAATAATTTAGTCGGGACGCGAGTGTGAGTCATGTCGGAACTTAAATTTTTGAAATAAAATGTGATTTAAATATGGACAATCCAAATGGTCATTTCGAGTGGGTTAGATACCTACGAATTTTAGAGGTTATATCATCAGTTATGTGTAGGAGGTTAGGGTTAGATGTCCCGAAAATCTATGAGAGTCCATCGGAGGAGGAATGAGAGAAGTTCCAAGGCATCCCACGCCATTCTTGCACCACCATCACCACCGTTGTGTAGATCGGAAGGGGTGGAATGCAACCCCACCAATATACTGCAAAACTTCAGACATATGATTCAAGGAAAGTATTTATCTTTATGATTTCGAGCATATATACCATCCATGTTAGTGTATGATGAATAAGATCATGAATATGTAAATGTTTGCTTTGATTTGGAGGACTCAATTCGTGTTCTTGGATGGAAATCTTGATGGATATGTTAAATTCATGTATGTAACAAGAAATGAAGGGTTAGAATATTAAAACTTGGAAGAAATATGATATGTTCTTGATGTTCCTAAAGAAAAAATATAACCCAGGTTTTCTAAAATTTAAATGAAGAATTCATTTGATTTACATGACCCTCCTTGATGGTTTAATGATTTGGATACGTTGGAAATCACTCACATATGTTATTATAGGGTTTGGTGTACTAGGTTGTGAGTTTGGGACTATATTATGAAGGTTTAGAGAGTTTACGATGGTGGAAAACCATAACAGTGTTGAAGATGTATATATATATATACATAGGTTTTGTGAATGCCAATTGTGTGAACTTTTATGTGTGTGAACATCCCTAGGCTATCTACTATCATGGGAGGTCCTGCGTCATTAACAGTCTTATCCTAATAAGCCCATTGGGGGGGTTTTAGACTTGGGCCTCAAAACATATAACTTAGGTATTGAGCATTACTTGTGTGGGTGGTAGTGTGACCGGTCATTTAGGCGCGTTAGGTGTGTGGGTATCCCAAAAGATTAGAACTATGTTCGCCTCCAAATTGTGTTAATTGTGAATGTGTGGTTCGAGAGTGATTCTGAACCGTTCAGTGATGTACCAAGACACGATAGCAGAGTATGCCCGCAGGTTTCTACTACGTATGTATTAGTAGCTAGGATGCCTAGTGATATTTAAAGCAATTTAAGTATGTGAGAACTTAATACTTAGTTAGTGAGTTTAAATTGGCTAAACATATTTTAAAAATTCGATAACATATTGTATGGGAAATATGAGAGGGATCATTGAATTAATATGTAGATATAGATTTAGTGGGAATAGTTAAGTGAGGTAGCATAACTATGCTAGTTTAGAAGGATACATTAAGCGAGCACAATAGTTGATAGGTGAGGATCTCAAGTGACAGCACGTAACGTTAACATGTATCCAATACTTGCAAAATATTTTTAACTGTTTTACTTGGGCCCTGACACCTTTCAAATCCATTTTTGTAAAAAAAAATTAGGTTCCCAGCCATAGGGACGCCAAGCTTACATGTTCATTCATATTTGACGTGTTGCAGCTTCTGTGGACGTTCCAGACCTCGGTAGTAGATGTTTCCACTTATATCAGTTACTTTTCTTCATTTAGTTATCTCGCTCGGGCATGTCTCCCATCTTTAGCTATTGGCTATTTCAAAGATATTGTAGTTACATTTTATTTCTAGTATTGGATTTGGTTTTATATTATGGACTATTGTATTCGGATTTTAGTCTGGAGTATTGGTTCCAGACACATTTATTTATCCCATTGCTTTATCATTTATTATGTTGTTTATTACAATGGTGAATGCGGTTTAATAGTTTCAAACTTTTGCATGTTAACTAAAAGATTAAAATTTTGACAGTAGGCCATTAGGGTATTAGTAAAGTAAATATGTTTCAACAGTGGTGCTAAGAATGAAACCATTAATGATTTCTATTCAATTTAATAATGGAATGATCACCTAGGATTAGAATAGGCGAGGTATTACAAGGAGTTTCACATATAATTTGAAGAAATGAGTTTAATCCTTCCTAAAACTGATGTAAAATTCTATACAAATATCATGCTTCACCAAACGTAGGACATGGGCTAAACAACTCGGTGGATCTAGGGAAAAATAAAATCTTCATGTGATGGCATGAAACTGATGGAATGCTTAACTAGTAATTTAATATAAATTTATACTTCATGGAAGAGACTAATACCTTTATTTATTTTAAAAAATATGTATATGATTAGAGCAAAGTGTGGTATGTTTCTCCTTATATCGTGATTATTGTAAGAGCACATATATGCTCAAAATCTTTATAGGATTAGATTGCCTTATCCATTCCAAAACATTTGAGTCATAGTCTAGGTTATCCCATAATCTTCGTGTTTAAGATTTTAATATCGAACTTCTCCGTCCTTATTCAAAAAGCTACCTCACGCCCTAACCAATAAGATTACCATTTTAAGATAAAGGTAAAGGACTTCGAATGGATGATTTTTACCACCACTGTTTTAACATAACTAAAATTAAATTTTCTTAAATTGAAAAAATGTTCTAGAACTTGTGTGTGAGTGATGCAGACAAATTTAACAAATACATTATGCAATATACTTTTCTTATAGAAAAACTAAATTCATAAAAACTGAATCCTTATGAGTGTATTTAAATTGTGAGTGTTCCTGGATGAGAACAAACATACATAGAGCGTTTCTGCCAAAATATTTGTGAACTCTTGGATGGAAAAAAGTTATTCAAATTTTATTGAAAAGGGTGCAACTTGCCTCATTGCAGCTTTGTCGTAGCTACGATTTCCCCCACTGCAACTAAAGTCTATCGCTAGTACCTATGCTAAACCCCAATTTTTTTTTAGAGACTCATATCGCTTCAGGTTCACCGTAGTGGTGCAATGCCTCACTATAGTGTCACTGTTGCAACAACATCAGATCTAGAGTAAAAAGACAATCTTTATAAAATATTGCATTGTAAAACCTAAATATTCTCTTTTGTTGTCGTATCTTTTGTTGGATTCAATAAGCAACCTATTTTGGTTGTGAATGATTTAGAGGGTTTAACAGATTGTGACTAAAATTTTGAAAACATCTATTTATTTCACTCTCTTCTTTCTAATAAAATAAGGTTAAGATTTTTTTAAAGGTGTTCTATAGAGCCAGGTTTTATAATTGCTCATAGCTTAGGATTTTTATTTGTTTTAGCATATCCTATTAAAAGTTGACATATCAAATAAAAAACTATATCTCCAAGTTAATTCAAACACGTTAGTGATCGGGCTCTATTTCTGGATTCATCACGGACACTATATGGAGGTATAAAACTTGGGTTTTCCATTGCTTCATATAGATTATAGACTCGGATGTTTTACTAATAAAAATTAAGGCTTTTATAAAAGGATTTTAAAAAGATTTAGTCTCGTTCAAACGAAATTGGGTTTCGTTCGAATGAGATGTGTGGTTTCATTTGAAATAGCTTCAAACGACCTTCAAATGAGATATCCATGCCTTGATAGAAAATTATCATTCGAAGTTCGTTAGAAGGATGTTTGAATGAAAAGTGAGTTTTGTTAGAATGAAACTGGATGTCACTTGAATGAAACTATTATTTTTATTAAAATAAGGTCTACTTTTTTTCGAATGACCACATTACCTCAAAATTCGTGTTTTTGATATACAGATCTGTTTTGTTTAGAGTTTCTCAAGATTTTTGGAAAAAACGGTTTTCCATTACCTATTCCAAAAGATCTCATATTTGGTTTTGCAAGAACACTTTTTGTTTTCCAAATCATACATCTCCATCTATTATTTGTGAGTTTATGAAATCCTAGTTTCCATACACCTTACATAAACCCTTATAGAGTCCATCTCTACTACTGACTTGTGGAACCAAGGCCCTACTACTAAAAAAGAAGAAGGCTGATCATTAGATATCAAGGGAAGACTTCTTCCTATAAATGGCACTGGAATGGGTTGTATTATGTGGACAAAAAGTAGACTCTACGCATTATACTTAGTCGTGCTAAGTAGTCTATAAGTCGATTGTGTTTGTCAAATTTTCTATAGTGCTTAATAAAAGGTTTTGCCCTACAAAGGGATTTTTCATTACTTCTCATCTTATTTGCCTTCTTATTTGTTTTATCTAATTTGGACAACATCTTTGCATGCACACTATATTAATCGAAATATTAAAATTTGAATTTGTATTTGGTTTTCCTACAATAGGAATTCATCCATAGAATCCCGCATTTTTAATTTGGTATGAGACTGGGTTGGACTAAAATATCGTGTGATCCTGATTTTTTTGGAAAAAATTTCAAATACCAATCTTCAGAGCTGGTTGCACTAAAATATTGTGTGATACTTTCTACAAAATAATTGATATCAAAATTTTAAATTGGTGATCTTTAAAAATTTGGATTTATGGATAATTTGTATAATAGGCTTCCTATTTTTAATGGGTCAATTTATGCGTATTGTAAAGCTAGGATGAGGTCTACGTTAAAAGAAATTCATGAAAGGGTCTGGCTTCTATGTGAAAGAGGGTGGCCACCACCTACTACGAAAGGCAACAATGTTGAAAGTCTTCAACCTATCACTGCTTAGATGGAGGATGGATTTAAATGGAGTACTTACAACTCTCATGACTTAAGAGATATTTGTGAATCCATCAACCCTGACTAGTTTCACCGCATCATAATGTGCACCACATCTAAGAAAGATTGGGATATCATCCAGCTCACTCACAAGGGACCCAATACTACGAAAGAATCTAAGCCTCAAAATCCCACCACTTAGTATGGGAATATTACCATGATATTGTCCGAGTCTTATGCACGTATGTTGGAAATAGTAAATTCTAGTTTTAATTGGGTAAGAAAATTCCTTAGACGAGAGTTGTGAAAAATATTTTGAGATCCCTGCCAATTCGTTTTATCCTCAAAGTCATTGTTTTGAATTCTTTGGGAATTTTGGATACTCCTAGGTTAGAAGAACTCGTAGGAGACCTTCACACTTATAATCTCGACATGTTTCCAAAAAATAAAAAGGAAAAGGAAAAGGAAAAGGAAATAGATATTCTTTGAAAGCTGAAACTAAAAAGAAGAAAAAAAAGGTTGTGATTCTGAGTTCGAGTTAGATTTTGGGATTGATGATTTATCCCTTTTTGCGAAAAATTTTAAAAAAATTCTAAATTGAACAAAAACAATTCTTCAAAATAATAGTTTTTTGACAAAAATAAAAATGGGAATGAGGTAAATAATTTTTGTGAGAAAAATGAGGTGAGATTTTATTAGTGTGAGGTCAAGGGACACAAAGCTCGCGATTGTGGCATTATGCTAATGAGACCGGGAAAGAAAGTTCCACGTAAAGCGACTCTGGGCGATAGTGATGTCGAGCCAGTGGATTCCAGGAATGAATCACCCATGAACCTAACTTCTATATGTTCATAGCAAGTCACATGAGTACTTATAGTTTTTCCTACACCGATGAGGACATTTCTAAACAAGAGTGCCTCTACTATGTTTTGAATCATTATAGAGAGAATGAGAGTGAGGAAGATAATTTGAGTGAGGGAGAAAGTGGACTCCAAAAATAATTTAGTGATCTTTTCACCAAGACTTTAAAAATGAAAAATGATAATAAAGATCTATCTCTCAAGGTGTTTGATTTAGAAAAGGAGGTGAAAGACTTGAGTGGGTGTGAGGTGTCGATGAATTAACTCAAGAAGGTGAAGGTTTGTTTGTGTGAGAAGTTGATTTGTTTAGGTAAATAGAAGACCGATTTGACTAACATTATATCTAGTGTTAAGATAGATATTGAAGCTTCATTAAAGACTCGTGAGAAACTTGAAGCCCATATATCTCAAATAGATATTGATCTAAAACATGCTCGGGAGTTCAAGGTCACTTTAGAGGACACGTATAAAAAGGTTGGAAAGATTCTCCTCGATACCCTATTAGGTAACATTATGAGGTAAATAATAGGTCATGATGGTGTATCCAATTGTTATGAAGCACACGATCCAATTCTCCAGTTTGTGATGGATCCATATGGCCCTTGTCCTAGCCCATCTAAGAGACCCAACCCACATAGGAAATCTCGTCCAAGAGGCTTTGAGTAAGGTAGACCCAAACCCGTTTATATTTATACCCATTTCAAATTAATAGATGACCTTAAAGAGACTTTTTCTAATTTAGGGAGAGTTTCTCACATGCATATCCCCTGGTATGCTCCCACACGAGCTCCTACACATGTTACCGTATGCACTCCAAAATATGTTATTCCACATGCTCTCGTATGCACTCCCAAACATGTTATTCCGCATGCTCTCGCATATCACCATACAGACTTTGCTAGTTTTTTTAGAGAAAGTAGAGTATTTAGTCAAAACTTCACAATGTTTGATGGAGGAATTTCATAGGATGGCATCTCCTTTTGAGAACTCCTTCGAGTCTAATGATTCAGGTTCAGACTTCTTTCTAGAATAAGGTGATTATCATGTTCATATCTTACATCCCAATTGCAATATTGTATTGATATGTTTTTTCCTTTTGATATATTTTGAAAAATTCCAAAAAAGATTTTCGTTTTTTATGAAAAGGATAAAAATTCAAAAAGATTTTTGATTTTTTAGAGAAAAATTTTGAAAAATGGAAAAGGATTTATTTTGATAAAGCTTTTTAAAAACAAAAATATTTTTGTGTTTTTTATTTTTTGATTTTTCACTGTATATGGATGAACATTTAAAACATTCGGGTCAGTCCTTCACATGACTTTTTCATAGTGTTTTGAGACATGAATTTGTTTCGATAGTGTGCTTAATGATGTGTGGATATTAATATATTGCTCGTGATGATTACTTTCTACATGTTAGACTCTTTATAACCTTTATTGCATACGTGGAGACTTTTTGAACATTGTACATACTTGTCATATGTCGAATATGATGTTTTTAACTCAATCTTCCATAATAACAAACAAAATGTAAAAAAAGATAAGTTGTGCATGTAAGAACCATTGCCCGGATTACATTTCCCACAACATATTGATCAATGTTCAGCAATGGAAAAGGGCTACGAAGAGA
Source organism: Sambucus nigra (assembly GCA_949130495.1). Taxonomy (NCBI): domain Eukaryota; kingdom Viridiplantae; phylum Streptophyta; class Magnoliopsida; order Dipsacales; family Adoxaceae; genus Sambucus; species Sambucus nigra. The sequence goes on from CASBWL010000026.1 coordinate 3,832,349, forward strand.
AAAATACTCTTTGCATTGAAAGCTACCATTTGCAAAGAGGGCCTAAAAATATTAACGACACACAAAAACAAAAGTTCCAAGGCCATTTAGATTACATTCATTAATGCCACGCTATAAATGAGCGTTGTGATTTCTTAAAAATAATTGAAAGGAAATTTTATATATGAGAGAATTTGAAGGAGTAACAAAGTAGAGGATCAATGGGTTTACACAATGGAATTTCCTAAAAAATATTAAATAGTTTGGCATTATTGGTGTGAGAATAATTTAAATTCATGATATATTTCAAAAGTTGAGTCAATTTCAATTGAGTTTAACATTTTTATACCTAAGGTAGAAATTGAGTTCTTTCTTTAGAAGTATCTCATGACTTCGTGCACCTATGTTATGAATGTTTATGTTGATTTGCCTACGCAATATGTTCACACAATCGCATTCCACTTTCACAATTTAGACATTTTGGTGTTTTTCCATGATGACTATGTATTTTTTACCTATATGTACATTTTATTTTTATACATGAAATTTTTTGAATTTAAAAAAAAAATATAGGCATAGCAATTCCATGTTTCCTTCCCTTTTTACCTTTTGGATTATCATTACATGCGTTTTATCTATTATCTTTATGATGATATATTTGCTTATTAATGTGATGCTTATTATTCATGCTTAGGTTCTGGGGGAGAACAAATTGAGGGGGAGTTTTATTTTTCTTTAAAACTCATACGCATCACGATATTTATTGTTTGATGTATGTAGGTCTCTTCCACTTTGATGATGATTTAATGGACTACACAAGATGAATACAAAGCTAGCCAATTGGTGAATAAGTTTGAGTTGAAGACAAATTTTCATATGTCGTTCCGTTTCTTGGGTTTGGGAGGACATTAGGATTCATTGCCTCAGGAGGTTTATCGTTTTATTGTAATTTGGTTTTTATTTCTTGGTTTGTATTAGAATAGTGAATGAGGGAGATTTATAAGAAATTTATTTTATAATTGCTCATATCTTAATATTTTTATTAGTTTTACCGTATGGCGTTACAAACCGATATCTCAAACCGAACACTATATCTCAAAGTTCATTTGACTACACTTTAGTGATCAAGATCCATTTTTGGATCCATCACTAACACTTTATGGGTGTATAAATTTGGGTTTTCATCGTTTTGTACGGAATATATACTGCGATGTTTTACGTTTAAAAATTGTGTCTTTAAAATAAAGGATTTTAAAAAGAATTTTTTTGGTCTCGCTCAAACGAGATGGGATATCATTTGAACGAGATGTGTGGTTTCATTTGGACCAGCTTCAAATGATGTTCGAATGAGACATCCCTGGCTTGATAGAGAATTGTCGTTCGATGTTCGTTAAAAAGAAATTAAAATGAAAAGTGAGTTTCATTAGAACGAAACTGGATGTCCTTTGAAAGAAACAATTATTTTCATTTGAATGAGGTCTAATTTCATTTAAACGACCCCGTTGCCTCGAAATTCACATTTTTTTTATATAAAATCCTTTTTTGTTAAGAAGGTCTCTAGACTTTTGGCAAAAATAATTTTCCACCTATTCCAAAATTTCTCATATTTGGTTTTTCGAAACCACTTATTGTTTTTCAAATCATACATTCACATATGTTATTTGTGATTTTGTGAAACCCTATTTCCATACACCTTGCATAAAATCTTGTAGAGTCCATCTTTACTACTGACTTGTGGAACCCATGTTCCACCACTAACGAAGAAGAAGGTTGTTGATCGGTAGATACCAAGGGAATACCGTTTCCTGTGCACAACACTAGACCTGGCCATATTCTATAGAACAATTGAAGACTCTATGCGTTATACTCAGTCGTGTTAATTAGTTTGTAAGTCGACTTCGTCTGTTAAATTCTCTATAGTACTAAATGTAAGTTTTTTTTTCCCTAAAAAGGGATTTGTCCTTACTTTTTCGTGTATTTGCATCCTTGATTTTCTTTATTTAACAAGGATCACATCTTTACATGCACACAAAATTACTTAAAAGATAAAATTTGATCAAATTGAATATGTATGTGGTTTCCCTAAAATAGGAATCAATCTATAGAATCCCGCATTCTTATTTTCATTATTTTATCAAGCTAAACAAAATCAAATTTTCTTCAGAGAATAAACATTCTTTGTATTTTTAAGATATCCATTCCTATCATTATTGTTTAAATTTATTTGAAGTCGTGGTTTCAAAGATTTTCCCCGCGGGGTTTTTTTCCTTCTATAAATCATTGTCTCTAGTACAATATTTACTATTACGCATTTTAGTTTATCTTATATGCTTCACGAACATATATAGTTAAGTTACATAAACATGTAAATCACTATTTTGAAAGCTTAAATATTAAGATTATTTTTTTTTCGAATTTGGATTGAAGCAAACATTACCTTAATTTTGGAAATAATTTTTAACTTGGTTAGTTGCTCTCTACACGCATATTCCTTCAATTAGAAACTCCAATTCAAGAGAAATTTGAGTCACAAATTATTATAGATCACCGTTTCACATTGACAATGTCCATTATGGATGCTCCAAATAAAGTGATAAGCACCCAAAAGTATTTAATTGAGCATTTTAGTCGCTTGTTTTTAATAAAAATGGTCTTATGTTCGTATTTATTTATCTCTTTGATCAATATGTAGTCGCGGTATCAAATTGAGCTAAGTCGATATAATTGCGACAAAATAGCGGTAAAAAATATTCAATGAATAAAATTACAGCAGACGAGAATTTAGAATTCCTTTTCAAGCTTGTCCCGATGAATTTTGATGCCCTAAACCAAGTCATATACCAAACCTAAGCATAAACTGAGCCCAAGCCAGCGCCCGAGACTCGTGTATTTTAGTTTGGATTTTTATTGTTTTTTAGATTTTTATTTGAGTCGTACATAATTTTTAGGATTTTTATATTTTATTTGTGAGCGAATAGTTATAAATATTATGGTTTTCTACTGTGCGTCAAGTGTTTTTATGTTCTTATCTAAATATTGTGGACGTGTTTATTTTAATAGGTTTTTCTTTATTTTATTTTCTTTATTTTTAATTTTATTAGTTTAGTTTTATTATTTTTTATTTTATTTTATTTTGAGTCTCTTATTAATCCGTTAGGATTTTTGTTTTTTAATTTTATTAGATTTTATTTTTAATTTATATTTTTAAATTGAGTCTTAAATATTTAGATTATTTGATTATTTTTAGGTGGAAATCAAACACACAACCCCACACTTAACACACCCCCATAACTCTCTCCTACCTGTTATTCATCTCTTCAACCCACACCCACCATCTACAACCTAATCTCACTACCAAGACCCAAGAACTTGCAACCTCTGTAGCCCTCAACCTCTAAACACCCAAATCGGACCTACCCCGTGTTGGATAAATTTCAATATAATATCATATTTTTACTATATTAATTTATGTTTTATTTTAATCTTTAGTTGTTAATTGTTTATTATATTATTGGTATTTTAATTTAAACATAGTTTGGGTTTTATTTTAGAAGGTAGAAACATGAGCAAATGGGTGTGAAAGATATGGGAGTGCTCAAAATCTCATATTGTCCCACATTGGAAGAATACTACAAAAAGTAGTGGTATATCAACTAAAGGACAACTAAGATTCTTAGTTGACATGTCAAATAAGAGGCTATGATACTACGCATCGCGGTGGTGCTTAAGCACCACCAATCGCGACATGTAGCGCGCAAAATGGCGATTGGGCGACTTAGGCCGCATTGCGCGCTTTGACGCGCACTTGGCACTTCGCATCGTCGCTTGGAGCATGGGAGCCTAAACTTTTGACGAGATAAAATAGATCAACAGTTGTGATTAAACGATCCGATCAAAGGGTTTAAAATCTGAAATGACTTGATCTAAACCGTTAGATGAACTTGTAGCGTTTCGTGTAGGGGATGTACATTCGCTTACGATGGGATGCCTAATCTGAACCATTAGATCAAAGCTGTTCCAAACAGGCACGATCCAACGGTTGCTGAGTCACTACATGAAGAGGTGTGACTGTTGAAGAACAGTCATATAAATGGCTATAAAAAGAGTTCCAGGCCTCTGTTTTGGACACCGAAAATTGCTAATTTCTCCTCTCTCCATCCTCTATATTTTTTCATTATCAAGTTACAAATTCAGAGTATTCTCGATTTGATCAAATGGTACATAGTTTGAATCAAACAACTATTCATACACTGCATTGTATTCTTAAGGCAGATTCTATAAAACCCATAGTGCACTCGCGGTTCTGTCTCAACCGGATTGGGGAGAAATTTTGCCTAAAAGAAAGCATTCCAAGAGCGTTCCTTGCAGCAAATTAACTAATATATTTCGTTCTTTCCATAATAAAACTCCAACAGTTTTAGGAAAAATATTCTTATTACTCCACTCAAATGGAAGGAACTGTGGCACAATCTATCCAAGTCATGACTCAAGACTTAATCCGACTCGACCATTTTGATGGCGGAAATTTCACCCATTGTCAAGAGAATGTTATGTTCTTCCTCATATCACTAAAACTTGCATACATTCTAATTGATAACCTTGAAAAAATTCCCGAGCCCACACTCGAGGACACCGAAGAAATAAAGCAAAAACGTATGAAGAGGAAAGAAGATGAATTTATGTATCGGGGACACATCCTCAATGCTTTGTCTCAAACTATTTATAGTGCTCATCGAATGATTCCGACGGCAAAGGAATTATGGAAGGCTTTGGAGACAAAGTATCAAAATGAGGAAGCGAGCAACCGTAAGTTTCTAATTTCAAACTATATGAATTTTAGAATGAGTAATGATAAATCTGTCGTTACACAAGCACATGAACTCCAACAAATTGTTGGTGACCTTAAAGACGCTGGAATTAATCTTCAAGATGAATTTCAAGTAGGGGTGATTATTTCAAAAATTCCATCCTCTTGGAATATCTTTAAGAAGAAAATTATTCATGATGAAAAGACTTATACTGTGGAATCCCTTCTTCGTCACCTTCGTATTGAAGATGATACTCATATTCGATAAAAGAAGGATGAACAAGGTGAGGGTCATTCAAAAGCCAATATGGTTGAGGATCAAAAATCCAAGATTACCAAAGACTCAAAATTTAAATCAAAGAATGATTCAAAATTCAATAACCAAGGTGAAAATAAGAAAAAGAAGGGAAAATGTTTATTCTGTGACAAATCGGGCCATTATTCTCGAGAATGTCGTCTTAAAAAGAAGGAATTTAAATAAAAACAAGGGTTGAAGGAAACCAAAAATGTTGAAGATCTTATTGCTACTGTATGCGAAGAAAATTCAATTGATAATGAAAGTGGATGGTGGCTGGATACCGGTGCAACGGTCCACATATGCAAAGACCGCTCTTCATTCAAAACATATTAAGAAATTGATGGAAAAGAAGTGAAGATGGAAAATAATCTTCGCACAAATGTAGTTGGGAAAGGCACTGTGGAATTGAAGCTAACTTCTAGAAAGACACTTACTCTAATTGATGTACTTTTATGTACCTGATATGTGTAAAAATCTTGTATCTGGGTACCTTCTCAATAAGAGAGGTTTCAAACTAGTGTATCAGTCTGATAAGTTTGTCTTGTCAAAGAATAGCCAATTTATTGCAAAAGGGTACTTTTGTAACGGCATGATCAAAATTAATGTAATCAATAATATTAATTCTGCTTATATGGTTGAGTCTATTTCTTTATGGCATCGTAGATTAGGTCATGTGAAGTACAAAAGTATAAAAAATATGACTAATCTCGGATTGTAAATTGGATAACCTTTCTAAATGTGAAATTTGTACTCAATCGAAGATAACTAGAAAGTCGTTTAAATATGTTGAGAGGACATCTAAAATGCTTGATCTTATTCATAGTGATGTATGCGATATGAAGAGTAATATGACTCGTGGTGGAAATAAATATTTCTTAACTTTTATTGATGATTACTCTAAGTATGCATATACATATTTACTTAAAAGTAAAGATGAAGTTTTCGAGAAATTTCTAATTTTTAAAGCAGAAGTTGAAACTCAATAAAATAGAAAAATTAAAGTCCTACGATCCGATAGGGGTGGTGAATATTACCCAAATGAGTTTATACAATTTTGTAATACTCATGGAATAATCCATCAAGTTACGACACCTTATACGCCACAACAAAATGGAATGGCAAAAAGAAAAAATAGGACTTTAGTTGAAATGATAAATGCAGTGTTAATCAGTTCTGGTTTACCTTTGTCGATGTGGGGAGAAGAGGTTTTATCCGCACGTTATATTTTTAATAGAGTTCCATTGAAAAAAAATGATGTTACACCATACCAATTATGGTTTAATCATAATCCTAATCTTAGACGTCTTAAAGTTTGGGGATATCTTGCTTATGTAAGAAAACCCGAACCTAAAAGATCGAAACTAGAAAATAGGACTTCCAAATGTGTTTTTATTGGATACTCTAGTAATAGTACGACTTATAGATTTTTAAATCTTGAAACTCAAGAAATCATTGAGTCGGTAGATGTACAATTCTTTGAACATCTAAAAAAGTTTAGTACTTTGAATCAAGGTTTAGAAAATAATAATCTGACTGTTGACTTCTCAACTTTAGAAGAAAATTCACAACCTATATCTTTTTCGGAAACAACGAATGACGTTGAACCACGAAGGAGTAAAAGACAAAGAACTGAAAAAACATTTGGGCCTGATTTTTTTATTTATTTAGTTGAAGGGGTTTTAAATGAGACTAAGAACAAAACTAAATTTTTTCTTAATGTAGAATATTAACCGACAACATTTCATGAGGCGATAACATCTAGGGATGCTGTCTTTTGGAAAGAAGCAATAAATGATGAAATGAATTCAATTTTGTCAAATCAAACTTGGGTTATTTCCGATCTTCCCCCTAGGGCTAAACCTATTGGGTGAAAATGGATATTTAAAAAAAAATTAAATCCAGATGGTTCTATAAATAAATTTTAGGCAAGACTAGTTGCTAAGGCTATAAGCAAAAACATGGAATTGATTACTTTGATACATATGCTCCTGTTGCTCGAATCACTTCCATTAGGATATTAATATCTCTTGCTTCTATTCATAATTTAGTTATTCATCAAATGGATGTTAAAACTTCATTTTTAATTGGTGATTTAGAAGAAGAGATTTATACGGAACAACCCGAAGGGTTTATTTTGCCTGACCAAGAAAAGAAAGTGTGTAAATTGGTTAAATCTCTTTATGGACTTAAATAAGATCCTATGAAATGGCATGAGAATTTTAATAATATTATTATATCCCATGGATATAAAGTTAATGATGCCGACAAATGTATATATAGTAAATTTGAAAATGGTGTTGGTGTTATTATGTGCTTATATGTGGATGACCTGTTAATATTTGGGTCTAATCTCAAATATGTTGAAGAAACCAAAAGGTTTCTTTCATCAAAATTTGATATGAAAGATCTTTGAGAAGCTGATGTGATTTTAGGAATCAAAATTGTGAGAAAGGATAATTCTTTAGCGTTATCTCAATCTCATTATATAGAAAAAGTTCTTAAAAGATATAATCATTTTTAACTTAAGCCAGCTGCTACACCAGTGGATCCTAGTATCAAATTAATGAAAAATATTGGGCGTGCTATGGACCAACTTAAATATGCTAGTATTATTGGGAGTCTAATGTATGCCATGTATTGCACTAGACCAGACATTGCTTATACAGTGAGTGTATTGTGTAGATTTACATGTAATCCAGGACAAGAGCACTGGAATGCAATTTCTAAGGTGCTTAGATACCTGAAGAGGACTTTGGAGTATGACTTACACTATGTAGGATATCCATATATTTTAGATGGATATAGTGATTCAAGTTGGAATAATCTTGAATTAAAATACAAGTCAACTACTGGTTGGATTTTTACGCTAGGAGGAGAAGCTATCTCTTGGGGATCCAAGAAATAAACATGTGTATCAGATTCAACAATGCAATCTGAATTTATAGCATTAGCAGATGCATGTAAAGAAGCAAAATGGCTTAGAAATGTGTTGTATGATATTCCTTTGTGGAAAAAGCCATCACCTTCTATTATGATAATTTGTGATAACCAAGACACAATTTATAAAGTTTGGAACAAAACTTACAACGAAAAATCTAGACACATTAGTCTAAGGCATCAAATTATAAGAAAATTACTCAAGGAAGGAGTAATTACAGTCGACTATATTCAAATGAACAAGAATTTAGCAGATCCTCTGACTAAAGGTCTTGTTAGGGAGATGATATATATCACCTCAAAAGGAATGGGACTAAGGTCTATTAAATAATACAACTATATTTAATGGGAACCCAACTCATATCTTGAAAATATAGATAGAGTTCAATGTGGTACAAACAAGTTAAATTATAGTTATGGAACACTAGGAATTTTATACAAAAAGTTCCATTTCTATGTGCCTAGTGTTGGTTTTCTTCATGTTAGAGGATAAAGGTTACTTCTTAATAAATTATATAAGTGTGAATCGCAAAATCACTAAAGTTGATTTACCTATACGAGTATCGAAAGTGTGGCCTCTTTCTATGGAATCAAGATCGATCCTAAAGTGCTCGTGAACTCAGGATTAGCACAAGGCCATAAAAGTGCATGCTAGAAGAACACTTATAAACTCAGAAATTGGTATGTGTGATAGTTCCGGCTAGTCTCAAAAGGTCATTGGCTCAAGACACATTCACCACAGCACCTTGATGAAGCTTTGAATTATTTTCACTATATGGAAATTCAAGTCCGAAAGACACTTCTCATTTATGTAGTAGATTTTAGCGATAGTGCCAAAAGTTATTTATTGTTTCTTTGTTTTGCGCTCTTATGTATATTGAAATTGGCGGGGGAGTGTTGGATAAATTTCAATATAATATAATATTTTTATTATATTAATTGATGTTTTATTTTAATCTTTAGTTGTTAATATTTTATTATATTATTGGTGTTTTAATTTAAGCATAGTTTGGGTTTTATTTTAGAAGGTAGAAACATGAGCAAATGGGTGTGAAAGATATGAGAGTACTCAAAATCCCATATTGTCCCACATTGTAAGAATACTACAAAAAGTAGTGGTATATCAACTAAAGGACAACTAAGATTCTTAGCTGACAAGTCAAATAAGAGGCTATGATCCTACGCATCACGGTGGTGCTTAAGCACCACAAATCTCGACACGTGTAAGCGCGACACACTTAAGCGCGAAAGGGAGATTGGGCGACTTAGGGCGCATTGCGCGCTTTGACGCGCACTTGGCACTTAGCGTTTCGTATAGGGGATGTCCATTCACTTATAATGGGATGCCTAATATGAACCGTTAGATCGAAGTTGTTCCAAATAGGCACGATCTAACGATTGTTGAGTTACTACATGAAGAGCTGTGACTGTTGAAGAACAGTCACATAAATGACTATAAAAAGAGTTTTAGGCCTCCGTTTTGGACACCGAAAACTGTTAATTTCTCCTCTCTCCGTCCTCTATATTTTGGCATTATCAAGTTACAAATTCAGAGTATTCTCAGTTTGATCAAATGGTACATAGTTTGAATCGAACAACTGAGAATACAGTGTATTGTATCCTGAAGGCAGATTCTATAAAACCCATAGTGTACTCGCGGTTCTGTCTTAACCGAATTGGGGAGAAATTTTGCCTAAAAGAAAGCGTTCCAAGAACATGCCTTGCAACACATTAATTAATATATTTCATTCTTTCCATAATAAAACTCCAACACCCCAGGCAGCCATGGCCATACTTGTTTTGCCACCTTAAACCCAACACCATAGTTGTCATACCTGGCCAGCACAAACAACCGAACCACCATAGCACATCCTTCCTCCTATCCCAACTCTGGCCATTACCCTTCTATCAGGCTATAAGACACATCTCTGCCTTGCTTCCTACCCACAATCATTAACCCGAAACACCAACCTGGACCTGCCTTTAACCTAACTCCTTATCTGATAGCTAAATCTCCAAACCCAAAAACAACCCTTACTATAATCTGACCACCTTCAGAGAATATCCATGGCAGCAGCGGTTTAAACCCATAGCCCCTTTGTCACCATTTCTAGTGCCTATCAGCTCCGTCCCAGGTCAAACCCATCTCCATAACCAACATACCTTATACCTTGCAACTAGCAAACCCAAATCTAATTCTCTAAAATTGATTACAGCTGACCTTTACACCAAAAATCAATAACCCCATGTAATACCCCGCATTTTTATCGATATTTATTTATGGGATTAATTGAATTAAATTTGAATTAATTGATAATTAATCCGGATAAAATATTAACGAGATGTGAGTTAGTATTTGATTATAATGTGTATATATGGCAATATACGAATATTGTAACTATTGAAATTGTCGCGAGATTGAAATACGACAATTTGGGAAATCTTGTTGAGACGCGTGTGACAGTCACGTCAGGAAAGTAATTATTTAATTAAAAAGTGAATTTTATTTCTATTAACCGTATGGTCATTGTGAGTGTGCCAACGTGTCCGGAAGGGTCGAAATAGTCAGAAAACACTAGTCGGGGGTTAAGTTTGGGTCCCGGGGCATTATTGGGCCATACTGGTAACTTAAAAGGGCATTTTGGTAATTTCAAAAATTTGGGAATTAAAACCCACGAAAATTAGAAATAAAAATTTGACTTATTCTTTATCCACTAAACCCACTAACTACATTGAGGGACTTAATGGGCTACGGGAGAAGTTAAGAAATAGTTCTAACTTGCCAAAAACCAACCCCCACCTCCGTTGTCATCATCCTTAGAGAAGAACTTGTAGAGAGAGAGAGAGAAGAAAATTCTGCAGAGAGAGAGAGAGATAACAACTCAACCTTCAAGATTCAGCATAAAATTCAGAGAAAGATTAGAGGCAAGTGGTTTAATTATAATTGATTCAATGCTATGCTTTTCCATGTTTAGGATAATCATCAAATTTATCTTGGAAGATTGATTAGACCCATGAATTTGAGGATTAAAACTATGAACTATGTTAGTAATTGCATGTAGAAACATTCTGGACGAATTATGCATTCAAAACATAACCATTGATGATCTAAAAATGGATTTTAGAAGAAGTTTATTAATGTTCTTGAAACAAATAGAAAACTGGAATTCTTGATGAAGTTTTGATCCAAACAAAGCCCTTCAATGATGAATTATTGGTTTTAGAACGTTAACACTGTTGTAGGATGGTTGTATGATGATATTATAACGTTATCTTAGAGTTTCGTGCTTGTTAATGGTGTTTTGAGATGATTTGAAAACTACAAAATGAAGCAATCCGTAGCCTACCTGGTGCGTTCGATCGATCGACATTCATCAGTTGATCGATCGACCACCATTGATCGATCGAAGGTCAAGGTCGATCGATCGACCTTCCCAGAAAGACTAAAATTTTCCCTAGTTAAATTCTAATGATGTTAACCCTTGGAAAATATTATTGGAGACCTTATGAATATCATTAGACTTAAGGAAGACCAGTAGGTATGGTTATAAAGTTTGGACCTTAATTAGAATTTAATTTGAGGAATTATTCTAAAAGCTAATGAAGCTCGATGAGTGAGATAATATTAGGGTTAAAAGAGTAATTTTGAATAAATTGATGAATTGAGGTTTGGGGCAGAAGTAAGGGCCTTAAGAATAATGATGTAATATGTGGGAATAATAGGAAACTTAATAACCCCTTTGAGATAGGTTTTAAGTATAAGAATCTATGACGTGAGATGTGTCGACAGTCTACATTATATATTATCGAAAGACTAAAAATGTATACAATTGGAATAATGGTATAAGGATGTAGAAAATACCTTTATTAATATTGAGATATCTAAGATGTGTGCATGCTTAGTATATGATCTTATGTACATGACATACCTACCATACTTGCTATCACGGGAGGTTTACGTTCGCTTAGGGCCTTCTAATCCTTGTGTGCCCGGATTTAGTTTGGTACCTAGAGGACATAGTTCAAGGGAATGAGTTAATTGTGAGTTATTAAGTCAGCTGACTATGGAGCGTAGGTATGTACGTGACCCATGTATATGTTGAATTATGTTCGCCTCCATTTTTGTGTGTTTTGCTTATTCTAAATAATTCCTGAGAGATTCGAAATTTGTAATCCTTATTTACGTGATGTACCGGGATGGATAGCAGAGTATGTGTGCACCGCAGCTTAGCCTCGGGGTGCTTATATTGCATATTTATGATATGAATAATAAACGGTTGAATGAAAAGGAATTGTGTTGTTTATTTATGAGAATCATTTATAGTAACTCCTTGAGAAGATAAATAAGGGGATAACCTCCAGTAAACGGTAATGCTAACAATTGAGAAATCGAGTTCAAGTAAAGCTATCTATTTAAGTAATAACATTGGGAATTCATATTGTGAATCGAGTAGTTGGGTTAGAACTTATGATGGTTTAGTTAGATAAATAACACATGAATGGGTACAGGAACGTTAGGAGTGCACAGTTAGACGAGAGGTGAGTATTTCATGTGAGAGAACGTCCTAACATGTATCTTGCATTCATTGTTTTAATTGTTATTAAAGCACTTGCTGTTTTAAAATACTTTCCACATTCGGGCTCTGACCCGTTTGCTTTCAAATCTATCTTTTTGTAAAAACCATTTTTAGGTGCCCAGCCACAAGGACACCATGCATAGTATTTCCAGTCAGGTGACGAGCTGTAGCTGTTGTGGAAGTTATAGGGCCTTACTAGTAGACGCTTCATTTGCCTTGACTCTATATTCAGATTTCATCAGTTGTAGGGCATGTCGCCCATTTCTTTTAGAGATATTTCATTTTATATTTCAGTTATTCAGACTTTGGTTTGTAATTAATTCAGGATGCAGACTTGTTTTATTTCCTTTCATATTGGGATTCTTGTGAGGAGTATTTCCTCTAGACTCATCGTTAATTGTTGATTCAATATAGTTGGACTTTATCGTGAATGGTTGTGTTACATTTCTATATTTTATTTATTGCATGTTAATCAGATTTAATTTAAAATTTGACAACTCACTTTTTAAATACTAGGTGGTTAGTAATCATTAAAAATGTTTTCCATAGTGATGCTATTAACTAGACCAACTTGGCATTTTGTATTGATTTAATAAAGGAGTAGCTACCCGGTATTTAATTAGTCAGGGTGTCACAGGTGGTATCACAGCATCAGGTTCTAGTGTCCTGTAGGATCTTTACGGCTTATTATGTTTTCGCTGAGCTTTCTTTGATATAGAGCCCTATATTTTATGACTGTTGTATTCTTTTATGTATGCTTCGCTCTTCAGCTATTTTATGTTTATAACTACGAACTTATAAACTTGATTCTCATTTCAGATGCCTCCACGACGTGCGCAGCGAGTTCCTAGGGATGCACAGCCCGAGCCACAGCTAGTTCCAGTACAGGGCACCATGAATGCCGCCGAGGTTGCAGCCATTGTATCCCAAGCGGTAAATGCCGCTATCACCGTTGTACAGCAGGCACCACCCCAGGCACCGGTAGCCGCACCAGTTCAGGCATACGTATTCCCGCCTTCTTGGGAACGAGTTCGAGATGCTTTTCAGAAAGCACACCCTCCGGAGTTCGTAGGTAGCTCCGATGTTGTGGTATCTAGTCAGTGGAGGAAGAATATTCAGAGGCACTTGAGGATGTATGAGTGCACCGATGTTCAGAGGCAGATACTAGCTACTTTCAAGCGAGTGGGAGCTGCATTGCAGTGGTGGGAGTCTATTACCATCGCAGAGGAGAGAGATACTCTCACTATACAGGAGTTCTGGGTGCAGTTCGACCGCAAATATTTTCCGTCAGCTGTTCACACGGAAATGAGGAGGAAGTTGATGAGCCTTAGACAGGAGGGTAAGACTGTGGACGAATTCACAATTTTACTGAACATTGTATCGGATGAAATACCGACGGAAGAGAAGAAGATTCAGAAATTCATACATGGATTGACTTGGAGGATCCGTCAGCATTCATTGGGGAACCTCTCGTTGGCCACTTATTCTGACGTGGTTAACGCTGCATTGCTCCATTGCCAGGACCACCGCTTTCACTTGGCAGAGGGGAAGCGATCAGGAGAGTCCAGCCATCAGGGCAGGACAGGGGGAAATGGTGCCAGCGGGGCACAATCATCTCAGGGTCAGTATAGGCAGAGTGATCAGGGTTCCCAGTAGGGGGATCATAAGAGATTCCGATCAGGGGGTTTCAGGAACGGTCATGGAGGATTCTGGAATGGCCAGCAGGGTCATAACGGCCATCAGGGCCAGCAGGGTCAAAATGGTCAACAACAGCAGTTTCACCAGGGCCACCAAGGCCAAGGAAGAAATGGTAATGGCCACCAGGGCCGAGGGCATCAGGGACAGCGAGGGGGAAGCTTCCAAGGGAAGTGTTTCATTTGTGGTAAGATTGGCCACAAACGTCAAGATTGTCCTGATAAGGGCAGGGCCCCATAGCAGCAGCAGCAGGGTGCTCGACACGAGCCATAGAGGCCTATGTTTCCCGCCGCCCTCCCAGCACCACCACAGATGGCAGCAATACCACCCATTCCAGCGGTCCCAGTTCAACAGGGACAGCTTCATTATGGGAGAGTGTATAAGCTTCAGCAGGCCGCAACCCCACCAAATCCGCCAGCTATTGAGGGTATGTTCTCTATTCAGGGGACTCTGGGGCACATTTTATTTGACACGGGGGCTACACACTATTTTATTCCTATGATATTTGCACGCACCATTGGGTTGTTAGACACCACAGAGAGCACCGCTACTTATGTAGACTCACCGTTGAGTAGGGGTTCCATGATTTCTCTTATGTGTAAAGGTGTGGGTATAGAGATCGGGAGGTTTACTTTACCCGCCGATATGTTAGTGTTAGAGATGACCGATTATGATGCCATTATTGGTATGGATTGGCTAGTAGTGTACCGAGCCATGATTGACTATTTTAGTAGGAGTATTATCTTTTCCATTCCCAGGCAGGAGATGTTTTTAGTGGCGATGCCTCGTCCTGAGGGAGGATCGTCCACTCATTTGTACTACATAGAGGAGGAGACCTCTAAGGAAGTGGTGATACCACTTGATTAGATTCCGGTTCTTCGAGAGTTTGCCTTTGTATTTCAGGATATACCTGGATTACCTCTGAGTAGAGAGATAGATTTCGTGATTGATTTGATGCCGGGCACTCGGCCTATTGCCCGCGCACCTTACCGTATGGCTCCAGCTGAGATGAGAGAGTTGAGGGATCAGATTGAGAAGTTGTTGGGTCAGGGGTTCATCCGGAGGAGTACTTCATCGTGGGGTGCCCCTGTGTTGTTCGTTAAGAAGAGGGATGGATCGTTGAGGTTGTGTGTGGATTACCGGGAGTTGAATAAGGTCACGATACAGAATAATTATCCGTTGCCCTGAATCGATGACTTATTCGACCAGTTGAGAGGAGCTTCTTTCTTCTCGAAGATTGATTTGCGATCTGGTTACCATCAGTTGCGTATCAGGGAGGAGGACGTCTTGAAGACTGCTTTCTTAACGAGATATGGTTCCTACGAGTTTCGGGTTATGACTTTTGGTTTGACCAATGCTCCAGCCGTGTTTATGGACTTGATGAATAGGGTGTTCAGAGAGTTCCTAGATCAGTTCGTCATTGTCTTCATTGATGATATTCTGGTTTACTCCCAGACAGAGGAGGAGCACGCCAAGCATTTGAGGCAGGTTTTGCAGACGCTACGTCAGAACGAGCTGTATGCAAAGTATGAGAAGTGCGGGTTTTGGCTGAAAGAGGTTCAGTTTTTGGGGCCTATTATTTCCGACCGAGGGATATCTGTTGATCCGAGGAAGGTATCCGCGGTGAGGGAGTGGGGACATCCCACGACACCGAATGAGATCCGTAGTTTCTTGGGCTTAGCAGGATACTACATGAGGTTTATTCGGGGTTTCTCCAAGATAGCGGGTCCCATGACACATCTTACTCGTAAAGGTGTGCCGTTCATTTGGAGTGATGCCTGTCAGTTGGCATTCGATGTGTTGAAGGATAATTTAACCTCAGCACCCGTGTTAGCATTGCCGAGACCGGGAGTTGAGTATCTTGTTTACACCGATGCATCCTTACAAGTACTTGGAGGTGTACTGCAGCAGGAGAGTCAGGCCATAGCTTATGCTTCCCGTAAGCTTAAGCCTCACGAGAAGAATTACCCTACCCATGACTTGGAGTTAGCGTCAGTGGTATTTGCCCTTCGGATTTGGAGAGATTATCTTTTGGGGGAGAAGTTTCGATTGTTCACAGACCACAAGTCCCTACAGTACCTATTCAAGTAGAAGGAGCTGAATATGAGGCAGCGAAGGTGGCTTGAGTTTGTGAAGGACTATCAGTTTGATATCCAATATCACCCGGGGAAGGATAACGTGGTAGCAGACGCGTTGAGCCGTAGGCCAGTAAATGAGGTGGTAGGGGTGTGGAAGGCAAAGTGGAAGGAGTTGGGACACCAGGATGTAGTGGCCCGATCATTCATGTCAGTGATGACTGTTACGCCGCAGATTGTCACGAAAGTAGTAAAGGCACAAGCAGATGACTCGTTCTGTCAGGAGCAGATAGTTCGATTATTAACAGAGGGAGCCAAGTCCTATACCGTTAGCTCAGATGGGGGATTACGCTTCAATGGGGGACTGGTAGTTTCGGAAGGGGAGGAATTGCGACACGAGGTGATGGCAGAGTCGCACGGCTCACGGTTCGCGATACATCCTGGTGGGGACAAAATGTACCAGGACATGAGACGTCAGTATTGGTGGAGAGGGATGAAGAGAGATATTGCCGTCTTTATTTCTAAATGCGCCCCTTGTCAGCTGGTAAAAGTGGACCATCAGAGACCGACAAGACTTCTACAGCCATTAGAGGTCCCGATGTGGATGTGGGAGAGCATCTCCATGGACTTTATCACGGGGTTGCCTACGTCATAGAGAGGTCACGACTCCATTTGGGTAATTGTGGACAGGTTGACCAAAGTCGCTCATTTTCTACCTGTAAGGACAAACTACACTACGGGACAGTATGCCCAGCTCTTTATTGCAGAGATAGTGAGACTTCACGGTGTGCCCCTAAATATCGTGTCTGACCGAGACAAGATACTTCTTTCACGGTTTTAGGAAAGTTTTTAGGAGGCCATGGGCACAGAATTGCGGTTGAGTACGGCTTATCATCCGCAGACCGATGGGTAAATCGAGCGTACAAATCAGATGTTGGAAGACATGTTGCGGATGTGCATCATTGACTTCGAGGGTGGATGGGAGAAGTATCTTCCACTGGTGGAGTTTGCTTACAACAACTCCTACCAGTTCACCATTGGTATGGCTCCATTTGAGGCGTTGTACGGTAGACCTTGTCATTCCCCAGCATGTTGGTTGGAGGTGGGGGACAACAAACTACTTGGGCCGGAAGTGATTCAGGATACTTCGGCGAGGATAAAATTGATATGGAGTCGCATTCAGGTAGCTCAGGATCGACAGAAGAGCTATGCTGATCCGAAGAGGTTCTTCAGGGAGTTCCAAGTGGGGGACCAGGTTTTACTCAGAGTATCTCCTATGAAGGGGATTATGCGATTTGGGAAGAAGGGAAAGCTGGCACCGAGATATGTGGGACCATTTCCTATCATCGAGCGGATTGGGTCTGTTGCGTATAGACTTGGGTTACCGGAGCATTTGCATCGGATTCATGATGTGTTTCATATTTCCTCGCTAAGGAAATATCTTAGAGATGATTTGGCTCATTCTCACATTGCTTTGGAGGACATCGATCTCCAGCACGATAGCTCCTACGAGGAGGGGACGATTGCTATTTTGGACCGAAGTGAGCGAAAACTGCGATCAAAGATAGTCCAGTTAGTGCGTGTTCAGTCGCGACATCATAATGTCGAGGAGTCCACATGGGAGCGAGAGGATGAGATGCGCGAACGTTATCCAGAGTTATTTTTACCAGGTACTTTTTAGTTCCGAATTTCGGGATGAAATTCTGTTATTAGGGGGGAAGTATGTAATACCCCGCATTTTTATCGATATTTATTTATGGGATTAATTGAATTAAATGTGAATTAATTGAGAATTAATCCGGATAAAATATTAACGAGATGTGAGTTAGTATTTGATTATAATGTGTATATATGGCAATATACGAATATTGTAACTATTGAAATTGTCGCGAGATTGAAATACGACAATTTGGGAAATCTTGTTGAGACGCGTGTGATAGTCGCGTCAGGAAAGTAATTATTTAATTAAAAATTGAATTTTATTTCTATTAACCGTATGGTCATTTTGAGTGCGCCAACGTGTCCGGAAGGGTCGAAATAGTCAGAAAACACTAGCCGGGGGTTAAGTTTGGGTCCCGGGGCATTATTGGGCCATACCGGTAACTTGAAAGGGCATTTTGGTAATTCGAAAATTTGGGAATTAAAACCCACGAAAATTAGAAATAAAAATCTGACTTATTCTTTATCCACTAAACCCACTAACTACACTAAGGGACTTAATGGGCTACGGGAGAAGTTAAGAAATAGTTCTAACTTGCCAAAAACCAACCCCCACCTCCATTGTCATCATCCTTAGAGAAGAACTTGTAGAGGGAGAGAGAGAAGAAAATTCTACAGAGAGAGAGAGAGAGAACAACTCAGCCTTCAAGATTCAACATCAAATTCAGAGAAAGATTAGAGGCAAGTGGTTTAATTATAATTGATTCAATGCTATGCTTTTCCATGTTTAGGATAATCATCAAATTTATCTTGGAAGATTGATTAGACCCATGAATTTGAGGATTAAAACTATGAAATATGTTAGGAATTGCATGTAGAAACATTCTGGACGAATTATGCATTCAAAACAGAACCATTGATGATCTAAAAATGGATTTTTGAAGAATTTTATTAATGTTCTTGAAAGAAATAGAAAACTGGAATTCTTGATGAAGTTTTGATCCCAACAAAGCCCTTCAATGATGAATTATTGGTTTTAGAACGTTAACACTGTTGTAGGATGGTTGTATGATGATATTATAACGTTATCTTAGAGTTTCATGCTTGTTAATGGTGTTTTGAGATGATTTGAAAACTGCAAAATGAAGCAGTCCGTAGCCTACCTGGTGCGTTCGATCGATCGACATTCATCAGTCGATCGATCGACCACCATCGATCGATCGAAGGTCAAGGTCGATCGATCGACCTTCCCAGAAAGAGTAAAATTCCCCCTAGTTAAATTTTAATGATGTTAACCCTTGGAAAATATTATTGGAGACCTTATGAATATCCTTAGACTTAAGGAAGACCAGTAGGTATGGTTATAAAGTTTGGACCTTAATTAGAATTTAATTTGAGGAATTATTTTAAAAGCTAATGAAGCTCGATGAGTGAGATAATATTAGGGTTAAAAGAGTAATTTTGAATAAATTGATGAATTGAGGTTTGGGGCAGAAGTAAGGACCTTAAGAATAATGATGTAATATGTGGGAATAATAGGAAACTTAATAACCCCTTTGAGATAGGTTTTAAGTATAAGAATCTATGACGTGAGATGTGTCGACAGTCTACATTATATATTATCGGAAGACTAAAAATGTATACAATTGGAATAATGGTATAAGGATGTAGAAAATACCTTTATTAATATTGAGATATCTAAGATGTGTGCATGCTTAGTATATGATCTTATGTGTATGACATACCTACCATACTTGCTATCACGGGAGGTTTACATTCGCTTAGGGCCTTCTAATCCTTGTGTGCCCGGATTTAGTTTGGTACCTAGAGGACATAGTTCAAGGGAATGACTTAATTGTGAGTTATTAACTCCGCTGACTATGGAGCATAGGTATGTGCGTGACCCATGGATATGTTGAATTATGTTCGCCTCCATTTTTGTGTGTTGTCCTTATTCTAAACAATTCCTGAGAGATTCGGAATTTGTAATCCTTATGTACGTGATGTACCAGGATGGATAGCAGAGTATGTGTGCACCGCAACTTAGCCTCGGGGTGCTTATATTGTATATTTATGATGTGAATAATATACGGTTGAATGAAAAGGAATTGTGATGTTTATTTATGAGAATCATCTATAGTAACTCCTTGAGAAGATAAATAAGGGGATAACCTCCAGTAAACGGTAGTGCTAACAATTGAGAATCCGAGTTCAAGTAAAGCTATCTATTTAAGTAATAACATTGGGAATTCATATTGTGAATCGAGTAGTTGGGTTAGAACTTATGATGGTTTAGTTAGATAAATACCACATGAATGGGTACAGGAACGTTAGGAGTGCACAGTTAGACGAGAGGTGAGTATTTCATGTGAGAGCACGTCCTAACATGTATCTTGCATTCATTGTTTTAACTGTTATTAAAGCACTTGCTGTTTTAAAATACTCTCCACATTCGGGCTCTGACCCGTTTGCTTTCAAATATATCTTTTTGTAAAAACCATTTTTAGGTGCCCAGCCACAAGGACACCATGCATAGTATTTCTAGTCAGGTGACGAGCTGTAGCTGTTGTGGAAGTTATAGGGCCTTGCTAGTAGACGCTTCATTTGCCTTGACTCTATATTCAGATTTCATCAGTTGTAGGGCATGTCGCCCATTTCTTTTAGAGACATTTCATTTTATATTTCAGTTATTCAGACTTTGGTTTGTAATTAATTCAGGATGCAGACTTGTTTTATTTCCTTTCATATTGGGATTGTTGTGAGGAGTATTTCTTCTAGACTCATCGTTAATTGTCGATTCATTATAGTTGGACATTATCGTGAATGGTTGTGTTACATTTCTATATTTCATTTAGTGCATGTTAATCAGATTTAATTTAAAATTTGACAACTCACTTTTCAAATAATAGGTGGTTAGTAATCATTAAAAATGTTTTCGACAGTGATGCTATTAACTGGACCAACTTGGCATTTTGTATTGATTTAATAAAGGAGTAGCTACCCGGTGTTTAATTAGTCGGTGTGCCACACCCCAATCCAAAACCCATACAACACTTGCTTGATCCACCTCACGACCCATACCCACAGTGGCATACTCGAAACCCAAAATCCCAACCCAAGACTTGCCATATTTCCCACAAAATAGGAACCGCCATATCTACCAAGTCCCACATGCCTATCCTTTGACTTAGCCAAAATAAAATCCCAAGAATATCTCCCCACCAAAAACCAAAGAAAGGGTAATAGCTCATTTGAGGGGGGAACTCACATAGAGTGAAATAAAGAGGGAAAGGCAATGCCTATTTTTTACAGAGTCATGCTATAGGTTCTCAAAACCTCCCCAAAAGCAATAAATTTTTGTGTCCAAATGGGACTCGTACCATAAGACAACACTTAATAGGTGAGTGAGAAAATAAGTGGAATCCACATCACTTTTGGAGAAGGTTTTTTTACCCATATCATTATTCATTTCGTACAGTTTAGAAAAATAAAAGCAATTCAAAAAATACAAAAAAATAGTTTAGCTTTAGAATAATTTTTAGGTTTAATTTGTATTCTTCTTTTTATAATCAAGTGGGGATATTGTGAAGAATTTGGACACTGTTCAAGAAATGCAATTCTAAAGGAGACTTTGCGTATCATATTCTTTCTCTTTGATTTCAATTTTTATTCATATTTTTGTGATTATGCATACTTATATAAATATGTTTGGCTAATCGACCTGTTCAAGGGGTGGGATGAAACTGCATAGGATGTTTGTTTAACTGATTAATTGAATTGTTTGTTACATTTCTAGTGAAATTATATTTTAATTGTTAGAAATTAATTTACGTATCGAGAGATAGTAAATTAATTTGGTTTTAATATTTGATTTTGGAATCGAACTAAATATTGGTGTTTCTGAAAGTTTAAATATTAATTCGGCATTCAAATTTTATCATTCATATAATCTTATTAAATTAATCCTAGCGAATAGTTTATTAAGAAGAGTATTAATCATAATTTTTTAAAGTGAGACATTTTTAAATTAATTTTTTGAAAAAATATTATTCAATTTATGATTGTAACGAGGGTTAGATTATGAATTTAATATTATCTCGAAATATTTCAATTCAATAAATTAAAAAATTAAAATAATTGATCACGCGATGTAATTTCATCTCTTGTATCTTCTCACATTTATCACACTCGCTTACGTGTAGTTTATTTCATTTTGCTCACATAAGATTTTAGCATTTTTATTCTCCCTTGAAATTGTTTTTTAAAAAAAAAACTTAAAAAAAATTGAAATTGCAAGTATTCACATTGTAGGGGGTAATGTGATTGTGTCCTGATAACAAATTAGAACAGTTGAGGCGTGACCCACCTCAATGTACTCTGCCTCCAAGAAGTTTCAGAAGTAGCACCTGGTAAAACCTCCATTTTCTCATAAAATGGAGTCAAGACCAGAACTACTCCATACAAAAAGATGAACTTCACAACAATAATAGTATCTTTGGGAATAGGATCTCTTGAGAATGATGGTTTTCAAGATGGGAGCCAAGGAACAAGCACTCAACACTTAGAGAGAGAAGCAAGAGAATACTAGGTGGTCTGGTGTGATTTTGACAGAGTAACGGTATGACTTCAGTTTCATATATCTGATTTGACCTCACCATTTGTCCTATATATAGGTTAACATGGGGTGGTTTGGGTCTTTGTGGTGCCAAAATCAAGTTGGGAAACTTAGAAGGACAAAGTCTACAGTATGCATTCTATCCCTAAACGGTCTGCAACCACCTATCCCCTCTGACAGACGGTAGATGGTGTAAACAAAAGTCATAAGGCAAATGTATCCTAATGGAGACAAAATATTTGATCTGTTAAATTTCTTTTGAAATGATAACTCTTGGTACAAACTTTGTAAACTTGAGAGGGGCCTCGAGGACCACCTTATCTAAAGTTATTTTGTAAAAATTTCATTTCTTGTGAGCAACCTTTTGGTTGCTCACTTCAGTTATTACTGGGTGTAAGCTGTGTAAGGACTTGAGTGACCCCTAGAGTCTCTCTATTAGTATTCTCTAAATCTTAAAGTGCAAAGTAGTTTAGCTTTCTCAACAAACCTTTTTCCTCAGACACCAAGACAAAACTCTCAAGAGATCCTAACTGGCCTTTTTAGGCCCTACTTTCTCAACTAGGCTAGCTGTAGAAGAAAGTAAAATATTAGTACTTTAATATTTGCAGGGTAACGAATCTTGGGGAGGAGGCCACCCTAAATGGACCTCCTTGCCTTGTGTCTTTTTTGTAGTAGGTCATTTGGGGTAGAGGGGCCACTGTATGTGGACCTCCTCACCCTCCCTCCATTTTTGTAATATGTGAACAGGGGCAAAGAGGGTTGCTCCTCGTGAGTCCCCTTTCCTTGGCCTTTTCGTGTGGCCTCACTTACTTAAATAAGCTTCTCGTGATGATACCACTCAAACTTTCTTCTTTATGTGACTTGGGTATTAGGATGAGGGACTCCTCGTGGTGATCCCTCCTCATCCAAGCCAATTGTCTGTGTATTTAGTCTTGGGGCAAGTGGTTTCTCGTGATGAGCCCTCCTCACCCTTATTCACTTTCTTTTATGGTTTGAGTCTTGCGATGAGGAGATGCTCATGGTAATCCATCCTCGTCCTTGATTCATTTATGTATCTTTGAGATTTAGGATGAGGGGCCCCTCGTTGTGACCCTCCTCGTCTAGCTGGACATTGACTTTTTACTTAACATCTTTTTCAAGGGCTTCTCATGATGATCCTACCTCACCATGTGGGCCTGCTTGCTCATGTGTTTTTCCTAAATGACTTGAGAACCCCTCTACATTAGCATTTTTATTGTCCCTTGAAAATTTTTTTAAAATAAAAAAATAAAAGTTTCAATACTAATTGAAATTGAAAGTATTGACGTTATTTTTTTTCCACTTAAAAGTTGGATTGGTATTTGTAATTATCAAAAAACGAGTTGTTTAACAAGTTTTTTAGGTAATTCAAGGGATTTTCAGACTCGTCTTTTGAAGACAATGACATATACACAAAAAGCTTGTTATCAGAATGTGGTCCCTAGTCATCCTTATGTGGTAATTATCAACTCTAGTTTTTCTTGTGCAAAGTTTCCAAGGTGTAATTTGTTTTTATCTAATCATAGTATGGAAGAAGGACAACTCATTGTCTCGTACTGGAAATTTTCTACATATATGGCTAAAAGGATCCATCCCTACCCCATAATTCTATGGAACATTCTAAAAGTCTCTATATTATCTAGTATTACCTAGTATATAATGGAGTGGTGGGGGATTTTCTTTAGTAATCTAGATCATACTTGTTATATATGGAATATTTTAGAATAGTAAGAAAGTGTGTAGTCTTTTGAGGAGGTCGGAAAATTCTAGATAAATAATCTACTTCATTGATTTATGTTCATCTCCACGGTCCATTGAGGAGGTGGTATACCTATAAATAGGTGGGTAGGTCATTTGGACAAACCATCCAATCCAAGCAATGTAATCTACTCTCAAGTAATAAGTGTACTTTCCTTTATGTTCTACTTGTTCCATTCATCTCCCTTCTCTAGCACCTGTGTTATCGAGCAATACTTAAGAGGCTTAGAAAGAAAGCATACCTTCTACTATAGCTTTTGCTACAAGTATGGCCATATATATAAGCTTGACGTTATGAATGAAACTATTAATTTAAAATCTTGGATAGGGAACCTAAGTATCCGTATCAAATATAACATGTCATATCCTAAAAGATAATAAGTAGGTATTTTTACAAGTTTAATCAAAATGGGGATTATAGAAAGAAACATGGGTTTAACTAAAAAACGTCCTAAAAAAGAGGGAGTAGCATACATATGGATTGAGTTGAATTCCAATAGTTAGAAATGCTCTAGCGCTTTCAAAATCTGCAATCTTCACCCTAGGCGTCTTTTTTCCATAATCGATCAAATTATAGTTGGGTTTCAAATCTCAATGAATTATACCATGTCCATGTAAGAACGCAATTTCCTCTAAAATCTATTTCAGATTATTCTGAGAAGAAAATAATATTGATTATTATTTACTCCGATATGAAAAGTTACTTTATTTATTTTTAACTCCACAAATCTAATAGTTTGATTGGGATTTCTTTTCATTGTGTTTTTTTTATTGAGACATTATATATATGCTTATATACCTTCTAGATTTCATGTTGATCAGACAAGGGATGACCTCCATTTATTATAAAATGGAGAAAACACATAGTTGGGATTTGTTTTGCACGCATTGTGTATGTATGGGAATTTTGCAAAGCATATCTTATATTTTCCTAATCATCTAATAGTATAATCCCTTTATAGTCATCTTTAACCTTCCTAGGAATTTATTTCACTAACCCAATTTAAAAAAAAACATATGATTTATTTAATGGGTTAAAATGTTATAAGGAACTATTATATTGATTAATTGTTCTTGCATTAATGAAATAGGCCTTAATGAGTATAACTAGGTGGGGATATAACATTACTTATATGTTTTGGACCTCATTCATAGGTCGTAACAACCATTATCTTATGTTATTAATAAGATCAAAGGCCACAATTGTGGTGAAATTAGCAATTTTTGTTATAGGGCAAGTTGTTATGTCTTCTCTTAATAAATTATTTCCCTAGTACACATGTCAGATATACGGTGTATAATTAGAATTGTAGTATATACACAAGAGAAATAAATGAATTTGTCAATCTATTACGTGAAAATAAATTAAAAGTAAAGAACAAGTTAATTGGAGAAGTAAAATTGAAGGTCCTACTTAAATATTTTTTTACATGATGGATGGTACTTAATGAAATGGACAGAGTGAATTGCTTCCTTTAAAATTATGACCTTATAATAATTTCATCACTCCAGGTGACAAAGTAGGATAATAACATAGTTAAGGTTTGATGAGTAGTAGCTGCATTGATTTTGCAATGATGTAGGCAGTGGCCGAGCACAAATTTATCTAGGGTTGGGCACAAATCATTGCTTGGGGTTCCAAGGTGGTGGACCCCTAAAAAAATTTGGCATTATTTTTACGTTTTTAAAAATATTTAATTGATAATTTTTATTTTTAGACAATTATAGCTCAAATAAAATACTATCGGATACAATAGTACAAATTCAAGAATCCATCTTATATTTGAGATATTTTATTTGATTGAAACAAAACCAAAATTCTTAAAATTATGAAGGAGGGAAATGAAAAGTTAAATTGTCAAGTGAGTGAGAGTGTAAAATATATGTGTATTTTGAAAGTTAAATGCTGAGGTGTGCCCACCATAATCATCAAGTAGCTCCTCCACTGAACGTAGGGCGCCTTCTTGAGACTATGTTATGCTCAATTATTATTATTATTATTATTATTATTATTATTATTATTATTATTATTATTATTATTATTATTATTATTATTATTATTATTATTATTATTATTATTATTATTATTATTATCATCATTATTATTATTATTATTATTATTATTATTACGACTGCTACTACTACTACTACTACTACTACTAATACTACTACTATTACTACTACTACTACTTTTACAAATATTAATATCAAATTAGAGAGATGAGAGAAAGATAATAAAAAATAATAACATATAAGAGATTGATCTCCTGAAATAACATGAATAAGTTATATAGAGATGAACGAAAGAGAATTAGAACCAAATTTACGTGATTCAGCAAAAAAACGTGCCTACATCCATAGTTGCTTCGTTGATTGGATTCATTTATTGGGAAAAGGCCATTAACAAGAACAAAAGTTAAGCTCTCATGTTCTCTCTCTATAGTTTAGCCACATAATAGTAAGGAAAATTTCATATCTCCCCAAATGTGGGTGGTGTGTGCTATTTATAAGTTGTTAAAGGAGAGAGAAAAGACAATTCCATGTGACTCACCTTTATAGGTTAGATGAGTACATGCTTTGCATACATGGTGAAATGTATTTCCATTGTCTATTTCCACCATTTTCATTGCCATGGATCAAGTGTAAGGAAATTATTTTATTGTCCGGTTTAAATTTGAGTATATTGTATACCTCTACAACCATCGAAGACTTATTCAAGACCATTCATGTGTCAAGACGGATCCGAATTTCAAAGTTCTTCAACATTCAAGCCTCCGGGAGACTAATTTTGATAATGTTATGTTTAACTACCTTAGAATTTTAGTTAGAGTGTTGGGATATTTTTTACAAAAGATTTTCTAAGTGTTGGAGAAGATTTTTTCGTCAAAGAATTTTTTCTAAGTTTTGAGGCAGACTATTTTTTAACGAAACAAAAAAATATTTGTTTTTTAATATCTCGTTCGAGCGACAGAGGGACTTCGTTCAAGCGACATCGCTATGTCATGCGAAGTCATTTGAACAACACTTGTCATTGTTTGAGCGACACTTATATCTCATTCGAGCAATGCTCCGCCTTATTTTTTTTTATATATAGCGTGTTTAAAAACTCCATTTTTCTTAAGAAGACATGCGTTTTTATCAAATACGAAAACTTCTTTGACAGAATCATTTTCTTCTCAATTTTAAGGTTTTAATCCTTTTGTTTACAATTCACAAGATCCCAATAGTTTATGTGAATTGTTTTGGAACCCAAGAACACATCTTTGTTAAAGTTTATCTTGTACAGAAGATCTCTAGTACTAATTGAGGTGCCACTTGAGGGAGGTACTGATCTGACTGACTGCGTGTAAATAGGGAGTACTCATGGGTGTTCCTGGACTGACTGAACTGCATTTTGTGTGGAGTTACTGCAGAATTCCATTGCCGATTTAGGTTTCGACCTATGTGGGTTTTTTTGAGGTTAATCCATTGCAGATTTCATTGTAAGTAATATAGTGAAATAAAAGGTTTTACATGAAAGGAGTTTTTTTTTTCTGAAATCTATGTGTCCGTAATTATTTATGTTAGTTTGATTTTTCACAAGTAGTTTCATGTTTTAGGGCTGAATAAAATTGGATTAAAAATTGACACCGATTACATAAGGCTAACTTGGAAATTTATGAATTCGGTTTAATCTCTATCACACATACATTCTCAAATTACACTAATTTATGATGCATTCCTTTTTTTTTGCAAAATTTGTATGACATTGATTTTTTTTTTTTGAAAAATCTGTCTTGTGAAAAACCACATTTTTTTCAATGGAGCACTTATATAATCGGATGCCCACACTACACCAAATACTGAAAATTGTCACGGGGAAGGGGTCACGACTAAAAGCTTTGACCAGCTGGTCACGACCCAAAATTATGACCATAGTCAAAATAAATGGGCATGACCAAATCCATGACTCTTTGTGGCCATGGGTCATCTTGTGTGTGGTCACTACTCTATACCCTGACTCATTTGGGTCACGGCTTTAAACCCTGACCCAGTCGTGACCATTATTGCACCAAGTTTCCCACCAATTTTGGTTAGGGAAGGAGTCACGACCCTTAGTCATGACCACAAAACTCATTACACAAGGATATGGTCACGGCTTAAGTCTGTGACCAGTAAATTATCTGTCATGACTTCGGGTCGTGACCATGGCCTTATTTCCACGTTGACGTGTGAAAAATAAAGGGGTCACACCTTATGGTCACATCCCTAAGCCGTGACCATGGTCTTTTAACTTAAAAAATGCGGAACAATTTTTCATCTCCCTCGAAAACTTCTGAACCGTCATTTTCCCTCCAGTAATTTCGGGTCTCTCCTTCTCTCAATCTCAAGCTCTCTCTCTCTCTCTCTCAATCTCAATCTCAAAGGTAAATACATTTGTGTGCATATTTCTTTGTGTGTGTATTTATCTGTGTGTGTGTACTCTAAATACGTGTGTGTATATGTGCGTATGTATATACATCTATGTATGTGTGTGTGTGTGTGTGTGTGTGTGTGTGTGTGTGTATACATGTGTTTATTGTGTATATGTATGTAGCTGTGTATACATTTTCATTGTGTGTATTGTGTATATGTATGTGTGTGTATTGTAAATGTGTATGTGTGCGTGTATTATAGAAAAAATACATATATATGACTAATGTTGGTTTAATTTTCAAACTAGGGAAACTTTTAATTTAATGAACATTGTTGGCTTAAGTTTCAAACTAGGGAAAATTATTATTTTATCGACATTGTTGGTTTAAGTTTCAAACTAGGGCAAATTTTAATTTAATGGATATTGTTGGTTTAAGTTTCAAACTAGGGGAAATTTTAATTTAATGAATATTGTTCATTTAAGTTTGGGGATGAAATATAAAAATACACAACTCCATTAATATTGATGTTAAATTCGGGATTAATTTTAGGGGATTTGTAAAATTAAGTCCCAAAAATGCATAATCTGTTAATTATAGGGGTAATGTTTGTAAGGGCTGATTTTAGAGATTGTTGGCTTAAATGACAAAAGTAGGTATTCAAAACCTAATAAATTAAAGGTTGATAATCCCTTACAATCGTAATTCATAGGAATCATACTCACGCCCTCGTACATAATAACTCGTTAATGATTCATTAAAGCCATTATTTATAGGAATTATAATCATGCCCTCATTCATTTTTCTCAGGAAAAATGAGTCACGGTGCTAATAAATGGAAACAAGAGAGGGAAAAGTTGCAATTGGATCTCGCGTGTACATCTTTCATTAATGAGCCTCGTAAAGTGGGTAATCCAATTTATTGGTATGGGAATAGCAAGATAAAAAAATTTAACTACCTTGTAAACCGTGGAGTTCATCTCCAACAAGAGTACTTGTTCGATCGTATTATGTTTTCCCTTCCACAATGTTGGGATGAAGGTGTAGAATATATATATCATGTACATAATCCTGATAGACCACTGGCCTTTCTTACGCTATTAGAGAAGGCAAAAAAAATTCACCCATTATGGATAGAATTACGTACTAAGAGAATTGACGAAGACTTTGATGTCTCGTGACATATGCATGTCAAACTCAATCTTGCCAATAGGTTGAAGAGGATGATATTTTGAATTCATGTCGGTGACATCTATGCATCCATTATAGATAAGCTTCCTCCTAATTGGCCACGTGAAAAAATCCATAGTATTTTCAAGATAAATCCAAAATGGATGGAGATCAGACACATTGAACTTTTGTTAGAGTCTTACCATGAACAAGTAGATTATAATATATAGTCAAAAAATTTATTTTGTTAGTTATATTTTCATATTGAACTGTGAAATTATGTATCTATTATTATAGGTACACATTTAACTATTATTATTTTTGTATATAATGCCGAGCGATCATGGAAGCAACGCTCCAACCAATAACGTGACACAAGCACAAGGAGAATTATCATCACCAATTGGTGAGCAATACTCAACTCCATAAATTGTTCACTCCCCTACTTCGAGTTGCGTGAGGCAAGGTACTCCAACTAATCCAACAGACACGCCCAACGCTCTTGAAACTATCATGTTAGTTGAGAAGAAACCCATTGGATTATCTTTATTGTGAAATAACTCCACGGGGGATAAGAATCACGTTCAACAGTTTAAATAACAATGTTTGTCCTTGAAAAAAATGACTATGGGAGTGGGAGGAGATGATAATTGGAACCTCATAGATAAATCTATTAAAGATGACATGTACAAGCAACTTAGCAAAGGGTTTTCATTTTCCCCTAACTCAAAAAATAAGGTGCTTTCTCGAGCTGCTGAACAACTCCGAACGTATCAAAGAAACCTTAGGCAGAATCATTTCCATAAGGGAGAATCGAGCTCCGACATTTTGGCGCTCAAAGACAAAGTCCCTTCGAACGTTGAGACGCCAGTCTCTTAATGGAATGATTTTCTTAAGAATGAGGCAAATAACTCCAAAATGCTACAAAGGGAGAAAAACAAACAGAATAGAGCCAAAAACTAATGTCCATCGGATTGTCTTAAATTATTATGAAGATTTGAAGAAAGAGTGGTCGATCGTTACGAAAGGTATCCCGGATGAAGAAAAGACAGCGAATAGGCCGACTTGAATGTGCATGCTAGATGAGACAAAGATAATAAATTCCCCCCTCACTTGGCGAAGACTCTAGAATCAATAGAATTTATTAGTATTCAATCATATTCAAGCTCGTTCAGTGACATTGACAATGATGCCATACACAAACCTTTGGGAAGGACCACGGAGGGGGGACACGAGGTTTGGGGTCGCATATGTCCAAAACAAGATTCAAACATACCGCACCTCTCATGGAAAAGATTTCTTCTATTAATAATCATTTTACATCCAACGATGAACGTCAATCTAGGAGTGAAGGGGATATAATAGGGCTTCTGTAACAACCCGCGTAATTTTTGGGGTATTTTTCAAAATATAGAGGAAAATAAAGTTTTTGATAAAATTATTTTTCTTGCTCCAGAATGTTGAGAATTATTATTAAAGACGAGATTTTCAATTAGTTTTGGAATCGGAATTAAAACAGATTTTTATGTATTTTATCCCTTGTAAAAATTTTAAGGCGGCGGAGTGAAATAACTGGGCGATCGATCGATCGACGCCAGGAGTCGATCGATTGATCTCAACTGATTTCGTGCGTTGCATGCATTTTTAAAAGTTTGTGTTGGTTTAACTTCTTATATTTTTGCCTTATAAAAAGGGGTCGTGGGTGACCATT
Organism: Sambucus nigra; assembly: GCA_949130495.1. Lineage (NCBI taxonomy): Eukaryota > Viridiplantae > Streptophyta > Magnoliopsida > Dipsacales > Adoxaceae > Sambucus > Sambucus nigra. Next base: position 3,864,042 of record CASBWL010000026.1, read on the forward strand.
TTTAAACCATCTCTTGGCACAAAAATATGCAGTAAACATATTTTACTTCCTCTCTTTTTATATACACTTAGCCGCTTTATATTTATCCTTTCAACCCTAGTTTTTGGAAGTTATCTTGGGGATGTTTTGTGGTTGGATCTTGGAAGAGTATTGAAGACCTTTGAGGACTGATTTTGATGGTGTAATCTGATGTTTCTGGGAAGATTTATGTTGGTTCCTCTTGGTGGTTTGAGGTATGGGGTTTTACATAATATCTTCCTTAATCTCGTGAGTGTTATTACCTTCGATTTCATGTGATATTAAACTCTTATTTGAATTGGTTAATTCATTTGGAATCTGGAAATTATTGTTGGAATCTGATTTTGATTCATGTGGTATTATATTTGTGTTCAGCATATTGTCATGAGATTTTAATATGGTAGTGAGGTTGGTCACCTGCCAATAATCCTATTTCGGCTACTTGATAAAGTATGGCACGGTATGGTGAGGCCTGGTGACTCAGATTATTGTGTTGTTGAGAAATTATATTGATAAAATTCTATTGAGATTTGTATTTGATTTGAATATTTGTAACTGTATTGTTACGCTTTATTCACCGCCAATATTTGTTGAATATCTTTCCTGTCGTATTGTGTACTTCCCCATATTTTCTTTTAGTGGCAGGTTAGCGTGGATTTTGGGGCACTATAGACTTATTGATTTTTAGCTTGGATATTTTGGGAAGAATATTCGAGAGTACAAGATGAGAAGAATTTTATTATTTTTGTTGTATAGAGCATTGGAGATTTATTTTTATTTCGAGATAGATAGTTGTGTTATTTCAAGAGACTTTTGGTGGTATTCAAATTTGAATAATGAGATTAGTGGACTCTCGTTTTATTTAATGTGGGTTTATTTAGATGATTTATGCCTTGTGGATTGATGGGTTTAGTTTAGTTTTATCGCAAGTAGCGCTCCGATCGCTCACCCCGGGCGAGCGGGGTGTTACAGAATGGTATCAGAGCTTAGGTATACGACCACAGTCGGGTCTTGGTTTTTGGGTCTGTTGTGGTTTTTGTTTCGCATAATTGGAGATAAAAATATTAGATGACCGTTTTGTGTTAGTAATCTAGATTAGATGTGAGATATTGGAATTTTTTGTGACGAGATTATTTTCGGAGATTATTGGCCTGATTTTTTAGCGTAGGCTTCCGGCTAATTTTGATGGCGAAATTCCATTGTTAGCGGGGAAGTGTAACAACCCGAGTAATTTTTGTGGTATTTTTTAAAATATAGAGGAAAATAAAGTGTTTGATAAAATTATTCTTCTTGCTTCAGAATGTTGAGAATTATTATTAAAGACGAGATTTTCAATCGGTTTTGAAATCTGAATTAAAACGGATTATTATATATTTTATCCCTTGTAAAAATTTTAAGGCGACGGAGTGAAATAACTGGGCGATCGATCGATCGACGCCAAGGGTCGATCGATCGACCCCAGTTGATTTCGTGCGTTGCAAGCATTTTTAAGAGTTTGTGTTGGTTTAACTTCTTATATTTTTTCCTTATAAAAAGGGGTTGTGGGTGACCATTTTTAAACCATATTTTGGCACAAAAATATGCAGTAAACATACTTTTACTTCCTCTCTTTTTATATACACTTAGACCCTTTATATTTATGCTTTCAACCTTAGTTTTCGGTGGTGTTCTTGGGGCTATTTTGGTGTTGGATCTTGAAAGAGTTTTGAAGATCTTTGTGGACAGATTTTGATGGTTTAATCTGACGTTTCTGGGAAGATTTATGTTGGTTCCTTTTGGTGGATTGAGGTATGGGGTTTTACACAATTTTGCTCCTTAATCTCGCGAGTGTTATTCTCTTTGATTTGAAGTGATTATTGAACTCTTATTTGTATTCCTAAATTCATTTGGAATCTGGAAATTATTGTTAGAATCTGATTTTGATTCATGTGGTATTATATTTTATTTGAGCATGTTGTAATGAGATTTTAATATGGCACTTAGGTTGGGCACCCACCAATAATCCTTTTTCAGCTACTTGATAAAGTAGGACGCGGTATGATGAGGCTTGGTGATTCGGATTAATGTGTTGTTGAGAAATTGTATTGATAAAATGCTATTAAGATTTGTATTTGATTTGAATATTCATTCCCGAATTGTTACGCTTCACTAATATTCGTTGAGCATCTTTCTTGTCGTATTATGTACTTCCCCATATTTTCTTTTATTGACAGGTTAGCGCGAATTTTGGGACGCTATGGACTTATTAATTTTTTTCTTCGATATTTTGGGAATAATATTCGAGAGTACAAGATGAGAAGAATTGTATTATATTTGTTGTATAGAGCATTGGAGATTTATTTTTATTTCGATATAGATTGTTGTGTTATTTTGAGAGACTTTTGGTTGTATTGAAATTTTAAGAATGCGATAAATGGATTCTCTTTTTGTTTATTATGGGTTTATTTACATGCTCTATACATTGTGGATTGATAAATTTAGTCTAGTTTTATCGCAAGTAGCGCTCCGGTCGGTCTCCCCGGGCGGGAGGGGTGCCAAAACTTCAAAATTAATTGGGTGGTGTGAATGATAAACTTGCACATATTATGTCTCTTTTAACTGATCGTATGCCCCTGCAATCCCCAATGCATCCTGCTTTCCATCCACAGATGCTAGGGATTCCTAAAAATTTTCCTCGTTCTCCATTCCCCTCACAAATTCTCGTTCATCCTTCAACATTCCCTTTCTCAGTGCCTCAGCATGGTACATGTCTTGGATCATCGTCAACAACCTACGGGGACTTTGGCGAGAAATACTATATGCAGGATCTGGGCGGTAAATTTGTCATTGGTATCTGCACGCTCATGCCCACTATCGTAGAAACTTTAGCACATAATTGACCTTTGCAGTAGGGTGAGTGTCAAATCATGGTTGATACAGTATATGAGGGTTGTGAAACTGTTCCATCACATGTCAACAGTGGAGAAGGGAATTTTTTGAAAAATTATGTAGAGTCGGTTACCAATTGGCTAGTTTATCGCTTGATGAATATGTAGAAATATTTTTCTTATGTTGTAATAATATGAGTAAACAAATTTATTTACTTTGAGTTTAAGTGGTTATGTAGTATCGTTGATTGGCATGTTCTTGTATTTAAGTTATTGCATAGTTTGATTTATTGGTGCATTGTTGACTTTATTAGTGCTTTGCTTTGATACTATATTAGTGCTTTACTATGAAACATGATATTTATTTTATCATGTTAACATACAACTACAATTTGAAGATTATTAAATGGTTTTTCCATAATACAAAGAGTGGATGGGGGAGACTGACCGAATAGCTAATAGTTATGTTAAGGGCATTCAATTATTTATTAGATACGCTCTTAATAATCTTAAAAGTGCGAAGATTCCGTGTCCGTGCACCCATTGTATAAACAAAAAATATAAATCTTTAGAAGATGTTGAGTTACATTTAATAATGTGGGGAATTTCTCCAGATTATAAAAAGTGGACATACCATGGTGAACAACATCTACCTTATGTTCCCAAAGAATTATTGGTAACTGACCACGTAATAGAAAAACAATGAGTGGAAGTGGCAAATGATTCGCCAACATATCGTCCATTGACCGACCTAATTGACGATGCTTACGGAATCCTCAACGATCAAAACCACCAACCTATGGAGACAAATAATGCTCACAATGAACAATACCAGGAGACCGAGAATATATATAGTTGAAAGACAATGCGGATAGACCATTGTATAAAGATTGCGATGAAGATCCTTTGGTATTATATGCAATGATTGGTTTGCATAATTTCAAGAGTCAATTTGTCTTGTCTTAGAATAGCGTAACCGAAATTCTTAAGTGTGACACCCCGACTAATTAAATACCGGGTAGCTACTCCTTTATTAAATCAATACAAAATGTCAAGTTGGTTCAGTTAATAGCATCACTGTCGAAAACATTTTAAAGATTACTAAACACCTAGTATTTAAAAAGTAAGTTTCCAAATTTTAAGTTAAGTCTGATTAACATGCAAAAGAATAATGGAAGAATAACATAAATCCATTCACCATAACGAAGTAATGAAATAACCACAAATAGTAATAAGTCCGGAGGAAAAACTCCTCACAACAATCCCACAACTGAAAATAATATGACAAGTCTGAAACCTGAATTAATTACATGCCCGAAGTCTGAATAACTGAAATAAATGAAATATCTCTAAAAGAAATGGGCGACATGCCCTACAACTGATAAATGCTGAATATAGAGTCAAGATATATGAAGCGTCTATAATCAAAGTCCTGTAACTTCCACAAACAGCTACAGCTCGTCACCTGAATGAGGATCCTAAGCATGGTGTCCTTGTGGCTGGGCACCTAAAATGGTTTTTACAAAAAAATAGATTTGAAAGCAAATGGGTCAGAGCCCGAAAGTGGAGATTATTTTGAAAACAGCAAGTGCTTTAATAACATTTAAAACAATAAATGCAAGATACATGTTAGGACGTGCTCTCACATGAAATACTCACCTCTCGTCTAACTGTGCACTCCTAACGTTCATGTACCCATTAATGTGTTTTCTCATAACTATCTAGTTCAAAAGAGTTTCTAACTCTTCTACTCGGTTCACGTTTTAATTCCAACCTTAACAATTAAATAGAGAGTTCTACTTTAATTCTCGGATTCCCAATTATTAACAAAACCATTTATTGATATATGTCCCTTTTTATCTTTTCATAACGTTACAATAACTACACACATAATTTAACATAGCAAATTCCTTTTTATTTAACCGTATATTATTCGCATCATAAATATACAATACAAGCACCCCGAGAATAAGATGCGGTGCACACATACTCTACTATCTATCCATGTACATCACGTACATAAGGATCACGCATTCCGAATCTCTCAGGAATCGTTCTCAAATAACATCACAAACAATGGAGGCAAACACAGCCACATCACATGGGTCACGTACATACCTACGCTCCCACGATCAACAAACTTATTAACATCCCAATAAGTCCTTCTCTGACCTATGTTCATCGAGGTACCAATCTAAATCCGAGCAACACAAGGATAAGAAGTCCCTAAGCGAACGTAAACCTCCCATAATAGCATGTATGGTAGGTATGTCATACACATAAAATTATATTCTAAGCATTCACACATCTTAGATATCTCAATATTAATAAAGGTATACTCTACATCTTTATACCATTATTCCAAATTTGTATATTTTACGTCTCCCGACACTATAAAAGTTAAACTGTCGACACATCTCACGTCGTAGTTTCTTATACTCAAAACCTATCTAAAATAGATTATTAAGTTCCTATTATTCCCACATATAACATCTTTATTCCTAAGGTCCTTACTTCTGCCCCAAACCTCATTTCATCAAATTATTCAAATTTACACTATTAACCCAAATATTATCTCACTTATCGAATTTCATTAGCTTAGAATGATTCCTCAAATTGAATTCTCATTAGGGTTCAAATTTCATAGCCATGCCTACTGGTCTTCCTTAAGTTTAAGGGTATACATAAGGTCTCCAATAATATTTTCCAAGGGTTAACATCATTAAAATTTAAATAGGGAAAACTTTACTCATTCTGGGAAGGTCGATCGATCGACCTTTTCCTTCGATCGATCGATGGTGGTCGATCGATCGACTGATGAATGTCGATCGATCGAACTCATCAGGTATGGTTACGGATTGCTTCATTTTGCAGTTTTCAAATCATCACAAAACATCCTTAACAAGCATGAAACTCCAAGAATACGTTATATTATCATCATACAACCATCCTACAATAGTATTAACGTTCTAAGACCAATAATTCATCATTCAAGGGCTTTGTTTGGGTCAATTCTTCATGAAGAATTTTAGTTTTCTATTTCTTTCAAGAACAATAATAAACTTCTTCTAAAATCCGTTTTTAGATCATCAATGGTCATAATTCTGAATTCATAATTCGTCCAAATTGTTTCTACATGCAGTCCCTAACATAGTTCATAGTTTTACATCTTCAAATTCATGGGTCTAATCAATCTTCCAAGATAAATTTGATAATTTCCTAAACATGGAAAGCATAGCATTGAATCAACTGGAATTAAACCACTTGCCTTAATCTTTCTCTGAATTTGAGGTTGAATTTGAAGGTTGAATCTGTCCTCTCTCTCTCTCTCTGTAGAATTCTCTTCTTCCTCTCTCTCTCTACAAGTTCTTCTCAAGGTGATAATGGAGGTGGGATTGGTTTTTGCCAAGTTATAAGGTTTCTAACTTCTCCCGTAGCTCACTACCTAAATTGGGGTTGGAAATGGCTTAGTGGGTTAATACTAAGTCAGATTTTTAACTCTCATTTTCGTGGGTTTTAATTACCCAATTTCCAAAATTACCAAAATGCCCTTATAAGTTACCGGTATGGCCCAATAATGCCCCGGGACCCAAACTTAACCCCCGGCTAGTGTTTTCTGACTATTTCGACCCTTCCGAACACATTGGCGCACTCAAAATGACCATACGGGTGATAAAATAAAATTTACTTTTTAATTCAAATAATTATATCCCTGACGCGGCTGTCACGCGCGTCCCAATAAAATTTCCCAAATTGCCGTATTTCAATCTCGCGACAATTTCAATATTTCCAATATTCATATATGGCCATATTTACACATTTCAATCAAATACTAACTCACATCTCGTTAATATTTTTATCCGGATTAATTTCCCATTAATACACATATAATTCAATTAATCCCAAAAATAAATATCACAGAAAATACGGGGTATTACATACTTCCCCCCTAATAACTGAATTTCGTCCCGAAATTCAGAACTAGAAAGTACCTGGTAAGAACAACTCCGGATAACGTTCGCGCATCTCATCCTCGTGCTCCCATGTGGACTCCTCGACATTATGATGTCGCCACTGAACACGCAGTAACGGAACGATCTTTGACCGTAGTTTTCGCTCACTTCGGTCAAAAATAGCAATCGGCCCCTCCTCGTAGGAGCTATCAGGCTGGAGATCGATGTCCTCCAAAGCAATATGAGAATGAGCTAAATCGTCTCTAAGATATTTCCTTAGTGAGGAAATATGAAACACATCGTGAATCCGATGCAAATGCTCTGGTAACCCAAGCCTATACGCAACCGGTCCAGTCCGCTCAATAATAGGAAATGGTCCCACATATCTCGGTGCCAACTTCCCTTACTTCTCGAAACGCATAATCCCCATCATAGGAGATACTCTGAGCAAAACCTGGTCCCCCACTTGGAACTCCCTGAAAAACCTCTTCGCATCAGTATAGCTCTTCTGTCGATCCTGAGCTACCCGAATGCGACTCCGAATCAATTCTATCCTCGCCGAAGTATCCTGAATCACTTCCGGACCAAGTAGTTTGTTGTCCCCCACTTCCAACCAACATGCTGGGGAACGACAAGGTCTACCCTACAACGCCTCAAATGGGGTCATGCCAATGGTGAACTGGTAGGAGTTGTTGTAAGCAAACTCCACCAGTGGAAGATACTGCTCCCATCCACCCTCAAAATCAATATTGCACATACGTAGCATGTCCTCCAACATCTGATTTGTATGCTCGGTCTGCCCATCGGTCTGCGGGTGGTACGCCGTACTCAACCGCAACTCCGTGCCCATGGCCTGCTGAAAACTTTCCCAAAACCGTGAAACAAATATATTGTCTCGATCAGACACGATATTTAAGGGCACACCGTGAAGTCTCACTATCTCTGAAATAAAGAGCTTGGCACACTGTCCCGCAGTTTAGTCTGTCCTTACGGGTAAAAAATGAGCGACTTTGGTCAACCTGTCCATAATTACCCAGATGGAGTCGTGACCTCTCTGTGACGTAGGCAACCCCATGATAAAGTCCATGGAGATGCTCTCCCACATCCACATCGGGACCTCCAACGGCTGTAGAAGTCCTGCCGGTCGCTGATGATCCACTTTTACTAGCTGACAAGGGGCGCATTTTAATACAAACACGGCAATATCTTTCTTCATCCCGCTCCACCAATACTAACGTCTCATGTCTTGGTACATTTTGTCCCCTCTGGGATGTACTGCGAACCGTGAGCCGTGCGACTCTGCCATGACCTCTTGCCACAATTCTTCCCCTTCCGGAACTACCAATCTCCCATTGAAGCGTAATCCCCCGTCTGAGCTAACAGTATGGGATTCGGCTCCCTCTGCTAATAATCAGACTATCTGCTCCTGACAGAACGAGTCATCTGCTTGTGCCTTTACCACCCTCGTGACAATATGCGGAGTAACAGTCATCACCGACATAAATGATCGGGCCACTGGATCCTGGTGTCCCAACTCCTTCCACTTTGCCTTCCATACATCTGCCACCTCATCTACTGGCCTACGGCTCAATGCGTCTGCTACCACGTTAGCCTTCCCCGGGTGATATTGGATATCGAACTGATAATCCTTCACAAACTCAAGCCACCTTCGCTGCCGCATATTCAACTCCTTCTGCGTGAATAGGTACTGTAGGGACTTTTGGTCTGTGAACAATCGAAATTTTTCCCCCAAAAGATAATGTCTCCAAATCCGAAGGGCAAATACCACTGCCGCCAACTCCAAGTCATGGGTGGGGTAATTCTTCTCGTGAGGCTTAAGCTTACGGGAAGCATAAGCTATGACCTGACTTTCCTGCTGTAATACACCTACAAGTCCTTGTAAGGACGTATTGGTGTAAACTAGATACTCAACTCCCGGTCTCGGCAATGCTAACACAGGTGCTGAGGTCAACTTGTCCTTCAACTCATCGAATGCCAACTGACAGGCATCACTCCAAATGTATGGCACACCTTTACGAGTCAGATGTGTCAAAGGACCTGCTATCTTCGAAAATCCATGAATAAACCTCCTGTAGTATCCTGCTAGGCCCAAGAAACTACGGATCTCAGTCGGTGTCGTGGGCTGTCCCCACTCCCTCACCGTGGATACCTTCCCCGGATCAACAGATATCCCTTGGTCAGAAATAATATGCCCCAAAAACTGAACCTCCTTTAGCCAAAACCCTCACTTCTCATATTTTGCATACAGCTCGTTCTGACGTAGCGTTTGCAAAACTTCCCTCAAATGCTCGGCGTGCTCATCCTCTGTCTGGGAGTAGACCAGAATATCATCAATGAAGACAATGACAAACTGATCTAGGAAATCCCTGAACACCCTATTCATCAAGTCCATAAACACCGCTGGAGCATTTGTCAACCTAAAAGGCATAACCCGAAACTCGTAAGAACCATATCTCGATAAGAACGTAGTCTTTGAGACGTCCTCTTCCCTGATACCCAACTGATGGTATCCCGATCACAAATCAATCTTCGAGAAGAAGGAAGCTCCTCTCAACTGGTCGAATAGGTCATCGATTCGAGGCAACGGATATTTATTCCGTATCGTAACCATGTTCAACTCTCGGTAGTCCACACACAATCTCAGTGAACCATCTCTCTTCTTCACGAACAATACAGGGGCACCCCACGGCGAAGTACTCCTCCGTATTAACCCCTGACCCAACAACTGCTCCATCTGATCTCGTAGCTCTCGCATCTCTGCCGGAGCCATACGGTACGGTGCGCGTGCTATAGGTCTCGTATCTGGTAGTAAGTCTATGACAAAGTCTATCTCTCAACTGGGGGGTAATCTAGGTATATCCTGAAATACATCGGAAAACTCTCTAACAACCGGAATCGAATCAAGTGGTATCACCACCTCCTTAGAGGTCTCCTCCTCTATATAGTACAAATGAGTGGACGATCCTCCCTCGGAACGAGGCATCGCCACCAAAAACATCTCCTGCCCGGGAATGGCAAAGATAATACTCCTACTGAAACAGTCAAAAATGGCTCGGTACGCAATAAGCCAATCCATACCAATAATGTCATAATACTCGGTCATCTCTAATACTAACATATCTGCAGGTAATACCAGACTACCAATCTCTACCCCCACTCCCCGGCATATAAAGAAAATAAGCGACCCACTCCCCAAAGGTGAGTCTACACACGTCACTGTGCTCTCTGCTGTGGCTAACAACCCTAAGGCTTTCGCAAAATGTGTAGCTATAAAACAGTGCGTTGCCCCCGTCTCAAACAAAACCCGACCCATAGTACCATGGATAGGAAACATACCCTCAATCGCCCATTGAAGCGTAATCCCCCGTCTGAGCTAACGGTATAGGATTCGGCTCACTCTGCTAATAATTGGACTATCTGCTCCTGACAGAACGAGTCATCTGCTTGTGCTTTTACCACCCTCGTGAAAATATGCGGAGTAACAGTCATCACCGACATAAATGATCGGGCCACTGGATCCTGGTGTCCCAACTCCTTCCACTTTGCCTTCCACACATCTGCCACCTCATCTACTGGCCTACGGCTCAATGCGTCTGCTACCACGTTACCCTTCCCCAGGTGATATTGGATATCGAACTGATAATCCTTCACAAACTCAAGCCACCTTCGCTGCCGCATATTCAACTCCTTCTGCGTGAATAGGTATTGTAGGGACTTTTGGTCTGTGAACAATCGAAATTTTTCCCCCAAAAGATAATGTCTCCAAATGCGAAGGGCAAATACCACTGCCGCCAACTCCAAGTCATGGGTGGGGTAATTCTTCTCATGAGGCTTAAGCTTACGGGAAGCATAAGCTATGGCCTGACTTTCCTGCTGTAATACACCTCCAAGTCCTTGTAAGGACGCATTGGTGTAAACTAGATACTCAACTCCCGGTCTCGGTAACGCTAACACAGGTGCTGAGGTCAACTTGTCCTTCAACTCATCGAATGCCAACTGACAGGCATCACTCCAAATGTATGGCACACCTTTACGAGTCAGATGTGTCAAAGGACTAGCTATCTTCGAAAATCCCTGAATAAACCTCCTGTAGTATCCTGCTAGGCCCAAGAAACTACGGATCTCAGTCGGTGTCGTGGGCTGTCCCCACTCCCTCACCGAGGATACCTTCCCCGGATCAACAGATATCCCTCGGTCAGAAATAATATGCCCCAAAAACTGAACCTCCTTCAGCCAAAACCCGCACTTCTCATATTTTACATACAACTCGTTCTGACGTAGCGTCTGAAAAACTTACCTCAAATGCTCGGCGTGCTCGTCCTCTGTCTGGGAGTAGACCAGAATATCATCAATGAAGACAATGACAAACTGATCTAGGAAATCCCTGGACACCCTATTCATCAAGTCCATAAACACGGCTAGAGCATTTGTCAACCCAAAAGGCATAACCCGAAACTCGTAAGAACCATATCTCGATAAGAACGCAGTCTTCGAGACGTCCTCTTCCCTGATACGCAACTGATGGTATCCCGATCTCAAATCAATCTTCGAGAAGAAGGAAGCTCCTCTCAACTGGTCGAATAGGTCGTCGATTCGAGGCCACGGATATTTATTCCGTATCGTGACCTTGTTCAACTCTCGGTAGTCAACACACAATCTTAGTGAACCATCTCTCTTCTTCACGAACAATACAGGGGCACCCCACGGCGAAGTACTCCTCCGTATAAACCCCTGACCCAACAACTGCTCCATCTGATCTCGTAGCTCTCGCATCTCTGCCGGAGCCATACGGTACGGTGCGCGTGCTATAGGTCTCGTGTCTGGTAGTAAGTCTATGACAAAGTCTATCTCTCGACTGGGGGGTAATCCAGGTATATCCTGAAATACATCGGAAAACTCTCTAACAACTGGAATCGAATCAAGTGGTATCACCACCTCCTTAGAGGTCTCCTCCTCTATATAGTACAAATGAGTGGACGATCCTCCCTCGGAACGAGGCATCGCCACCAAAAACATCTCCTGCTCGGGAATGGCAAAGATAATACTCCTACTGAAACAGTCAATCATGGCTCGGTACGCAATAAGCCAATCCATACCAATAATGGCATAATACTCGGTCATCTTTAATACTAACATATCTGCAGGTAATACCAGACTACCAATCTCTACCCCCACTCCCCGGCATATAAAGAAAATAAGCGACCCACTCCCCAAAGGTGAGTCTACACACGTCACTGTGCTCTCTGCTGTGGCTAACAACCCTAAGGCTTTCGCAAAATGTGTCGCTATAAAACAGTGCGTTGCCCCCGTATCAAACAAAACACGACCCATAGTACCATGGATAGGAAACATACCCTCAATCGCTCATTGAAGCGTAATCCACCGTCTGAGCTAACGGTATAGGATTCGGCTCCCTCTACTAATAATCGGACTATCTGCTCCTGACAGAACGAGTCATCTGCTTGTGCCTTTACCACCCTCGTGACAATATGCGGAGTAACAGTCATCACCGACATAAATGATCGGGCCACTGGATCCTGGTGTCCCAACTCCTTCCACTTTGCCTTCCATACATCTGCCACCTCATCTACTGGCCTACGGCTCAATGCGTCTGCTACCACGTTAGCCTTCCCCGGGTGATATTGGATATCGATCTGATAATCCTTCACAAACTCAAGCCACCTTCGCTGCCGCATATTCAACTCCTTCTGCGTGAATAGGTACTGTAGGGACTTTTGGTCTGTGAACAATCGAAATTTTCCCCCCAAAAGATAATGTCTCCAAATCCGAAGGGCAAATACCACTGCCGCCAACTCCAAGTCATGGGTGGGGTAATTCTTCTCGTGAGGTTTAAGCTTATGGGAAGCATAAGGTATGGCCTGACATTCCTGCTGTAATACACCTCCAAGTCCTTATAAGGACGCATCGGTGTAAACTAGATACTCAACTCTCGGTCTCGGCAACGCTAACACAGGTGCTGAGGTCAACTTGTCCTTCAACTCATCGAATGCCAACTGACAGGCATCACTCCAAATGTATGGCACACCTTTACGAGTCAGATGTGTCAAAGGACCTGCTATCTTCGAAAATCCCTGAATAAACCTCCTGTAGTATCCTGCTAGGCCCAAGAAACTACGGATCTCAGTCGGTGTCGTGGGATGTCCCCACTCCCTCACCGTGGATACCTTCCCCGGATCAACAGATATCCCTCGGTCAGAAATAATATGCCCCAAAAACTGAACCTCCTTCAGCCAAAACCCGCACTTCTCATATTTTGCATACAACTCGTTCTGACGTAGCGTCTGAAAAACTTGCCTCAAATGCTCGGCGTGCTCGTCCTCTGTCTGGGAGTAGACCAGAATATCATCAATGAAGACAATGACAAACTGATCTAGGAAATCCCTGGACACCCTATTCATCAAGTCCATAAACACGGCTGGAGCATTTGTCAACCCAAAACGCATAACCCGAAACTCATAAGAACCATATCTCGATAAGAACGCAGTCTTCGAGACGTCATCTTCCCTGATACGCAACTGATGGTATCCCGATCTCAAATCAATCTTCGAGAAGAAGGAAGCTCCTCTCAACTGGTCGAATATGTCGTCGATTCGAGGCAACGGATATTTATTCCGTATCGTGACCTTGTTCAACTCTCGGTAGTCCACACACAATCTTAGTGAACCATCTCTCTTCTTCACGAACAATATAGGGGCACCCCACGGCGAAGTACTCCTCCGTATAAACCCCTGACCCAACAACTTCTCCATCTGATCTCGTAGCTCTCGCATCGCTGCCGGAGCCATACGGTACGGTGCGCGTGCTATAGGTCTCGTATCTGGTAGTAAGTCTATGACAAAGTCTATCTCTCGACTGGGGGGTAATCCAGGTATATCCTGAAATACATCGGAAAACTCTCTAACAACCGGAATCGAATCAAGTGGTATCACCACCTCCTTAGAGGTCTCCTCCTCTATATAGTACAAATGAGTGGACGATCCTCCCTCGGAACGAGGCATCGCCACCAAAAAATCTCCTGCCCGGGAATGGCAAAGATAATACTCCTACTGAAACACTCAATCATGGCTCGGTACGAAACAAGCCAATCCATACCAATAATGGCATCATACTCGGTCATCTCTAATACTAACATATCTGCAGATAATACCAGACTACCAATCTCTACCCTCACTCCCTGGCATATAAAGAAAATAAGAGACCCACTCCCCAATGGTGAGTCTACACACGTCACTGTGCTCTCTGCTGTGGCTAACAACCCTAAGGCTTTCGCAAAATGTGTAGCTATAAAACAGTGCGTTGCCCCCGTATCAAACAGAACCCGACCCATACTACCATTGACAGGAAACATTCCCTCAATCGCCCATTGAAGCGTAATCCCCCGTCTGAGCTAATGGTATAGGATTCGGCTCCCTCTGCTAATAATCGGACTATCTGCTTCTGACAGAACGAGTCATCTGCTTGTGCCTTTACCACCCTCGTGACAATATGCGGTGTAACAGTCATCACCGACATAAATGATCGGGCCACTGGATCTTAGTGTCCCAACTCCTTCCACTTTGCCTTCCACACATCTGCCACTTCATCTACTGGCCTACGGCTCAATGCGTCTTCTACCACGTTAGCCTTCCCCGGGTGATATTGGATATCGAACTGATAATCCTTCACAAACTCAAGCCACCTTCGCTGCCGCATATTCAACTCCTTCTGCGTGAATAGGTACTGTAGGGACTTTTGGTCTGTGAACAATCGAAATTTTTCCCCCAAAAGATAATGTCTCCAAATCCGAAGGGCAAATACCACTGCCGCCAACTCCAAGTCATGGGTGGGGTAATTCTTCTCGTGAGGATTAAGCTTACGGGAAGCATAAGCTATGGCCTGACTTTCCTGCTATAATACACCTCCAAGTCCTTGTAAGGACGCATCGGTGTAAACTAGATACTCAACTCCCGGTCTTGGCAATTCTAACACAGGTGCTGAGGTCAACTTGTCCTTCAACTCATCGAATGCAAACTGACAGGCATCACTCCAAATGTATGGCACACCTTTACTAGTCAGATGTGTCAAAGGACCTGCTATCTTCGAAAATCCCTGAATAAACCTCCTATAGTATCCTGCTATGCCCAAGAAACTACGGATCTCAGTCGGTGTCATGGGCTGTCCCCACTCCCTCACCGTGGATACCTTCCCCGGATCAACAGATATCCCTCGGTCAGAAATAATATGCCCCAAAAACTGAACTTCCTTCAGCCAAAACCCGCACTTCTCATATTTTTCATACAGCTCGTTCTGACGTAGCGTCTGCAAAACTTGCCTCAAATGCTCGGCGTGCTCGTCCTCTGTCTGGGAGTAGACCAGAATATCATCAATGAAGACAATGACAAACTGATCTAGGAAATCCCTGAACACCCTATTCATCAAGTCCATAAACACGGCTGGAGCATTTGTCAACCCAAAAGGCATAACCCGAAACTCGTAAGAACCATATCTCGATAAGAACGCAGTCTTCGAGACGTCCTCTTCCCTGATACGCAACTGATGGTATCCCGATCGCAAATCAATCTTCGAGAAGAAGGAATCTCCTCTCAACTGGTCGAATAGGTCATCGATTTGAGGCAACGGATATTTATTCCGTATCGTGACCTTGTTCAACTATCGGTAGTCCACACACAATCTCAGTGAACCATCTCTCTTCTTCACGAACAATACAGGGGCACCCCACGGCGAAGTACTCCTCCGTATAAACCCCTGACCCAACAACTGCTCCATCTGATCTCGTAGCTCTCGCATCTCTGCCGGAGCCATACGGTACGGTGCGTGTGCTATGGGTCTCGTATCTGGTAGTAAGTCTATGACAAAGTCTATCTCTCGACTGGGGGGTAATCCAGGTATATCCTGAAATACATCGGCAAACTCTCTAACAACCGGAATCGAATCAAGTGGTATCACCACCTCCTTAGAGGTCTCCTCCTCTATATAGTACAAATGAGTGGACGATCCTCCCTCGGAACGAGGCATCGCCACCAAAAACATCTCCTGCCCGGGAATGGCAAAGATAATACTCCTACTGAAATAGTCAATCATGGCTCGGTATGCAACAAGCCAATCCATACCAATAATGGCATCATACTCGGTCATCTCTAATACTAACATATCTGCAGGTAATACCAGACTACCAATCTCTACCCCCACTCCCCTGCATATAAAGAAAATAAGCGACCCACTCCCCAATGGTGAGTCTACACACGTCGCTGTGCTCTCTGCTGTGGCTAACAACCCTAAGGCTTTCGCAAAATGTGTAGCTATAAAACAGTGCGTTGCCCCCGTATCAAACAAAACCCGACCCATAGTACCATGAATAGGAAACATACCCTCAATCGCGGGTGGCGCCTGCGGAGCTGCTGCCTGGTGGACGTTATAGACACGTCCATACGGTAACTATCCCTGCTACACAGGAACTGCTGGAATGGATGGAAGAGTTGGCACCTGGGCTGGAGCTCGGAGGTTTGGTGGAAAAAGTGGCCTCTATGGCTCATGTCGAGCACCCTGTTGCTGCTGCGGGGCCCTGCCCCTATCAGGACAGTCCTGGCATTTATGGCCAGTCTTGCCACAAACGAAACACTTCACCGGGAAGTTCCCTCCTCTCTGTCCCTCCTGCCCCCGACCCTGGTGGTCGTTACCGTTCCTCCACTGGCCCTGCTGGCCTTGCAGAAACTGCTGTTGACCATTCTGACCCTACTGGTTCTGATGGCCGTTCGGACCCGGATGGCCCTGCCGGAAACCTCCCTGTCCGTGCCTAAAATTTTCAGACCTGAACCTCTTGTTATCCCCCTGCTGGGAACCCTGGTCGCCCTGTCTCTGCCCCTGAACAGATTGTGCCCCACTGGCACCATTCCCTCCAGTCCTGCCCTGATGGCTGGACTCTCCAAATCTCTTGCCCTCAGTCATGTGAAAGTGGTGATCATGGCAATGGAGCAATGCAGCATTAACCACATCAGAATAAGTGGCCAACGATAGGTTCCCCAACAAGTGCTGACGAATCCTCCATGTCAACCCGTCCGTAAATTTATGTATCTTCTTATCTTCCGTCGGTATCTCATCTGGGACAATATTCAGCAAATTGGTGAATTCGGCCTCATACTCGGCCACAGTCTTACCCTCCTGTCGAAGGTTCATCAACTTCCTCCTCATTTCCGTGTGAACAGCAGACGGAAAGTACTTGCGGTCGAATCGCACCCAGAACTCATGAATCGTGAGAGTATCTCTCTCCTCCACGGTGGTAATAGACTCCCACCACTGTAGTGAATATCCCACTAGCTTAAAAGTATCTAGTACCTGCCTCTGAACGTCAGTGCACTCATACATCCTCAAGTGCCTCTGTATATCCTTTCTCCACTGACTCCAAACAACAACATCGGAGCTGCCAGCAAATTCCGGTGGATGTGCTTTCTGAAAAGCATCACGTACACATTCCCAAGCAGACGAGAATGCATATGGATGAACTGGCGTGGCAACTGGCGCCTGAGGTGGTGCCTGCTGAACTATGGCTAGTGCAGCATTTACCGCTTGGGCTACTATGGCTGCAACCTCAGCGGCGTTCATCGTGCCCTGAACTGGTGCGGGCTGTGGTTCTGGCATTGCATTCCTGGGAACCCGTGGTGCACGTCGTGGAGGCATTCTGAAACAAGAATAAAGTCTATAAGTTCGCAGTTATAAACTTAAAATAGCTGAAGAACGTAGCATATACAAAAGAATACAACAGTCCTAAAATATAGGGCTCTACATCAAAGAAAGCTCAGCGGAAACATAATAACCCGTACAGATCCTAATGGACACTAGAACCTGATGCTCTGATACCACCTGTGACACCCCGACTAATTAGATACCGGATAACTACTCCTTTATTAAATCAATACAAAATGTCAAGTTGGTTCAGTTAATAGCATCACTGTCGAAAACATTTTAAAGATTACTAACCACCTAGTATTTAAAAAGTAAGTTGCCAAATTTTAAGTTAAGTCTGATTAACATGCAAAAGAATAATGGAAGAATAACATAAATCTATTCACCATAACGAAGTAATGAAAAAACCACAAATAGTAATAAGTCTGGAGGAAAAGCTCCTCGCAACAATCCCACAACTGAAAATAATATGACAAGTCTGAAACCTGAATTAATTACATGCCCGAAGTCTGAATAACTGAAATAAATGAAATATCTCTAAAAGAAATGGGAGACATGCCCTACAACTGATAAATGCTGAATATAGAGTCATGATATATGAAGTGTCTATAATCAAAGTCCTATAACTTCCACAAACAGCTACAGCTCGTCACCTGAATGAGGATCCTAAGCATGGTGTCCTTGTAGTTGGGCACCTAAAATGGTTTTTACAAAAAAATAGATTTGAAAGCAAACGGGTCAGAGCCCGAAAGTGGAGAGTAGTTTGAAAACAACAAGTGATTTAATAACATTTAAAACAATAAATGCAAGATACATGTTAGGACGTGCTCTCACATGAAATACTCACCTCTCGTCTAACTGTGCACTCCTAACGTTCCTGTACCCATTCATGTGTTTTCTCATAACTATCTAGTTCAAAAGAGTTTCTAACTCTTCTACTCGGTTCACGTTTTAATTCCAACCTTAACAATTAAATGGAGAGTTCTACATTAATTCTCGGATTTCCAATTATTAACAAAACCATTTATTGATATCTGTCCCCTTTTATCTTTTCATAACGTTACATTAACTATACACACAATTTAACATAGCAAATTCCTTTTTATTTAACCGTATATTATTCGCATCATAAATATACAATACAAGCACCTCGAGAATAAGCTGCGGTGCACACATACTTTGCTATCTATCCCGGTACATCACGTACATAAGGATCACGCATTGCGAATCTCTCAGGAATCGTTCTCAGATAACAACATCACAAACAATGGAGGCGAACACTGTCACATTACATGGGTCACGTACATACCTACACTCCCACGATCAGCAAACTTATTAACATCCCAATAAGTCCTTCTCTGACCTATGTTCATCGAGGTACCAATCTAAATCCGGGAAACACAAGGATAAGAAGGCCCTAAGCGAACGTAAACCTCCCGTGATAGCATGTATGGTAGGTATGTCATACACATAAAATTATATGCTAAGCATTCACACATCTTAGATATCTCAATATTAATAAAGGTATACTCTACATCTTTATACCATTATTCCAAATTTGTATATTTTACGTCTCCCGACACTATAAAAGTTAAACTGTCGACACGTCTCACGTCGTAGTTTCTTATACTTAAAACCTATCTAAAATAGATTATTAAGTTCCTATTATTCCCACATATCACATCTTTATTCCTAAGGTCCTTACTTCTGCCCCAAACCTCATTTCATCAAATTATTCAAATTTACACAATTAACCCAAATATTATCTCACTTATCGAATTTCATTAGCTTAGAATGATTCCTCAAATTGAATTCTCATTAGGGTTCAAATTTCATAACCATGCCTACTGGTCTTCCTTAAGTTTAAGGGTATACATAAGGTCTCCAATAATATTTTCCAAGGGTTAACATCATTAAAATTTAAATAGGGAAAACTTTACTCATTCTGGGAAGGTCGATTGATCGACCTTTTCCTTCGATCGATCGATGGTGGTCGATCGATCGACTGATGAATGTCGATCGATCGAACTCACCAGGTATGGTTACGGACTGCTTCGTTTTTGCAGTTTTCAAATCACAAAACATCCTTAACAAGCATGAAACTCCAAGAATACGTTATATTATCATCATACAACCATCCTACAACAATATTAACGATCTAAGACCAATAATTCATCATTCAAGGGCTTTGTTTGGGTCAATTCTTCATCAAGAATTTCTGTTTTCTATTTCTTTCAAGAACAATTATAAACTTCTTCTAAATTACGTTTTTAGAGCATCAATGGTCATAATTCGTCCAGATTGTTTCTACATGCAGTCCCTAACATAGTTCATAGTTTTACATCTTCAAATTCATGGGTCTAATCAATCTTCCAAGATAAATTTGATAATTTTCTAAACATGGAAAGCATAGCATTGAATCAACTGGAATTAAACCACTTGCCTTAATCTTTCTCTGAATTTGAGGTTGAATTTGAAGGTTGAATATGTCCTCTCTCTCTCTCTGCAGAATTCTCTTCTTCCTGTCTCTCTCTACAAGTTCTTCTCAAGGTGATAATGGAGGTGGGATTGGTTTTTGCCAAGTTATAAGGTTTCTAACTTCTCCCGTAGCCCACTACCTAAATTGGGGTTGGAAATGGCTTAGTGGGTTAATACTAAGTCAGATTTTTAACTCTAATTTTCGTGGGTTTTAATTACCGAATTTCCGAAATTACCAAAATGCCCTTATAAGTTACCGGTATGGCCCAATAATGCCCCGGGACCCAAACTTAACCCCCGACTAGTGTTTTCTGACTATTTCGACCCTTCCGAACACGTTGGCGCACTCAAAATGACCATACGGGTGATAAAAATAAAATTCACTTTTTAATTCAAATAATTATATCCCTGACGCGACTGTCACGCGCGTCCCAACAAAATTTCCCAAATTGTCGTATTTCAATCTCGCGACAATTTCAATATTTCCAATATTCATATATTGCCATATTTACACATTTCAATCAAATACTAACTCACATCTCGTTAATATTTTTATCCGGATTAATTTCCCATTAATACACATATAATTCAATTAATCCCAAAAATAAATATCACAGAAAATACGGGGTATTACATTAAGTGTGTTAAAGAAATGACTTTTGAGGGAGAAAATGAAAAGAACCTCCCAAACGGCCTCGTGAGAGGTGAAAACTCATCGCACGGGATCAATGTAACATACAGGAACCGATTGCGTGGTCACGAAACCCCTGGTTTAAGAAAATGACAATAATTTGAGAAAATTCACACTTAGGCTTGAAAACTTGCCGTTAGAGGGAGAAACCCCTTAGCACCCCCCAAGCAGCCCCTTTAGGGGAGCTATCACCGCGCACGGGACAAATGTAACTCATAGAATATGACGATAATTTGAAAAAATCCACACTTAGCCTTTAAAATGTGCCATTAGAGGGGAAACCCCTTAACGCCCGCCAAATGGCCCTTTGAGGGGAGTGATCACCGCGCACGGATCCAATGTAACTATTAGGAGCCGATTTCATAGTCACGGGACCCCCGGTTTGAGGGCACAACCCAAAACATAGAATATCCTCACTTAGGCTTGAAAATGAACTGGGGGGGGGGGGGGGGGCGAAACCCTGCAATGCCCCCCAAACGGACCTATAGGCAGTGCCAACATCTCAATCGAGATTAACGTAACTCGTAGGAATCTAACGTAAGGTCACAGGAATCCCGGTTTGAGAGCACAACATAAATTTGTGAATATCCACACTTAGACTTGAAAATTTATCGTTGGGGGAGAAACCCCTTAGCGCCCCCCAAACGGCCCCGTGAGCAGTGCCAACACCTCACACGGGACCAATGTAGCTCGTAGGAGCCGAACGCGTAGTCACGGGATCCCCGGTTTGAGGGCACATCCCAAAAAAGAGAAAATTGACACTTAGGCTTAAAAACGTGTCTTTGGGGGGTGAAACCACATAGTTCCCACTTAACAGCCTTGTGACCACGCGATCGGTTCCTCCGTGTTGTAGAGCTCATTTAATTTTTTCTGTAACGGAGTCCTAGATAATATGATACGTTTTCTCATTTGATGTTTAATAAAGTATTTCAAATACGAATCCTATATTGGAGTGTCCTAGATTGATGGATCTTGATGATGGCCACACTCCCCGTAATGAGAATATCTAACATTACGGGGATTGTGTCCTTCATCAAGATCCACTAAACATGCCTTTAGAGGATTCGTATTTGGAATACTCTATCAAACTTCATTAAGATCCACACCTAGGATTGAAAACGTGCCGTTGGGGTGGAAACCCCTTAGTGCCCCCCAAATGGCCCCGTGAGTGGCATCAACACCTCGCATGGGACCAATGTAACTCGAAGAAACATACCGCATGGTCACAGGACCCTTGGTTTAAAAGAACGGCCCAGTAGATAGAATATCCACATGTAGGCTTGAAAACGTGTCGTTGGGGTGTAAAATCCCTTAGTGCCCCCCACACGGCCCCATGAGTGGCGCCAACAGCTCACACGGGTCCAATGTAACTCGTAAGTACCGACCACGTGGTCATGGGACCCTCGCACTGAGAGCACGACCCAAAAAAGATAATCTCCACACATAGGCTTGAAAACCTTTTGTTAAAGGGTGAAACCCAACAACGTAACCCAAACAGCCCCGTAGGCGGGACCAATACCTCGCTCGGTACCAACGTAGGCCGCACGAACTGATCATGTGGTCACGGGACCCTCGACTTGAGATCACGGCCCTAAAAAAGATAATATCCACACTTAGGATTAAAAACATGTCGTTGGGGGGCGAAACACCACAATCCCCCCAAATGGCCCCGTAGGTGGTGCCAACACCTCGCTAGGGACCAACGTAGCTCGCATGAACCGACCGCGTGGTCACAGAACCCTCGTCCTTAGTGAATGACCCAAAACAGATAATATTGACACTTAGGCTTGAAAACGTGTCATTGGGGTGAGAAACCCCTTAGCTCCCCCCCACACGGACCTGTGAGCGGCGCTAATTCCTCGCACGGGTCTAATATAACTCGCACAAATTGACTGCTTGGTCACGGGACTGTAGGTTTACGAGCACGACAAAAAATAGAGAATAACTACGCTTAGGATTGAAAACGTGTCATTGGTGTGAGAAACCCCTTAGCGCCCCCCCAAATGGCCCCGTGAGCGATGCCTACATCTCGCACACGACTAATTTAACTCGTACGAACCGATCGCGTGATCACGGGATCCTCGGTTTGAGAGCATAGCCCAAAACAAAGAATATCCACACTTAGGCATGAAAATGTGCGATCGGGGGAAGGAAATACCTTAGCGCCACCCAAAAGTCCTCGTGAGCACTGCCAACACCTCGCACGGGACCAATGTAACTCGTAAGAACCGACTGCGTGGTCCTAGGACCCTCGATTTAAGATCATGGCCCAGATTTTTGAATGCAAACACTTAGGCTTGAAAACGTACTGTTGGAGGACTAAACCCAACAACGCCCGCCAAACAGCCCCGTGGGTGGTGCCAACACCTTTCTCGGGACCAACGTAGCCCGCACAAACTAATCGCATGCTCACGGGACCCCCGGTTTGAGATAATGACACAAATTTCAAAATGCCTACATGGGTCCCATGACCGGTGGTCACGGGACCCCCGATTTGAGAGCACGAGACCCTTGTGAGGTCACCAAAGGAGAACTTGTTACAACTGGCCGATTAGCCTCCCGATTCGAGGATTGTTTTATTATTAAATCTGGTCACGAACCAAAGCCATGACCATTTTATGTATCTCGTAAGTTTGGTCATGGCCCAAATTCGTGACTAAATTGATTTCTAAAGAAAACATAGTCACGGACCAATGTCGTGACTAAGTTGATTTCTACAGAAAACATAGTCACATCCTAATTCCATGGCGAAGATTAATCATAAGAATAATAGTCATGACTTAAACCCGTGGCCAGATTTGACTGTACAAAAAACATAGTCATGGCTACTGATCGTGACCAAATGGTTTTTTAATTAGGTGATGGTCACGGGTTTGGGTCTTGAACAGGCTTGTAAATAAGGTTAGGTCTATGGGTCGTGACCACATCTGTGACTATGGGAAGTCTGTGACCAGGCAGTGGGTCAGAGATTTGGGCCATGACCATCGAAATTGGTCATGCGCGATTTGGTTACGGACCAAATCCGTGACCCACATTGCCATGTGATGGATAAAGTCCATGACCAATCGCCCAGTTTGGTGTAGTGCCAATTTTTATAGGTCTTATTATGCCTACTGGAAAGGACGTATGAAATCACAATTAAAGTCCATTTATGAGAGCGTTTGGATAGTTTGTGAAAGATGGTGGGTGCCTCCCACTATCACTGTAGATAATGTAATATCTCTTAAACCTGTGACTACCTGGACTGAGGATGAATTTAAATGGAGCATTTTTAAATCACGTGGGATGAGTGCAATTTCTGGTGCCATCACTCCTGAGGAGTTTTGACGTATGATTTCGTGCCCCACGTCAAAAGAAGCGTGGGACATTTTACATCTTACCCACGAAGGCACATATGCGATCAGAGAGTCTAAAATTCAAAATTTAACTACTCAATTTGAAATAATTACCATACTTGAATTTCAGTGTTTTGATGATTTTTATGCGTGTTTATCTAACATTATCAACACTAGTTTTAATTTTGGGGAGCCCATACCTGATACACGAGTGGTTAAAAAGATTTTAAGATCATTGACTAAACGTTTTATCCGAAGAGTCACTATTTTGAATACCTTGGGTGGTTTGGCAATTTCAAATTAGAAGAGCTAGTAGGAGACCTCCAGACATATGAAATGGACATGTTTCCTAACACTATCAGGACTAAGGATAGAGGGATAACATTTAGATTCCAATTTAGGAAGGAAGAGGAAGTTTCCAGGAGAGATAATGAAAAAGAAAGTGAAAGTTTGTGAGTCTGACTCTAAGGATGAGGTTGATTTTGATATGTCCATGGTTGTAGAAAATTTCAAAAAGTTTCTCAAGTTTTCAAAACAAAATTCTTCCAATAAAAGAGTTTTTGAGAAAATAAAATGAGTCCAAAGAGAGCGGTGAGAAAGAATGTGAGAAAGAGGAAGAAGAGAAATGTTTGAGTGTGAAGGGAGAGGCAAGAGAGATTTTGAGTGTCCCACTAGGCTAAGGAGAAAGGGCAAGAAAATTTCCATGGCAACCACTCTTAGCGATAGTGAGGATGAGGTGAAGGATTTTGGGATGAGTCTTCACATGGGAAGTGTGTTTCCTTCTTAGCTAGCCATGTGATCACACCTAGTTTTTCCTACGCCGATGAGGATACTTGTTCATGTGTGACCCCTGAGGAGAATGATAGTTTGACCATTTTGAGTGAGGTGATAGTGAGTGTGGGAGTGGAGATGAAAGTGAGCTCCAAATTGCGTTTAGAGAATTGTACATCGAGACCTTAAAGACTAAGAAATTGAATAAAGAGTTAGGTCTTAGGGTGAGAGATTTGGAGAGTGAGTTAGAGAGTTTGAGGGTGTTTGAAGCAAAATCAAGTCAACTTGAGAAAGTGAAGGTTTCTTTGAGTAAACAGTTGATTACTTTACATCGGGAAAAGAGTGATTTGACCACCAAGATATCTAGCCTGATTACACATGTATCCCAACTCGTGAGTGATCTCAAACGTGCCCGGGAGGTCAAATTCCCCTTAGAGAACACATCTAAGAAGGTTGGAAAGATGGTTCTCAATCCGGTTTTGGGTGATGTTGAGAGACAAGGAATAGGTCTTGATGGTGCATCCATTTCCCACGTTCCACTCGAGCCGAATCCCCAGTTTGTGATTGATCCATATGGCTCTCAACCTAACTCACCTAGGCATTCCACACCTACTAGGAGAGTTCGTAGGAGAAACTTTGAGAGAGGTTTACCTAGGCCTATTTATGTTTTCACACACTGTAAGAAGAAAGGACACCTTAGGGAATTTTATTTTTAAGTTGGGTCATGTGTCACGTTTTGCTACAACACGTGTTCACACACGCACCCACACATGATGCTCTGGAAGATTACACGAGAGAGTTTACACATATTAGGGAGGAGGTAATGTTTTTAGTTAAGACTTCACATGATTTGATGGAGGTTTTTATAGGATGTCACCACTTTTTAAAAACTCCACCGCACCAAATGGTTGAGGCTTAGACATGTTTGCTACAATAGGTTGATTTGAATGATGATATTTTTTTGCCTTGCTAGTGTGTATCATTTTTTGTATTAAATTTTTGTTTTTTTGAAAAAAACAAAAAGATTTTCGTTTTTTTGAGAAAATTTTGAAAAAGCCAAAAAGATTTTATTTTGATTTTTTTTTAAAAAGACAAAAAATATTTTTATAGTTTGTTTTGCACCATATATGAATTGGCATTTAGGACGACCGAGTCACAATTTCATCCCATATCCATATGACTATTTGATAGTGTTTTGATATGCGTCATCATTTCATTTTTGGGCTTTACAATGTTTAGAGTCATTGAGATGTAATTTGTGATTACTACCTACATGTTTGACTCATGAGTTCCTTTAATGAACACTTGCACGGATTTAGTTGATCATTGTACTTGTTTATAACATATTGGTCGGAGTGTTTTCATTTCAATTCTGTCTTTAAAATAAACCATAAGCGATAAAACTTGATAATGAAAGTAGTGTATGTAAGAACCATTTACCATGAGGACTTAATTGCAACAAAATATAATGAGTGAAACATAGGAAAGGTCTGCGAGAGTACAAACTTAACTCATCGTGAAAGCCACCGTTTGAAAAGATCCCGAAAAAATTTAAAGGTAATAAAATGATAAATATGCCAAAAAGGGGCCACCTCAAAAGAAATATAAATGTATAATTATTTATGAGGGAGTTTTGGATGGAAAGTATTGAAAAGTGGTTTTGCACATCCTGAGAACGTCATGAAAAAGCATTACATAGTTTTAGACATTATTGGTATGGGAGTCATTCTTTACTCTGATGTGTTGATGAATTGAGTCGATGTCATTTAAATTTAACATTTTTTTACACGTAAGGACAATTTTGAGATTCATTCGTTAGTAGTTCACATATTCATCGTGCACATATGCTATGTTTGATTTATTTGATATTCCTATCGAATATGTTCACACCCATTCCTTCCGTTTCCATGATTTGGTTGTCTTTGTGTAAATTCATGGTGTGTAATTTTTTTTTTGTAACATTATATTTGCTTTTTTGTATGAAAAAATGAAAAATAAAAAATAGTTTGTGGAAGCTTTTGAGTTACTTGTTTTCATGAACATAGTTTGAATCATATTTTCTATGAATATTTGTTGTGACAACTCCATGTTTATTTTGTTTATTCGTTTCCTTGTCTATTTTGGACAAAGAAAAAAGGGAAGTAAGAATTATGGGGGAGTTTTTGCATTATGAGTGAGATTTGATTATTTATTAATTTATGCTTATATTATTTCAAACTCAATGCATCAAAAAGGTATTTGCTTTGAATTATGTGAGTAGGTACAATGATTGAAGATCATTATGTTGAACACCCTGATGAGAAAAGCTTAAAGATTTGATGTTGAAGATTTTTGAAGAAACGTTTGATACTTGCATATTTAGTACCTTTTCAGTTTTGGGTTCATGTTAAGGTATTAGATTTGTATAGGCATTTTGATTTGATAATAAGGATATTTTTAGTTTGTACCGGCATAAATATAGGGGGAGATTTGTAAAGACATTATTTTATTGTCCGGTTTACATTTGAGTATGTCGTACACCGCTACAACCGTCGAAGACTTATTCAAGATCATTCATGCATCATGGAAGATCCGAATATCAAAGTTCTTAAACATTCAAACCTCCTCGAGATTAATTTTGGTAAATTTATATTTAAGTACCTTATCATTTCACTTAGAGTGTTGGGTTATTTTTTACAAAATATTTTCGAAGTGGTGGAGCGGAGTTTTCGTCAAAGAATTTTTTCAAAGTGTTGAGGCGAACTACTTTTTGATGAAAGAAAAATATATTTATGTTTTAAGATCTCGTTTAAGCGACAGAGGGTCTTCGTTCAAGCGAAATCGTTATGTCACACGAAGTCATTTGAATGACATGTGTCACCGTTCGAGTGACACTCACATATCTTTCGAGCGACGCGCCGCCTTAATGTTTTATATATATATATCATATTAAACGGCTTTGTTTTTGTTAAGAAGACATGCTGTGACAACCCGTATATAATTATGATAAATTGTATTTAAATTATACTTATCTTATGTGATATGAATAATGTGTTATTAGTATATCTAATGTTAAGTGATTATGGTTAGTATAATTCTACTTTCATAAATCATGAAATGTCAAATTACTTACGAACACAAGATTTGGTTATTTTCGATAGAAATGTTCCTGTTTAAGACTAGTTTTGACCATTGTAAAATTACAATTGAGTTGAGGTGAAAACTACATAGTTGTACATATGTGAGTTAGGGTTGTAACACAACAAACGGTGCATCAAACGGATGTTCGAGTAAGAAGTTAGGTCGAAATTACGAGAAGGGGCGAATCCGTCAATTCCCTTAAGTGGTAAATTGTCTTTTATTAAACCAAATGTTTTAATTTGATTGGATGGATTGGGAGGCAGCCTTTGCCGAATTAAAACTCTCCCTTATCATTATTTATTCAGAAAATAAGTCTCTAGGTTCAGTTTGAGGTGTTATTAGCTTGAGGAAAGAGAGGTAGAAGTTTAGGAAGGAAAAGTGAGGAGAAAAGGTGTAGAAAAATCCGTAGAAATTACGTAAAAAGCCATGAAGGTAATCCTAATTACAATTCTAGTTATTTATCTTATATTAATGATTTATATGATCTAAATCATCATAGGTTTACGAAAGTTTCAGCCCTTTATATGTATGTATGGTTATATGCAAGTTTATGTTAAGTTGAATGTAGAAACCCTTAAAATTGCTTTGTATTGAAACCCCTTGTATTTAAACTTGCATATCTATTTGTGTACTTACTATAATTGAGAAATTTCAATTGTATATGAAAGTAGACTCATATATTCATATCATATCTGAAAATTAGAATTTTTCTCCTTGTGGTTAGGCCGTAATGATGATTTCAAGTTGGTACATGGTTTCTGTTTTTATACTTCATTTCGGTATGCCCTGAGTTTAATCAAGCTTTTGAGATAGCAAATGAAGTCAAACAATTATGACACTTTAATTATGTACGATTCAGTATGTGTACTAAAAATGGGTTGAAAATCATGGAAAGTTATACTGGATAAAAATTATGAAAATTCTTGGAAGTTGAAGGAACAATAGAGGAGCTTGTAGGGCAGATTTCTTCTGTTGTAGAGAAATGGTCATAACTTGCCCTAGGAAGCTTGAAAAATTACATCGTCACTTGTACTGGATAGTATATTCATATATGTTTTCATATTGATGAGGTTGGACCCCTGTATTTGTACAATGTAGGAATATAGGATGGATAAGTATGTAAGACAATAATTTCAGGCCATACTGGGTACCCCTTGAATGAATGTTTGTATTTCATCCTTACAAAGGGTACTTTGAGTACATGTTTCATGTGTATATACATTGAGGACTATAATTTCATGTTTACTTGACTTTGGTTATAAATTCCTCATAAGGTATTTCCTACGGTTGAATGTGCGTAACTTTATCAATATGTACATCATTATTTGCCTTTACCTATGTTTTATGGAATGTGACTTAATTGGAATTATATTGTTGATGTATAGCGATGGAAAGTTACATAATTATGTTTAGATAATATTTATGATTGAGGTTCAGTACTGATTTAGTTGGATTGACAGGTGTAAGGCCTAATCAACCTAGTTTAGCTCCACCAGAAGGAAACCTGAATACGTAGTTGTCAACCAAGGTGAGTGTACTCACTGGAAAGAGATATTTGTATCGTGTTGTTGGTATGATCATAATAAAATGAATATGAAATTGTTCATTTCGGTTTATCGAAATGAGGGGTTACTCCTCGACCAGGAATTGGGGAGATTTGTCTATTAATGACAAGGGGTTACTCCTCGACCAGGAATGGGAGAGAATTGTCTATTTAGACAGGATATGTGAATCATGATTCATAAAAGTTGGTCATTCATTTTGAATGAGCCGGATAAGTTAATACATAAGTATATGGACATGATTTATTGGATTTAAATTCATGCAGTAGTATAGTAGTGATGCATTCACTCGGCTATTTTGCTCACGGTTCCTATGTTCACATTTTTCAGGTAACGCAATGTCACTGCCAAATCTAGGAGGTCGGGTTGGGTTAGCCAGGAATGGGAGAAACTACGATTTTGTGTAAATGTAAATGATGTAATTAAGTTAACTTATCCTTCAAGAAAGTTTTTATGGGCATGATTACTCTGATGTTGTAAAAAGGTTTTCAGTTATATGAATTTACAATGATGACTTTGAAATCAAAACTCGTGATTATGGTTTGGTTAGATTAATTATGGTTTGACTCACTTTGATTTTCAAACTTAATTATAAGTAACTGGGTTGGGGTGTGTCAGCTTTTGGTATCAGAGCCTAGGTTTTAGAGGTTCTGGAGTGAGAAGAGTCTAGATTTGGCAGTGAATGTTAAAAGAATATTTTGTTTGATACTAACAATTATGGTAGGAAAAATATGTATATATGCATGTTGTTATATCTTTGATCAATTTCAGATATAAAAGAATGGAAGGAGGGAATGTGAATGAGGAAATAGAAGATGAGGCTTCAAATATAGCAGCAGAGGCAGAGGTTTAGCAACATGTTCATGGAAATGTAGAACCTGACCCAGAACAATTGACAGATTTGGAAAAAATGGCACGTGTTATGACTCTAATGGCAGAGCAGCAAGCTAGATTTAGGGTACAGATGGAAGAACAACAGACCAGGCAACTGGAGGCACAAGCATTGGCTAGGGCTGAGGAGGTGATACACCGAGAAGAAAGAAGTACTTCACATGAGAAATTTATTAAGATGAACCCACCCTCATTTGAAGGAGCAGTTGATCCAGTAGAGGCAGAAGTATGGGTTAAAGAGATTGAACTTATTTTTGGGGTAATGAGAATGCCTGAAAATCAACGAGTGACCTTGGCGACGTATATGCTGAAAGGAGAAGCTAAGTACTGGTGGGATGCCACAAAACATTTATTGATTACTCCAGGAGGTGAGAATCTGATCTCATGAGATGCTTTTGTCAAAGCTTTGTATGATAAGTATTTCCCCCCAATGTATCAAAAACAAAAGGAGAAGGAATATTTCCGGTTGAATCAAGGGAGTATGACAGTTAGAGAATACGAAGCTAAACTTACAGCTTTATCTCGGTTTGCTTCGAGGTTTATACAGAATGAGGAAAATATGTGCAGCCGATTTCTCGATGGGCTTGAGTTAGTCATTAAATCTAGATTGTCGGCTTTAGATACTTCTAACTATTCCTCCTTGGTGAACAAAGCCATGCTATTAGAAAGGGACGTGAATGAAGATAGAGGGAATCGAGAGCGAGGTGTAAAGAGAAGCAGATTTGATCCAAATTGTCAAAAGAGTAGTCGTACAGAATATTCGAGGTTTGGAGGGCAGAAATTCCAACAGGGTAGAGGTGGAAGTAGTCTGCAAAGGGGTGAATCTAGTGGTGGAAGAGGTTCAGGATTTTCAGCACAAGGAGATCCGAATGTTTGTTTCTTTTGTGGGGCATCAGGTCATATAAAGAGAAATTGCCCAAAGTTACTGATTATATAATGTTTTAACTGCCACCAGAAGGGTCATTTGAGAAAGAATTGTCCTATGTTAGCGAGAACAATTTCAGTCAGTAGTGTGGGGCCTCATAAAGGATCTTCTCCAGGAAGTGCCACCAGGGGGAGAGGTACAGAATAAGAAACTGGATCGAGGGCAGGAGGAAGAGTGTTTGCGATGACGCTACAAGATGCCCATGCTACCCCGGAAGTGGTTACAGGTAAACTTTCTATTGCAAACAAAGATTTATATGCACTCATTGATCCTGTATCTACGCATTCATTTGTGGCATTACATATTATTTCATACTTGGGTAGACCATGTTCATTTCTCAATTGTGCCTTATATATTTCTACCCCAATGGAAAGTGTGATTCTAGTTGAGCATGTTTATAAAAATTGTGTCTTAAGAATGGGTGAGCGAGATTTCTATGTTGATTTGATACCGTTGGCCATTCGAGATTTTGATATTATATTGGGGATGGATTGGTTATCATCATACCATGCTTCCATTGATTGTTTTCGCAAAGAAGTTACATTTCATTTGGCTGGTGAACCCGAGTTCCAATTTACAGGGGAAAGGAATGTTGTCCCTACTTGTCTCATCTCAGCAATTAAGAGCAGAAAGTTATTGAGTAAGGGTTGTATAGGGTATTTAGCGTATGTGGTTGATGTTAGTAAGGAAGCCCTTAAAGTTGAAGATATACCAGTGGTTAGAGAGTTTTCTGATGTCTTCCCAGAGGAATTGCTAGGATTGCCACCCGATAGGGAAGTAGAGTTTTCTATTGAATTAATTTCGGGTACTGGTCCAATTTCTCTTTCTCCATAAAGAATGGCACCAGCGGAGTTGAAAGAATTAAAAGTTCAATTACAAGATCTGATAAGCAGAGGTTTCATTCGGCCTAGTGTTTCACCATGGGGAGCACCAGTGTTATTTATGAAAAAGAAAGATGGGACAATGCGATTATGTATTGATTATCGGCAGTTGAATAAGGTGACCATTAGAAATAAGTACCCTCTACCTCGTATCGAGGACTTGTTTGACCAATTACAGGGGGCCACTGTATTTTCGAAGATTGATTTGAGATCGGGTTACCACCAACTGAAAGTGAAGGATTGTGATATTTCCAAAACAGCTTTTCGGACTCTGTACGGGCACTATGAGTTTTTGGTGATGCCTTTTTGATTGACTAATGCTCCGGCAGTTTTTATGGATTTGATGAACCGGGTATTCCACCCTTTCATTGATTCATTTGTGATTGTATTCATAGACGATGTGTTGGTTTACTCGCGTAGCATGGAGGAACATGAGAAGCATTTGAGACTTGTATTGCAGATTTTGAGAGAGAACAAATTGTTTGCTAAATTCAGCAAGTGTGAGTTTTGGTTGAATGAAATTGAGTTTTTAGGGCACGTGGTCTCGGGAAATGGGATTTATGTTGATCCAAAGAAAGTGGAAGCAATTGTTGAATGGGAAAGTCCTAAGAATGTGACAGAAATTAGGATTTTCCTAGGATTGGCAGGTTACTATCGCAGATTAATTAAGGGATTTTCAGCAATAGCATTACCACTGACAAAGTTGACTCGTAAAGAAGTGAAGTTTGTATGGGATGAAGAATGTGAGAGGAGTTTTAAAGAATTAAAGAACCGGTTGGTTTCAGCCCATATACTTACTATTCCATGTGGGAATGAGTCTTTTGTGATCTATACAGACGCTTCATTTCAGGGGTTAGGATGTGTTCTTATGCAGAATGGGAAGGTAATAGCATATGCTTCCAGACAATTAAAGATGCATGAATGAAATTACCGTACACATGACTTGGAGCTAGTGGTCATTGTTTTTGCTTTAAAGTTGTGGAGACATTACTTGTATGGAGAAACTTGTGAGATATTTACGGATCATCAAAGTTTGAAATACTTGTTTACACAGAAAGAACTGAATTTGAGACAGAGGCGTTGGATAGAGATGATTAAAGACTATGACTGTACTATTCATCATCATCCTGGGAAGGCCAATGTAGTAGCATATGCTTTGAGTCGAAAATCATCAGGGATGCTTGGTTGCATACAGTGTGCCCGTGTTGGAAATATTCTTGACTTGGCATTGATGGGGATTGAATTGAAGTTTTCAAAAAGTGGAGGATTATTAGCAGATCTCACAGTGAGACCTTTATTGGCCGAGCGCATACGAAATTTGCAGACCAGTGATCCATTCCTTGAGAAGAAGAAACAAGATGTCGTGGATGGTAAAGAGAATGACTTTGAAATTAAGAATGATGAATCGTTGTGTTATAAAAATAGGATTTGTGTACCTAATGATCCACCCTTAAAGAAAGATATATTAGAAGAGGCACATAGTTCTATTTACTCTATGCATCCGGGAGGTACCAAAATGTACAGAGATTTGAAAGAATATTACTGGTGGAACAATATGAAACGTGAGATTTTAGAGTTCGTAGCTAAATGTTTAGTATGCCAGCAAGTGAAAGCAGAGCATCAGAAGCCGGCAGGATTATTGCAGTATTTGCCTATTCTGGAATGGAAGTGGGAGCATATAACGATGGACTTTGTTACAGGATTACCCCGGTCACCAAAGTGGCATGATTCTATTTGGGTGATTGTAGACCGATTGACGAAGTCAACTCATTTTCTCCCAGTTAAGACCACCTACACTGTTGAGAAGTATGCACGTATATACGTTGATGAGATTATCCGTTCACATGGGGCACCGATGTCAATTGTATCAGATAGAGATCCAACGTTCACTTCTAGGCTTTGGCCTCGTCTTTAGAATGCCATGGGCACAAGTTTGAAGTTCAGCACTGCGTTTCATCCACAAACTGATGGGCAATCAGAAAGGACGATTCAAATATAAAAAAAACATGTTACGAGCCTGTGTATTTGACTTCAAAGGTAGTTGGGATGATCATTTAACCTTGATGGAATTCTAGTATAATAATAGTTATCAGTCGACTATTGGTATGGCTCCTTATGAAGCTTTATATGGGAGGAGATGTAGAACACCTTTGTGTTGGGATGAAGTGGGTGAAAGGAAAATTTTGGGTCCTGAATTGATAGATATGACAACTGAAAAGATCAAAATGATTCGGGAACGGATAAAGATAGCGCAAAGCAGGCAGAAATTTTATGCAGATAAGAGGAAGCATCCATTGGAATTTCAGAAGGGAGATTTTGTATTCCTGCGTATTTCACCATGGAAAGGTGTTATGAGATTTGGGAAAAAGGGGAAACTAAGTCCAAGATACATTGGACCATTTGAAGTGTTGGAAAGAATTGGGCCCCTGGCTTATAGATTAGCTTTACCTCCAGATTTATCTCGATTACATGATGTGTTTCATGTATCAATGCTTCGTAAGTATTTGGCAGATCCATCTCATCAACTAAAAACCCAACCTATTGAACTGAAAGAAGACTTGTCGTACATCGAGGAACCGGTGGAAATTCTTGATCGTAAGGAGAAAGTATTGAGGAATAAGGTTATTCCCTTAGTTAAAGTTACATGGATGAGCCTTGGAATTAAAGAAGGAACTTGGGAAATGGAGGATAGCATGAAGAAACAGTATCCCCATTTGTTTGGTAAGTGTCATTCATATTAAATTTCGGGGACGAAATTTTCTAAGGGGGGGAG
The DNA here is from genome assembly GCA_949130495.1 of Sambucus nigra. Lineage (NCBI taxonomy): Eukaryota > Viridiplantae > Streptophyta > Magnoliopsida > Dipsacales > Adoxaceae > Sambucus > Sambucus nigra. The sequence continues at coordinate 3,899,029 of CASBWL010000026.1, forward strand.
GTTGTGACAACCCGTATATAATTATGATAAATTGTATTTAAATTATACTTATCTTATGTGATATGAATAATGTGTTATTAGTATATCTAATGTTAAGTGATTATGGTTAGTATAATTCTACTTTCATAAATCATGAAATGTCGAATTATTTACGAACACAAGATTTGGTTATTTTCGATAGAAATGTTCCTGTTTAAGACTAGTTTTGACCCTTGTAACATTACAATTGACTTGAGGTGAAAACTACATAGTTGTATATATGTGAGTTATGGTTGTAACGCAACAAACGTTGCATCAAACGGATGTTCGAGTAAGAAGTTAGGTCGAAATTACGAGAAGGGACGAATCTGTCAATTCCCTTAAGTGGTAAATTGTCTTTTATTAAACCAAATGTTTTAATTTGATTGGATGGATTGGGAGGCAGCCTTGGCCGACTTAAAACTCTCCCTTAACCTTATTTATTCAGCAAATAAGTCTCTAGGTTCAGTTTGAGGTGTTATTAGCTTGAGGAAAGAGAGGTTGAAGTTTAGGAAGGAAAAGTGCGGAGAAAAGGTGTAGAAAAGACCTGAAGGTAATCCTAATTACAATTCTAGTTATTTATCTTATATTAATGATTTATATGATCTAAATCATCATAGGTTTACGAAAGTTTCAGCCCTTTATATGTATTTATGGTTATATGCAAGTTTATGTTAAGTTGAATGTAGAAACGCTTAAAATTGCATTGTATTGAAACCCCTTGTATTCAAACTTGCATATCTATTTGTGTACTTACTGTAATTGAGAAATTCCAACTGTATATGAAAGTCGACTCATATATTCATATCATATCTGAAAATTAGAATTTATCTCCTCGTGGTTAGGCCGTAATGATGATTTCAAGTTGGTACATGGTTTCTGTTTTTATACTTCATTTCGGTATGCCCTGAGTTTAGTCAAGCTTTAGAGATAGCAAATGAAGTCAAACAATTATGAAACTTTAATTCTGTACGATTAAGTATGTGTACTGAAAATGGGTTGAAAATCATGGAAAGTTATACTGTATAAAAATTATGAAAATTCTTAGAAGTTGAAGGAACAATAGAGGAGCTTGTAGGGCAGATTTCTTGTGTTGTAGAGAAATGGTCATAACTTGCCCTAGGAAGCTTGAAAAATTACACCGTCACTTGTACTGGATAGTATATTCATATATATTTTCATATTGATGAGGTTGGACCCCTGTATTTGTACAATTTAGGAATATAGGATGGATAAGTATATAAGACCATAATTTCAGGCCATACTGGGTACCCCTTGAATGAATGTTTGTATTTCGTCCTTACAAAGGGTACTTTGAGTACATGTTTCATGTGTATATACATTGAGTAGTATAATTTCATGTTTACTTGACTTTGGTTATAAATTCCTCATAAGGTATTTCCTACGGTTGAATGTGCGTAACTTTATCAATATGTACATCATTGTTTGCCTTTACCTATGTTTTATGGAATGTGACTTAATTGGAATTATATTGGTGATGTATAGCCATGGAAAGTTACATAATTATGTTTAGATAATATTTATGATTGAGGTTCAGTACTGATTTAGTTGGATTGACAGGTGTAAGTCCTAATCAACCCAGTTCAGCTCCACCAGAAGGAAACCTGAATACGTAGTTATCAACCAAGGTGAGTGTACGCTCTGGACAGAGATATTTATATCGTGTTGTTGGTATGATCATAATAAAATGAATATGAAATTTTTCATTTCGGTTTATCGAAATGAGGGGTTACTCCTCGACCAGGAATGGGGGAGATTTGTCTATTAATGACAAGGGATTACTCCTCGACCAGGAATGGGGGAGAATTGTCTATTTAGACAGGATATGTGAATCATGATTCGGAAAAGTTGGTCATTCATTATGAATGAGCCGGATAAGTTAATACATAAGTATATGGACATGATTTATTGCATTTAAATTCATGCAGTAGTATAGTAGTGATGCATTCACTAGGCTATTTTGCTCACGGTTCCTATGTTCACATTTTTCAGGTAACGCGATGTCACTGCCAAATCTAGGAGGTCGGGTTGGGTTAGCCAGGAATGGGAGAACCTAAGATTTTGTGTAAATGTAAATGATTTAATTAAATTAACTTATCATTCAAGAAAGTTTTTATGGTCATGATTACTCTGATGTTGTAAAAAGGTTTTCAGTTATATGAATTTACAATGATGACTCTAAAATCAAAACTCGTGATTATGGTTTGGTTAGATTCATTATGGTTTGAATCACTTTGACTTTCAAACTTAATTATAAGTAACTGGGTTGGGGTGTGTCACATGCGCTTCTATAAGATACAAAAACTGCTTTGGCAGAATCATTGTCTTCTCACTTTTAAGGTTTTAATCATTTTCGTTTTCAATTCACAAGGTCCTAATAGTTTATGTGAATTATTTTGGAACCCAAGAAAAAATCTTTATTAAAGTTTCTCTTATAGATAATATTTCTACTGTTAATCTAGGTGTCACTTGAGGGACGCACTGGGATGACTTACTGCACGTCAATATGGAGTACTGTGGGTGTTCTAGGGTTGACTGAACTGTGGTTTGTGTGGAGTTATTGCGAAATTCCATTGCTTATTTAGGTTGCGACCTATGTGGGTTTTCTGAGGTTAATCCATTGCATATTTCATTGTAAGTATTCTAGTTAAATAAAAGGTTTTACCCGAAGGGAGGTTTTCCTAAAATCTGTGTATCAACAATTATTTATGTTGGTTTTATTTTTCCACACGTAGTTGCATGTTTTAGGGTTGAATAAAATTAGATTAAAAATTGACTCCGATTAAATAAGGTTAACTTGGAAATTTCCAAATTCGATTTAGTCGCTATCACACATACACTCTCATCAAGGATACCCAATTTCAATGAAATAGTGAATTGCGAGCCAATTCACATTGGTTTGACAAGGTTAGAGCTCTCTTATTGGAACTTTCAGTTTGATTCTTAGTAACTCATTGAATCCTCGTTTAGATATCTATATTCTACTTTAGAATACATTTTCCTGTAATTTAATTTTCTTGTTATTGTAATTTTATATTTCTTGTAGAGTTTCTATTAAGAATGCCTGAAACCCCTAAAAGCAATAAGGCTGGAGATGGTATTACACCGTCTACACTTGTTGGATTAGGAGACTTGTAGGGAATCTTGTAGAGACTAGCTAAGCTCAAGGAGGCTATGCAGGGGAATATGAAGCAATTGACCCATTGTATCGTGGGTGGAGAAAATAGGCTAGAACTGAACCTCATCACCCATGTGTTTGGAGAGAGGCCACCTCCATCCACATAATGAGAAATGTGTACCATGAAAGAGCTATGGAAATCCCTAGGAGACTGGATTTTGGTTCACAAGGACAACGAAACAATCCAGAAGGAGATCTAAATTTGATCGAAGATATCAATCCTACCGACTAGGGAAAACATCCACTATGCGATCAACACAATATGATGATGATCAGAACGACCTGATGATGGAGCATCCCAGCGTGCTAATGAGGTTCAAAAGAGGCTTTGCATTTGATTGATTAGGCCCTAGGGTAGCACGAGAACATCTGTGTAGGGGCCCTAGAGAGCTTAGGGAGTGAAAACAAGAGGCCTAGAGATCTAAGACCAGAAGGATTACATACTCGACTGTGATACCCAACCTATTCTAATATCGGGTGATCAATACTCTATTAAAACAAAATAAGAATCCATTATGATTTCATTCCCAGCATCACTCTCGCCACAAGTAATAAAATAGAAAATAGAATAAAATCGTATATACAATAAAGTGATAGAATAACTAAATGCATAAACAAATAATCATGAACCAAATAATCCATTGTCCACTACAAAGAACCATCCATCATAAATAACAACTGATAAATAATAAAGTCCAATATAAATAAAATACTATCCTTCTACGAGAAACACATCCAAAAGCAAAAACTAAAATGAAACTACACCCTATATATACATAATCAAACTCAGGAAGTTAAAACAAACTCATAGCATCCACAACTACTGCTTTTAATGGCATGAAAGATTTATACATGTTGTCCCTGCATACCTAGGGTTTTGAAAAATAAGAGAAGATATTTGCCTGCATGTCAAAGCCAAAAAAAATTTGAAAATATTTTGCAGGTAATTATATTCTTTAAATTAATAAAACACGCAGTGTATTACTTTCACAATTAATTTATCAGTCATACACATATGAGACTTATCCTCACCTCTCATCTACAGTGCGCAACTAAAGCATTCATTTTGTTATCCTAATTATGCTATTATGCTACCCAGTCTATCTAGGACAATAATTTATATCAAATCCCAAACTCGTTAATAATCACCATTAGCTAACCATATCATACCCTCTCCTATTATACTTTAGTAAATGCTAACATAATGCACACTTGCTATAATTAGATGTACACACGATATAATAACATAGCTACAGTCGTGATATAAATAAATATTCACACAATATGATAACATAGCTATGCATGTGGTATAAATAGATATACATATCACATCTCGTATACATAGAGATATTTTACTCTCTATATACATATAACTACATACCCACAGTCCGAACCTCGCAGATGCATCCCTCATGTGTTGTTAGGCTCCAGGCGTATCATACATTACATTGAGCCACCGAGTTTGAATCTCACGATCAAATTCAAAATGTAAACACATACAATGGAGGTGGTCATAAAAATATGTCTGGGAGTCACAACCATACCTCATCACACCCCACCGGTCTACAAACCAGCACTTATCCTCGCACATGGATAGTGGCCATGTTGACTATGTGCAACCTCCAAATGATAGCACTACCGAGTAGGTATACTCGATACAAACAAGGAACACACACACACACACACACACATATAAATATATATATATATAGTACTGCTCTTGTGCATACCAATCCGCATTTTAAGCGTACAGACTGGACATGTGTCACCACGCGGTGAGCCTAGAAATTATAGGCTAAATTATAGGCAAACTCTCTCTCTTTTCTGGTCTCACCACCAGGTGACACATGTGCGGTCCGCACTCTTAAGATGCGGACTGGTATGCATAACAACAGTATAGTATATATATATATAGAGGATGGATCGTATACGGACCTAGTTTACGGACCTAGTTTACGGACCGCTACCATCCAAGAATTATCTAGGGACCGTTTTGTCTTTTTAGGACCACCTTTTGGGACCGCTATGTCTTTTAACTTCTTCTAAGTTTTGGGGAATATCAATTTTTACCCCAATGATTTCTAAAGTCTTTTAAGCTTATTTTAATGCTTAATTAATCTGGAAATCTAAGTGTGGAAGTTTCAGGGCTATTGTTACTTCTTAAACTTCTTCCGTCACTATCGTATTGGATTTCTGAATAGTGAGGTTTATCTATATAAATAATTTCTTTAGGGAGTCTAGAAACTGAAAGAGGTTTTGATGGAAAATATTCTAGTCTTAAATACCTTATACGGTATCGTGGATTTATCTGTCTAGTTTCTTTATATATTTGATTAACAATATCAATTATATCGTTATCTATAAATTCGTCTAAATAATTATCACCATAAGATGACAAAAATCTACGGTATGTTCTAGGGGCAGCTGTCTCTACGTTTTTAAGGAGAGGGGGAATTCCTCCGACTCTAATTAAAGTAGCCTTTGTTTTAGCTAACCTTTTACGTCTAATAAATTTTAATACGCCTATACTGTCTTCAAGTATCCTAGTGTATTCTTGATATTTTTCAGGTCTTGCTAGTTCTTCTGCAAAATCTTTAGTTCTTAGTTTTTGTCTAAAGAGATCTCGAATCCTTGTTCTAATTATTTCTATTCTAGGTACTTCTCTTCCTAACCACTCAATGATCTGGTCTATGTATTTAAAAGTACCACCTGCCTATACTAAAGCAGATTGTATAAGTTCTTTATCTTTAGGGTCTGTAAGAGTCGAGTCTTGAATTTCTCTAGTTAAGTCTAAACTTGTTTGATTAACAAATTCTAAAAAGTCTTTAGTGATTTGTAAGCTCATACAAGATTCTTCTTAAAACAATAATTTGTAAAATAATTAAGGGTTTGGTTCGAGTTTATACCTTGCTTCTGGTCTGCAAAATCTTTATCTTCTTCCCTTTATCTCTTCAGCCTTGCTACTATTCTTCTTCGGTCTCGGCCTCCTACAACTCTCTCTTTATGTGTCGCACCTCAATCCACTACTTTAGCGGTTGACCCGTTTCCTACCTGTACGCCTTCACGCCTAATGCCCACCTGGCTAACGGCTCATGGCTAATCGGCACCTGACGGCGGTTCACCAGTATAACACCTTGTGTGCTACACCAGAGGTTCCACACAATAGTCCTCTATGAACAGAAAGTTGGAGACAATTTGGAAAATAATAACAACTTAGCATAAGAGATTTTTGGAAAAGAAAACAATTTTATTGCATAGCATAAGTAAATACAACTCTCCCCTCTCCCCTAACTATGAGAGGTTTACTCACTCATATACATATTACTCTCTACAAGCATACTCTCTCTAAAGGTCAAATAATCTCTCACTCTCTTCCTCCTTCAACTGCTCTCTAAACCATAAATGGACGCTCCCTTTTATTGATCAAGGGCACTACAATCGACTGGCAATCGTCTATCAAAAGAGATCCGGTTTAAAGAGATACAAATTATTAAAGTCTTATACTATTTGCTTTACATAAAGTAAATCTGTCATCTAGCAATAATTCTAACGTAACGTCTTTGCAAGGGTCTTTTTCTTCTTTATGAAAAGAAGCAATCTGGGGGGCCGTGTGGGGAATGTCTGAGCTGCAAGCTGCAGGGGAATCTAATTATAGTCTTATCATCTTGAATAAGTCTTAGCATAGGGCATATTCTGTCTTCAATAATTCTTCAGCTAACGAGGGGCCCGTCTTTGTTCCATCTGTGTCTTCTTCTTCCTTGTCTTGGTTTGGCAGGGCATTATTGAAAAATTCATCAATGAGGCCTACACTTCTAAGGCTAGCTCGCAAAGCTATCTCTACCATTTCTTTGGATTGTTTCTTGAGCCTTCCGTTGAATGGCTCATCAGCTTGAATTATCAGGTCTCCTTTGTGGTAGGCAGTGTACCACCTGTCTTCTCCTGTTAATAACTCCATGATTTCTATGGTCTCCATGGCTTGAGCAATCTGGAGCTTGGACTTAACAACAATTAATTCCTTGTTCTAGTCATCTGATAGAATCTCAATGTCTTCAAATATATAACTGGAAAATTTAATAAGTCTAAATCTTTCAACTCTCATTCCTCTACAGGAACTTGGAGCAATTTGGTCGATTCTAGAAAATAGAGGAAGGAAGTCTTGTACCTTCTTAATATACTCATGGACTATTTTTCCAAGAGTAACAGAGTCTTCAATGTCTTTTATCTGGACGAGTCCAATGAACCCGTGGTCTACAAGAGTTATATGAGCCATTTCTGATTTTCTAAAAAGATATATTTTTGGGACGTCCTTGAAGAAACAATTAATTATTAAAGCATCTCCATTTATTTCTGATAATAACATATTAAAATGATCAATAATGTTATTATTTTCTTTTTTAAAGTCTTCTATTAATGGAAGATTATTATGACCAAATGGTATAACAATCTTAGTCTTAAAAGTCTTTTTCTGATAACAGAAATCAGTAGGTCTAGTTTTGGAGGTTTCTCCAAGAGTCTGAGCATAAGTCTGAGTCTGAGGTCTAGGTGCAACAGTACCACTGAGTTGGGTAACTGCAAGTCTTTGAGTCCTCACGAATCTGGCAATGGCTACCAAATTTTGTTTGAACTCGATCCGTAGTCTATTCTTCACATTCCACCATATGGCGTCTATAAGAGTATTTTCGTCTTCTGAAAATTCTCATCTAAATTTGATCAAGTCTGGGTATCTTTGATCGGGTCTATATTGGGGAAAGTACATCTTCCCATTGAGTCTATTTTGAGAAATTATCTATTGTCTAGATTTTCCAGGAGGAACTAAGATATCATCAAAGTTATCTAGGATAGGTCTTTCTTGAGAGTCTTGAATATGCGTTGGTCTTTGCGTTATACCAGCATTTGGTCTTATGCATCTAAGATAGTCTGCGACGTCTTCCCTGTTTACTCTATTTGTTCAAGAGGAACTCATGTCTTCCAGGTCTTCTGTTTGCAACATAAAACATGAAATAATGTTAGTGTTAGCAAACATTGGCTCTCTTGATATAATGTCTGGAATGGTATTTTTACTTCCCTTAATATGAATAACAGAGAAGTCATAACCATTAAGCAATTGTTTCCATCTAATTAGTCTATTAGTTCTTGATTTCGACAAGTCTAAATCTCTGAATTTTACTGCATAAGAAGAGTCAGTATAAACAGTAAAATGTTTAGGTATAAGAAACAACATATATTTTTCTATTGCCCTTACTATGGTTAAAACTTCCTTTTCATGGGCAGTGTATCTTGTTTCTGGGTCTGTAAAGGTTCCAGAACTATGTCTACAAAGTTTTTTCTTTTTTTTATGATGATCAATGGCAAAGTATACTGCTCCCCATTATTTATCAGAGGCATCTGTTTCTACTATAAACTGGTCTTTTGCATTAGGCAGTTCAAGTAAAGGAATGTTCTTGACTGCATCTTTAATTTGTCTTATTACTTCAAAATCATCTTTAGTCCAATAAAAGGGATTGGTTTTGTCTGTTCCTTTTAATTTGGATGTTAAGCTTTGTCTTTTTGAAGCAAGGTCTTTAATAAAGTCTGCAGCACAATTAAGCAATCCTAAAAATGATTGTAATTGTTTTCTATCTTTGAGTTGGTCTGGGAACTCAAGAATATTCTTAGTTATGTGTTATGTGAAGGATAATTTTCCTTTATTAATATGAATTCCCACAAAGTCTATCTCAGTCTGAAATAATTGCATTTTCCTTTCGGAGATAACAATACCATGTTTGTCTAATTCTAAAATAATATTTTTAAGATGGTCTACATGCTCTGTCTCAGTCTTACTTGCTACAAGAATATCATCTATGTAAACAAGGCAAAATTCTGAATAAGTTCTAAATATATTATCCATTTTTCTTTGGAAAACTTGAGGAGCATTCAAGTATCCAAATGGCATTACTAACCATTCGTATTTTCCTTGGGGCACACTAAAGGCTGTCCAAGTAATACTGTCTGGATGCATCTTAATTTGCCAGAAGCCTGATTTGCAATCAAACTTACTAAATATAATTCTCTCTTCGATTAAATTAATCAAATTATTCTTGTCTGGTATCTTATAAGAATCAAATTCACAATTCTTATTTAATTGTCTATAGTCTATAACCATTCGTCTTTTCCCTCTTTTACGTTGAGATTCATTTTGAACATAGAAGGCTAAGCTATTATGTCTACATTTACTTTCTCTAATAATACCTAACTTAAGCATTTCATCTATGTCTTTCTTAAATTCTTCCCTATCTTCTTGTGAGTATCCTTTCTTATAGATTCCACCAATAATAGTGGCGTCTGGGTTAATAGGGATGATTTCACAATAGCTTTGGTCTTTATCCCACTTAGCGATGGGATTTTCTCCTAAAGTAGGCTCTGCTAGTTGCCTAATCTTTTCCTTTTCTACTTCTATATCCATTTTCTTCTATTTGGATATAGCTTGGACCTGTAATATGGTCTGCTGGGCTTGATCTAAAATGTCTTGTTGTATAAGCGCTATTTGCTTATAACACTTTTGGTCTGGACACTTACATTCTTTTTGTAAGGGTTTAGTAATTTCTAAGGCTTCTTGTTGGGTTGTAGGTCTAGGTCCACCATGCTCAGCTGAAGAACTCTGATGTTTAATGGGCCTATAATTTGGTTTGACCTGCATAAGGTCAATGGTAGTCTTATGATCTATTAGAGGAACTTTAATATTAAATTCCTCTTGGTCACTAATTAATATCTTATCGTTATACTGGGTATAAGGATGATATTTACTAATAAAGTCTTGTCCTAAAATAATGTTTCCTGTGAAACTAGGACGAGGATCCATTGTCCAAAACCGATGATTAACAGTTTTGTTGGTCTGATTTCCTAATTTAAAATAAATAGGAATAGTCTGGAAATATAAGGTAAATGGATCTCCATTAGCCACTTTACCATAGATTTCTTGAGTACTTTATAAAAAGTAGTCTTCAGGGATAACATTAGCCTTACAAATACTTTGAGAGCACCCTGTATCTATGAAGGCTGAAAGACTTTTAGGATAGTCTTTATGTTGAACAAATAATTCTACAAAACAAGCATGTGGTTTAGTAGAAATTCCTAAATTGTTCTTTTCTAAAATAGATATTCCTTTATGGGGTTTATCTATAAAATCTAAAGGTATTTGGTCTTCTGAACTACTATTAGAATGGTATTCTTCTAAATCATAGGAAATTCCTTTTCCTTTGAAGTCTTCATTTTCTTGCAATCTTTTGGTTATATTTCTATCAATGTCTTGATAATATGTTTTAATATCTAAGTCTATTTGAGCGTCATACTGGCTAGTATAGATTGCTCTAAATTTAATTCTCCAACAGTCTTCATGGTTGTGTAGTTGACAAACAATACAAACCATAAATAATTATGTTTGTATAGTCTCAAAACATTCTACACATCTAAAGTCTTTCTTGCAACATTTCATCTCAAACGTGCAATAATGTCTTTCATCAATGTAACATCTAGGTATATAGGTTAGTAACTCAGGATTACTAACCGTCCATCTTTTCTTCAAGAATGGGCTTAATATACATTTATACCAGGCATCTTCAAAGTCTATATATTCATTATCTAGATCGCCTTGATCAGTCTGCATCATATATAAGTCTAGGTTATCCTGAGAGTCTTCATACTCATCAGTATCACTATAGTCTTCTGAATCACTATCTGTATATGCACTATAGATACTAGTATTATAATCATCTTCTATGTCTGATATTTCTATAGCATATAGGATATCTAATTCTTCTTGATTTGCAGTCTAATATTGTATTAATAATCTTAATACCTTCTTTATCTTTCTTATTAGGGAAGTCTTTAGCAAAGTGTCCTTCTTTGCCGCAAGTCCAACATTCTTTGGTGGCAGTCTTAGATTGAGCTATATCTTTTTCTTTCCTATAATTAGGAACCTTCTTATGCTTACTAGTATTCTTCTTAAAGTATCTTCTTTGGTTAAATCTATTTTTCTTAGTCTTAGGATTCTTTTCCCTAAAGGTAGTAGATTGTCTAAATTTATACTTGTTTGGCAATCCTAAAGGTCTAGTCTTAAACTTCCTATGTTTCCATTCTAATTTCTTTTTGAATTTCTTAGATTCACTTCCACATCTCCATTGGATTGGAGCAATGTCTCTTTCATCTTTGATCTGAGGGATCTGTTTGAAAGTTTCTTCTATTAACTTTCCTTGGGTTATATCACGTCTCTTAGATATGATATAGTCTTTGGCGAAATTGATTCTTTCACCAAGGGAGTTGTTCTTAACTCCTGCTATACCTGGCCAATTCCTATATTCATTAATTAGGATTTGTCCTATGGATGGTATCTTTCTAAAGTATTCGTCTTTTAAGGTCTTTCCAAATTCTTTAATTTGGTAATATAGTTGTTCGTAATTATTGCTATATTCATTTATCTTATCTAATTTGCAAATGCTAAGGAGGGCTAACTTAGTTTTTGCTAGGTCTTATTCATTGATCTGAGCTAGATGTCCAGCTCCAATGAATTCTAAAGTGAACAATTGAATATATTCTTCAATTGATCTTTCTTCTAGGTATTCCTTAATCTTCTCAATCTTAACTAAGGAGTCTTCATCTGTGGCCTTTCTTAAACTATCTAAGTAATCTTTTGCAATACCTCTAATGGATTGCTCAGCGTACTGCTTACATGAAATTGCATCCCATTGTTCATTAGATGCAAAACACATGTTCATATGGTTACGCCATTCGTCTAAGGCCTTCTTCCTATCTTGCACATTGTCTAGGTTAAGGTATATACCTTCTGGGTTTATGGCTTGGCTTGCCATAGTCTTAACAGGAGTGAAACTCTTGTCACTAGTTGGGAAGTCTTTTATATAATCGGGTTTAGTCTTAACTAAGGTGCTTGAATATATAGGAATATTTATTCATATTGTATTACTAAAAAGTCTAGGAGCATCTTCTAGCCTACTACTACTTCCTATCTCTTGTTTACTAGGCTCTACTTGTGTAACTGGCATTAGTCTTTGTTCTCCTTCTTCTATTAGTCTTAAGTTTCTAAGAAGTTCCTTTGTATTCTTTGATTCTTTTAATTTTAATATGCGGTCTTGGGCTATCATATTAAATCTTTCTCTTTCTTGAAATCTAATAGAGTGACTTTTATTAAGGTTATCTTTAAATGTCTTCATATCCAATTCTTAGGGTTCATGTCCAAAGTTTTGGATCCTAGCTTTTTCTTTAACTAAGTCCTTTTGTTCAAATGATCTTCTAGGTCTAATTATCGGGGCTTGTCTTAGTAAACTAGCACTAGTCTTACTACTACATTCTCCTTCTGAAGGATCATTGATTATGGCTTCTCCTATATTCCTAAATCTAATTTCTTCGGGCTGGATATTCTTATTGACAATCCTAGGAGGACCAAACAAGATGGTAACATTTCCAGTGACGTCGTCTTGATTAATAAACAAATGTTTATTTTTTATAGTCTTAGTTTCTTGAAATTATGGCAATTGCTAGATGGTCTTATATTTTTCTTTCATAGGTCCAGTATTCCTAATACTGTAAGTATGATTATATTCTGACACATTGGTTCTAACTAAGATTTCTTCATTAAGTCTACCGCTAGGAATTCCTGACTGCATTCCTTCATAAGGAAATTGAGAGAACTTCACATAGCTTTGGAATTCTATATTTATATTAGCGGCTGGGATTATATAGTCTTCATAACCACTAGCATATAAGATTAACTTAAAATGATTGGATGTGTCTACGGTTACTGTAAATGTAGGAATGACATTAAAGTATCCTATGTTATCTGACATTTCTAATTGGGCTATCCTAATAAGGCGTTTCTCAAAGTATTTCCATCTTTTGTCTACTAAACAACATAATATGTTAATCTTATTCTGAGGTCTATGTAATCCTTGGATTCTTTCTTGAAAGAGTCCAAAGGTTAGGAATTGGAACTTCCTATCAGTTCCTCTAGATCTAAGCCATTCTATGTCAAAAACTTGGAGCTCTGTATAGGATTTGTCTAACACATGATTTCTACAATAGTAGGTCATGTTATAATTGGGGGTCTTAGGAGTGGCGCCTTCTTTAAAAAAGTCTATATATCTAATGGCTGGAAGTTGTCCATTATGAATGGAATCTTCAACAATCTTCCAGTCAACTTCACCCCATTCTTTCCATTGGAGGGGATTGGTGAAATTTCTTTCTTTCCACCATGTCCTAACATTGGAGGATGAATCCTTAAGTCTTTGGACCATGTGATTACTCTGTCCAATATTTGGGATAGAGCTGGCTATCTTATTAGTCTTATCTAATCCATCATTTATGATTCGTCTACCTATGGTATTTCTTTCTCTAGTTTCAATAGGAGGGGATTCTTTAAACTTACAGGTGGTTACCTGTTTTTGTTCAAGTCTTTTTTCAATTCTATCTAAGAAGTGTGAATACTCTTTTTGTCTTTTTATCTGATTAAGGATTTCTTCTTTAAAATTCTTATTCTCTTTTCTAGTCTTTTCAGAAGTTTCTTCACTATGTCTAGCTAGAGAATTAACGATGGTTTTACCAACATTAGTGATATAGTCTTTTACCTCATTATCTTTTTCTAGTTGTTGCATAGTTCTAACTTCTATGGCTTCTACAGTCTTTTCAACTTTATGTAACCTAGTTAGAATAAAAGGAGAGTCTATTTCTGCTTGGGATGGTTTATTATATACGGACTTAATTCGGTTTATAATTTCTCCATATTTTTCTTCTACTTGGGCCATGTCTAGTCTAAGTTCCTTAATAATACTATCCATTTTGGATAGGTTATGGCTTTCCATATTATTAAGATAATTTGCTAAATTTTGTTGGAATTTAACAAAGTCCATGTAGAAGGTGGTTAATCCTTCTGTCTTAGCCTTTCAGTCTAAATGCAAGTCTTTAACAAAGCTACTGTTATAGTCTTGGGTAGCTGCTATGGATGTAGAAATTAAATTCAATCTTTCTAATATGAGTGTAGTTCATTTAGCCGCGTTGGCAATCTCATTTTCATTTATCTTATAATAAAATCTATCATCATTTATCTTTTCTAAAATTCTTTGATAAAATTCGGATAAGGTCTGAATGGAGAGGTCTCTTGGTACCTCATTCCAGTTTGATCTAACTATCTCCATTAGGAAGATAATTATCTAGTCTAGGGATAATCTTATCTTGTTCTTTGGTAAGTTTAATTAACTCACTGTCTTGATTTTTAATTAAAGTTTTAATTTCTAAAATGTCTTTGTTAAGGACTTCTATATGATTAGTCTTAATATTTATTTCTCGTAAAACATGGACTAAGTCTATTGGAATTTGATTATCTATGTCCAATAATCTTTTAAAGATATTTTTTATCTCCGTTTCTAGTGTTTGAGTGTCTTTTATTAATTGTCTTAATATAAGGAGTATACACTTATTTTGGTCTATTATGCTATTAATAGCACTAGTAGTGACTTGTCTACTGTCTGCGTGTTTGGCTGGAATATGTTCAATATGTGAACAACCGTCTATGTGTGTGGTTAAACAACCTTCTGAGTCTAAATCAGTTATGGATATAGGTTGGTAGTCTGTGTTGGATCCAAAAATATCTTGGTAAATGCGAGGGATAAATCCCAAGGGCATTAAGGTCTTTTTACTTTTAGTCTAAAAGGAACGTCTTATGGCTCTGATACCAGAATTAGGGTTTGGTCAGAATTTGGTGAGTTTCTAAAATCTGATACCAATTTCGGGTCTAAATTATAAATATTTTAGTTATATAGTCTTAAACTAAGGTTTTAGTATAAGACAAGAGGGGGACCATCTAGTGTAAATAACAAAAGTCTTTGAGACCACGAGGGGACAACTTTCGGGATAAGGACAAAGTCCGCACGAAAAGTCCGCACAGGAAGTCCACACCTGAGCCTGTCTGTATATATATATATATATATATATATATATAACGTACTGACCTCGTATGCAATTCCCACATCATATGAGTATACTAATTTTAAAGTGAAAACCAATATCCTAATTATACATGTAAGAGTTCACTAAATTGAATTCCCGATACGTCTCACCCAAACCGATTTATCTGTTGGCCTAACACATATTCTGAACCATGGAAATATTCCCTAGTAATCCCACTCTACCCCGGAAGCCCCCGTGCGAATTCCTTAAGCTCTAACAATTTAAAATAACGTGTAGACATAATTTGATAAGGTTGGCAACCGAACCGGTTCGCTTGGCAAATCAAACTAGTTTGGTCCACTGAACCAATTCTCTCCCCTGGAGAACCAGTTTGGTTTGTTGTGCTTGCAATCATATTCTTCCTCAAATTTCTCCTACAAAACCCTCCAATAGAGGTCCAAAGCCTCCTAAAACATCAAATTAACATCCCACATCAAACCCTAACCAACCTAGAATGACTATAACTCCGATATATAATCGAATCCATAGTCAAAACCCTAGGATTCCTAATCATTAGTCAATTCGATCAAACCCATATTAATTAAAATTTAATTTTCATTGGTTCAAACAGCCTTTCAATGTTTAGCATGTTCATAGATGTAAACCCATAATTAAATTACAAAATTCTTATGTGTTCATCACCAACTAATATCAAATACAAATCATAGGTTACACAACTTAAATCTCTTCATTGTAATTATTAAAGTTTCAATCTTTTTAATCATAGATTTGTACCTAATTGATCATGAATGTAATTTACTAGATCCTTGCAATCAAAAGCAAGAAAATACTTTCCCTTTGGATGTGAATCCAAATTTTCTATTCGTATAGATAAATATGAATTCAAGAGATGCTCTTCTCCTTTCTTTTCCAAGGTTCTCTTCCCTCTTCCCTCTTTCTTCTTTTTTCTCTTCTCCTAATTTCTCCCTTAATCACAATTATGCAGAGGCCTAAAGTGAGGTTTTCATCCACATATATAATGATAATATACTTCTTAATTACACTATAATCCCTTTATAAGTCTAGCCTTATTGGTAAAAAGACACATATACAGGCCTTACTACGTCTAAAAAGCCACCAGAACCCAGCTATAACACTCGGGTACCTATTCTGGACTAGTTTGAACCATTTTGGATCACTGGTGAACTCAAAAAGGTCATTAGAGCAATCCTAATACAAATACACAAACATCTAATTAACTCGGAACGACATGTGCGTACAATATGCATCGCCAATACATATATAAATCCGCCAATGTAACTCTCTATCGACATTATATAATAAATCGTCACTTTTCATTCATAAATGACATATAATAAATCAAATCTCCATTTACTTGTCATACGGAAGTACATAATAATAATAATAATAATAATAATAATAATAATAATAATAATAATAATAATAATAATAATAATAATAATAATAATAATAATAAATATTAATCCTTAATTCGCTAAATAATATTTACTGAAACCTATTTAATATCTCCAATTAAATTAATAAATCCATGCACACGTGAAAATTAAATATTAATTAAATTACGGGGTATTACATTCTCCTCCCACAATAACAGAATTTTGTCCCTGATATTTGAACGTTCCAACCACAAAGATCTCTTGATACTTTTTTCGCATGTTATCCGCATGATCCCACATCAACTTAACGACATTATGGAGTCTCTGCTGTACACGTACTAATGTACCACCTTTGACTGGAGCTTTCGCTCACTACAATCCAAAATGCCAATAGGTCTCTCCTCATTAGAAATATATGGATAGAAGTCTATATCCTCCAACGCTATATGCCTGTAAACCACGTCATCCCTGAGATACCTCATCAATAATGTTACATGAAACACATAATGAATCCATTTCAAACTCTCTAATAAGGCGAGCCTATATGCAAACAAACTTACCCTCTAATTAATACGAAAAGGACCCATATACATAGGCGCCAGTTTTACATTCTTTACAAACTGCATCACTCCCTTCATGGGAGATATCTGCAACAACACCTAATCGCCCACATCAGACTCTGGGTGTCTCCGATTCCCATTGGCATAACTCCTGTAAAGGTCATGAGCTAATTGAATACAACTCCTGATTAACTGAATCCTTATCGATGTATCTGAAATCCCATTTGGGCCGAGAAGGTTGTTATCCCCAACCTCTAACTAACAAGAGAGTAAACGATAAGGTATCTCGTACACAGCCTTAAATAGTGGCACGCCAATAGTAAACTGGTACGAGTTATTATATGCACACTCCACAAATGTCAAGTACTTCTCCCATCTATCCTTACTATCGAGAATTCACATCCTCAGCATATCCTCCCACAACTAATTCACCCTCTCCATCTACTCATTGATTGCCGAGTGATACGCCGTGCTTAAACGCAACTTTGTCCCCATCACCTCCTTAAAAAATTATTCGTATCTGAAACCATGTTAACATGCACCCTGCTCATCCTCACTATCTCTGCAATGAAAAGTTGGGCATACTGCCTTATCGTATAATCCACCCAAACTGGTAAGAAATGCGCCACCTTGGTTATCCGATCCCCAATAACCTAGATGGAATTGTGACCCCTATGTGACGTCAATAACCCCATGATGAAGTTCATTGATATACTCTCACATTTCCACATTTAATCATCTAATGACTGTAAAACCTCGGCTAGTCTCATGCGATAAATCTTCACCATCTGATAAGTTATTTACCTAGAAACAAACTCTGCTATGTCCTATTTCAAACTGACCCACCAATATTTCCTCCTTTTATCTTGGTACATATTATCTCTTCGAGATGCACCAAGAATCGTAACACATGTGCTTCCTCCATAAGTATGTGTCGTAGGTCCTCATCGTCTAGGACAATCAACCTCCCATAGAAGTGTAAGCCACCCTCAAAGATGACCGAGTAAGACTCCACTCAACTTGAAAATAATTATTGTATTCTTTCCTAATAAGAGGGATCCCTTACCTATGCCTTCACAACCCTCAAAATAATCTCGAGTGTGAGGGTCATCGTTGTTATATAGGCTCAGACTACCACTTCCTTCTGACAAAGCTCAACCTATTTCGCCTTCCAAATAGCTGTCAACTTCCTTGTAGGCATACAACCCAATGCATCTGCCATGATACTAAATATCAAATAGTCTAGCGCACCCATACACCCTCTACCACATGCACACGCACAATTATCACCAATGCAAAAAAGTCAACCATACATACCATATATGACCATACAGTAGAGGTATACTCAATTACCTTACAAATCATGAATCAACCCTTCTTGATATTACCCCACTTACTCAGTAGGTGGTTCAAACATCCCTGAGTGCTCTCGATAATTCACTCCTTGGAGCCACTGGCCTTAAGTCATATAATAGTTGACTTCTCGATTCCTTACATATTCAAACATGTAATGCCTAATTATTAAAATAATGTCCTAAAGACCAATGTCTTTTAAATCTCGACACCTGCTAAGCCTCTGTGTGGTAAGTTTTGTAAGAAAAATCCAAATGAGGAAACCTCTAATTGCACTAACGTTTTGTTCAGTAGGCTATCGAGATTCGTTGTCCTAAGATACATTACTGGGCCCCCCAAGGTGATGTATTCCTATAGACAAAACACCCCCCAAAAGCTTTTAAATTTAATCTCTTGAGTACCACATCTCTAAAGCAGTCATACAATACGGCGCAAGTGCTATTGGCCTATTCACCGGCGCTAAGTCGATCACAAACTCAACATCCCAAATCGGTGGTAACCCATATATCTCCTGAATCACATCAATAAAGTACCTAACCATAGGGTTTGTGTAACAACCCCCATTTTCTCACGTAAAGGTTGGACAGGATCAATACATCGAAGATGTGGCTCATCAACAATTTATATCATTCTCATCACTTAAGGGATAAAACCTTCTTTATTTTATATCAAAATCCACAATGAATAAAAACAACTGAATAAAGTAGATTTAATACATGAATAATAAAAATTGAATCATTATACAATGTCCATAAGGTAAAGATAAGTACAAATGCTATAAATAAACACTTGGTCTTATGGCCGTACAATTCCATTATGAAAAAAGATGACAAAATACTGAAGTACAACCTATACTAGAATCAATGGAGCGAAATCCACTACGTCCAACGCAACTGCAAGCCTGATCCATCGCTAGTCCTGTTATCCCTATCATTAAGAATACCTAGGGGAAAACATTTATGATTTGGGTCAGATCCCTAAAATTGCACAGATTCTTCACCAGTAAATATGCAAATTTTTACTAACTCATACTTCACGTCTCTCGATCGACCCTCACATATAACAAGTACCTCACCTCTCATCTAGAAGCAGTCTTACTCGTACCCTCAATCAAAATGCCAATTGCAACTTCCATTATTTAATCTATCATGTAAAGAATAAGCCATCTAGCTATGCATTAAATAAAAGTGGGTACTTTATATATAACACCCCAATCCCCGAATGGAATTCAAAATGTTAACTACACAATTTATATAAACTCGAAGAATATTCTTATGTAATATAATATTCCATAGCCCTTGTATATCTCTTCAGAATATTTAATAATTTAATTTATAATCCTCATCATCTACCCCACTAAACTATAAGTTCCATTCTCTTAGATTACCAAATTATTAATCTCATTAATAGTTGACTATTCCATTATTATTTCCCTTTAATTTTTTTCTACTTTCTTAGATTATTCAATTATTAATATTATCATTAATAATTTCCAATCGCATTAATCATTAGGACTCAGCTTAGTCCATAATTATTCATGTCATTTTATTAAACCGACTTTATTATCATTAAGCATTGTCAACATATTTAGACTAAGAGGGCATATTCCTAAATAAGGTACACCACAATGTGTAAACGGATAATATACATATATATATATATATATATATATATATATATATATATATATGGGAGAGTGGTGTTTGAATAGTAAAACGATTTAACGGTTGGGATCAAATTTTTTTGAGCAATCTAAGGGTGTGAGGTTTTGCCATGTCACAGCTTAGAATTGTGACGTGGCAAATGAAGGGAAGACCTCTTAGTCCCAAACCCTACCCCCGTCTCTCTTTATTCGGCTCTCCCCTTCCCCCTTATTCTCTCCCAAACCCTAGCCCCATCCCCCTAGCCCTATCGACCGCCACCTCCACCGCCGCCCCACCTCTGCTAACTTCAGGTAGTCTCTCTACACATACACACCCCCTCACAACACACCCCCTCATAACACACGCGTTTCTCCCATTCTCACAGACCTCACAAAACAAACCCTAACAAATTAACTCTCAGCTTCATGCCGACGCCTCCCTCAGCTCCACTTTGCCTCCCTCTCCTTCACCACCATCCGAGCTCCAAGGCTTCCTCATCTGATCTATGTTGTCACCCTAACCTCCTATTGACTTCAGCACACCACCACGATCTCTCACTGCCACCCAATATCTCACTTACGCCATCAGGTATATTATTTCTCCCTCTCAAAGGCTTTATTTTCTCACAAACTCTACTTTCTCACCCCTCTTATGTTTAACCTAAAATCGTTCAGGTATACAGTTTCCCCTCTTGCCTTTGAGAGTATTTTCCAAGGTAATTTTTAGACTTCAAAGCCCTATTTATGTGTGAATCAATGTTTTTGACTTCAAAGCCCTATTTATGTGCGATTTTCTCTAGATCTGTTGTTGATTTTAATTTATTGTTGATTTATGATGAGTATTTATGTTGTTGATGATTTTTTGTTAATCATTTCGTGTCCGTAGTTACAGAATAGGGGTTGGGGTGGTGCGATTTTGTCATAAAACTGATTTGTGTGTTGATTTGATCTTGATTTCACAGAATAGGGGTTGTGCGGTGAGATTCACACAGAGATCAAAGTCATCAGTAACCGGTACTATTTCTTGCCATATTACCTGATTTATGTGGTGATTTTATTTCTTTCTATATTATCGGAATGGTTCTAAGATCGATTGATTCTAATTCTTGGGCCATTCTTGCAACTCCTTCCTGTTCACTATTTTTTTTATCATTATTGAATCTTGGTTTCTGAGTTTCTATCTGTACAGTTGTCTTTTTTTTATCATTATTGAATCTAGGGGTTCTATTTGTGGAGGTGTATTTGGATTCAATCAGTTAGTTGTGTGTGTATATATATGATTACTGATACATAATTTTCTTGCTTAATGCGTTTGTATATATATTGTGTTTCGTAAACGATTGATGGAGTTCCTGTTGACTCATACCTCACCAACTAATGCCATTTGCTGATCTCAAGGTACTAATTCTGCCCACAATCAATAGTTGGTGGTGGGTTGTGTGCGGGGTTAAGGGGTAGGGTAGTAAGGTGGGATATGGGGAAGGGTTTTCGGGTTGGTTTAGGAGCAGGTTATGTTGGGTTGGGTTAGCTGCTGGGCGGGGTTGGGGTGTTGGGGATGCAACTGGTAGCAGGTTATGTTGGGTTTGGGTTAGCTGCTGGGTGGGGTTGGGGTGTTGGGGCAGCAACTGGTAGCAGGTGGGAGCTTCTACTGCTTCCAATAAGAGAGGGTTGAGGGCAACTGTATGTTTGATTTTTTAAATGACACAATTTCCCTGTATAATTTTAGAAACACAATTTCTATGTTTTAGAAATTCTTAATAATGAAATTCTTATTAAAATTTAGAGGTTTCTAAATTCAGACATTGTGTCTAATGGGTGTATTTATGTACTTTGGATTGCCAATGATCACTAACCAAATTTCTATTTCTATTATAACTTTTATAGCTTTGCTGACTTTGTAGTTAATCTTTTTCATAGTTTTGGACTTTTGCTTTTATAGCGTGTGGCCGATAATGGCATCCCGCATCCCACATTCCAGTGCGTGGCCAAAGAATTTTCAATCAAACTATTATAGCCACTAAATAGTATGTACCTCTGTTGTTCTGTTTTTGAATTAATTTTATTTCATTAATTTTATCTTCAGGGAATCATTGGCTTAGTATCAAGATGATGATGCTCCTTCAGGGTATATATGCATCCATACACAATATCTAAGCATTCATACACAATATCTAAGAATCCATAAAAACTTTCCCTAATAATTTCAGGTTATGACTTTCATTTCATTCACATAAACCATTTGGTTATTGATTATGTTTGATTAGTTTCTTCATGACCCTAAAAAGATTTGCAGATTTCATCATTTGGGATTCGTATGGCTATGGATCCACACATGTGATGTTTTTTTTATCATTTAATTGTTGTTTCAGTTAGAAGAGTGCTTAATTTTTTAATTTTTGTTTCAATATTTAATTTTTTATCATAGCATAAAAGATTGGTAACCATATTTGTTTGAGTTAGAAGAGTGCTTACTTTATTACTATCCTTTTAAAGATACTTAAAATTTTAATTTCAAAACACTTGCACATAAGAAAGAGAAATACACACAAAGTTCACTCGCAGCCAACATTTGCGAAAGTATTTGAGGACCCTCAAAATAAAGTAACTAAAATGCAAGACGTGATATGCTACAGTTATTTGAGAACAAGAAAGGAGAAGCTAATCAAAAGGTCCCCACGGAGCATAGGCGTGTGCCTGATTGAAGTGAGGTCTATCATATAACATCCAGGTATTAAATGCCTTACGGTTACTGTTATTGTTATAGAATACATCTATGTGTGGGGTTCAAAAATCAGGTTTCTAAAATTAAGTGTTTTAAGTTATTTTTGTCATTATTATTGCAGCTGAACAGTCCTGATCGATTTGATATGTTTTCTCCCGGGATAGTACTCTTGCAAATGGCAATACCAAGCGTAAGATCCACTACAGGATTAAATTTATCAAGCGTTCCAAGCAGCTCTCAGGCAATACCAAGCGTACTCTTGCAAGGAATTTCAATTTATCAACTGCAATAGCTTTCAGGCATCTGTATTTCCTGTTGGGTGATAACAAAGCAGCCGTAATTCTCTCAAAATTTAGCTTATCCAAGTAGGGGAGTTACTTGGTAATGAGAGTACATTATTTTCTCCTTCTCTCAAAATTTTGAAACTACATTTATAATCGATTTTCAAAATCCGATTTTTTAAATTATACAAGTTAGGTGACTATAAAACTTTTTTTTCGTCGACTTTGCGACCCAATTTCTCATAGTCACAGTTTTCATATTTCGTCCAATCCGCAGATTGCGGCATCGGGGTGCATTTTGCCATTTTATCATGGCTTATATAGCTTCAATTTAATGTTTACTTTATAGTATATGGCTTTGTCGATTGGATATCTAATTGATATGGCTTTGTCGGTTGGATATCTAATTGATATGACTTTTTCGATTGGATATGTGGATATGGTTCAAGCGATTCAGAACACGCAAGGGATGATTTGGGCCTCGACAACACAATCTGAATTAACTCACCATTCTTTTTATCCCAACAGAATTAAACATGGGACAAGGACAACACAATCTCACCTAAAAAATGAATATTTCTCTCCTCTGTCCAACCGTCGTCTGCCCAGCAGCAGCAGTCTCCTGCTATCCAGCCGTCGTTCGCCCAGCAGCAGTAGTCGTCCTGCTATTCAGTCGTCTGCCCGCGGGCAGCCCACCTCCATTCGACGCTACTCAGGTATGAAGATTTCTATTTTTTTCATTTTTCTCTGCTATTTTTTTAGGACTTTTTTCCTTTTCTTTATTTCAATATTAGATTAGATGTTAAACTATAATCCGATAAGGACTTTTTTCCCTTTCTTTATTTTCATGCAGATTCGTATGTGGCAGTGGCAGCAGGATTTAAGTGATAGAACGGTGTTGCAACCAACTCCAGCAGCGTTGAAAATGTGTCTTCGAGAGTATATGTGAAGTGTCGGAGTTCATCATGTGTGCAACCTTCTTGGAGACTTCATTTTAACTTGCTGCCTTAGAATGCAACCAAAGGTGAACTACAAGAGCTGTGTACATTTTTGGGATTTAGTGTACACATATACACTGTTGGGATTGAGTGTACACATATACACTGTTGGGATTGAGTGTACACATATACACATATACACAGATTTTTTAATTGATTCTTAATTACTAATTATTTGTTTTTTGTGTTGATAATATGGAGGCGGTGCCACTATTGATTGCTGACGATCCGATGATGCATCGATCGTTGACGATAAACACAAAGCAGCACTGATCTGAGAGTTTTGGTCCTGCTCAGTGGCAAGAGCGTCATTAATTATTTGATTTAGCAAATGAGCCCCCCTATTTTTAAGCATGGGTTTCGTTCGGATGGGAGAGAGATTAGACGAACGCATTGTGTTGGTGTAGAATACAGTTTCGAAACTAATGCCAGGAATGTAGGGGAATTTGGTGAGCATCCGGATTTCGGATCTCCGGTGACAAAGCATATTTCTCCAGCTGTGGATTTTATTGAGAACAAGACACTCTTTGCGATGATGCTGGCCGCCATTATTTCAAGGACTCCTACACTGAGGGCTCTATTGACTTCATTTTTGGCAATGGACGTCCCATGTACAAAGTAAGCTCCCTTCACTGTGTATTGTTAGGAGATTAAACATGATTTATATTTTTACTTTCTTTAATTTGTACAACATGCTTAGTAACTATTCTATTTTAATTTGTACAACATGATTTATATGGGAAGGCTGTGGCCCTATAATTTGCATAACACAGTGGCAGTGCCACCTGTTCTGTAAGTGAGGGGAAAACTTTAAAGAGAAAGAATGGTAAGAACGAGAGAGAACAAAATAAGAAATACGATAACCAATGACTTCAAAGTGGATGAAAATACCAAAGTTTTGGGGAACTCAGTTGATATCCATCCTGTTCCACAGGGGACAAAGTTGACAACACGGGACAAAGTTTTGGGAAACTCGGATTCTTGCTATATACCAGCAGTATATGCCATATCAGGTATATACTATATACCATTAGTATATTCCATACCTACAGTTGAATTATTATAGTCATAACACGTATAGCTCCTAAAATGGTTCCGAACAGGGCTGCAGATGCTGAAATAGCATCAGTAGTAGCTATGTGAATACCAACAACAGAAGTAGCCTCAAAGCATGCCATGGGATGGTCTAGAAGAGCGAAATAACAGGGCAGGTCCAAGCATAAATTCAAATTCAAAATGTTCAAGTTTAAAAATTATTCCGAATCTTTCAAATTCAAAATGTCCAAGTTTTATATCTACTTTGGGATTTTTTTTCTTATTTTATTACCAATTTGGGCGACCGCAAACACCAAAACTATATTATTTGTACGCATCTTACGCCATCTATATTATTTCTATGCATGTTATTCTTTTTAATTATTATTCCCCCTTCCTAACACGCATATTATTATTTTTAATTAATAAGAGCAGCAAAGGCTCACCACTAACCTTCAAATCTTAGCTTCAGATAGAAATATCACCTTGAGGCCACTTAATTGGTACTATTTTTCATTCCAAAGTAGCAGAAGGGGACTTATTTTAGGTGTTAATAAATAAGTTTATTCCCTTGATCCTTTTGATGTTGGGTGAAATTTTGCAAGTTAACATCAGCTCTAATGCCAAACATAACACTAATGGTTTTTCCAAAGGCTAACTTGGAACTGCTGCTATAGGAGGTATTTTTAGAGATTTCAAGGGTCAAATGCATTGTGCTTTTGCAAGAATATTGGAACTAAATTGCCTTCTTTCCTGAGATTGAAGCTGTGATCACTGGCATTTAATTACCTTCGTCCAATGGATGGAAAAAACTCTGTATTGAATCGGATTCCTCTTCAGTTGTGGCCTGCCTCCTCAACACCTGCTACCACCCTCGTTGGTCCCTTCATACTATAACAATTGCAAATTTTGGCTTGCACAAATGAATTTCTTTTGCAATCACATCTTGAGATAGGGGAACAGGTGTTCTGATAAGTTATCCCAAATTTGTGTCTCATACAATGAGTTACAATGGTGGTCCTCACCCTCTCCCACTCTAGCTCCCTTTATTTGCGAAGATATTTCTCAAAAACCTTTTTATAGATTTAGACATACATAATACTATTTATTTACTTGCACTCTTTAGGCAAATGATTTTTAAAACCCCCAGTTTTACTTTGATGCCTCTTAAATGTGCCCAGGTCTTTTTGGCTTCAATGGTGACAAATTATTGCATATAGTTCCTCTATAACTATATTTGTGATGTACACCTTTTCTCCCCCCTCCCTACCCGCACATGACATATGTTGTTTGAGTGAGCCCACATCTGGATGCATTGCCCCTTAATTACTCTCTTTTTTGCAGGTCTCCCCTCTATTCTCTATGCTTACACACACTACATAGATTACCTATTTTGATGCTCAACTCCCACTGTTTGTACTAGCCCTGCCTCAGTCATTACCACCATGGCAGCAGGAGGCACTGCTACCGTGCCTTTTGGACTAATTTCCTCATGATGTTATATGCTGCCTTTGTTTTTTGTCGTGACTTATCCCATCTTGATGATCAGAAGCATAAATACTTTCCACATCTTGATGACGGTCCTGGATTAGATTTGTCAGTATCCAGTAAACATTGCGGTGATCATAGTCAGCATGAATAGCTTAGTGATTTGAGCCCCGTTCGACATTTTTTTCAGTAATGACAAAAGCCCCGTTCCATATTGTAGACAATAAAATAGGAGATATTAAACACTGATATAGGCACCTCAGAAGTTATTGACAGCCCATTGTACCAGAACTTATAAGACCACCAAAAAGGTATATCCAAGGCATAGGCCCAAAGGAAACACCGACAGGTAACCATGAGAGACATTTCGTGAACACTGTGATACGAGCTCAACTGGCATATACAAATAACCACCTTACATGCTTCAAAAATGCAGAGTGACAAGTATGGTAAAGACACTAGAATACATATGGAGAACTTTGGGGAGCACTCGCGACTCATCTTCTTACTGAATTATTACTATTGTTGACTATACTTCTTATTTCAATGATATATTAGTGTTTGTTTATTTTACGAAGTACATTTTCCATTAAAAGAATTTTCACATCGGTAGTTCTATGTAATTGAAGTTGAGATTGGGATAAGATTTTTCAAACTCTACTACTCTAAGTACGTGATAAAAGATGGTCTTCTAGCTTACTAATATGTACAACTTACTATTTACTATTTCCATAGTTATGCATATTGTGATCATAGATTGTCAACAATTTCATCGATCGAGTTTTTTTAAGTATTTTCAATTTGATAGTGAGCCAGATGAAGAAGGCGTTTGAAGACTACTATGGAGATACTCATAGACTTTTGAGGGAGGTATGCCTTCAATTAATATAATTTAGCGGATGTTTTATAATTCCTAGAGCTTGGCCAAAATTTCAGCGAATGTTTTATACCTTTTTTCTTTTGTTTTGAGGTTGACAATCGTTTGGTTTGGTGGGAGAGCGAATAATTGGAGAGAAAGAGGAAACATGGAGGGACCACCTTCTACCTCATGCAATAGGTTTATAAGGAAATGGATTAATATCTTTTTTTGTTTTTTATTTTATTTTTTTGTTCATTTATTGATAATGGTTGGGTCATTCATTTTCACTCTGTCCCCACCGGATACTTCACGCATCCACTCAGTTTGTTATATCAAGTATCATTTTCTTAATCGTATTTCCTCCTATCATTCATTATCAATTAAGATTTGTACATGTTTTTCCTCCTGTCATTCCCCAATTGTTATATTCTAGAAAATAAAATAGAGTATTGCTTAAAATCTTTGTGTGCGCATCAATTGTATGGTAACACATGTAATTCTATGTTTGATTCTAACCTAAATAACACTTTTTATGTCATTTTGTGTGCATAAATTGTATGTTATTTTGTGTACATGAATTGTATCTTCATTTTATATCATATAAAGTTTTTTTGTGTTAAAAGTTTTATTATCTTGCTGCTCTAGGGAATAGCATACTAATTTTGTTATAGGTGGGCAGGGGTTATTTTTACAGTTGTATCTTCACAGTTGCATATGCTTTAAAAATGTGAAAGGGGTTATAGGTGGGCAGAGGTTATTTTTATTACCCATGTGCAAACATTTGCAGTTTAAAAGGGAAACCATAAAAAAAGAGCAGAAGCTACTCTACTATATGGGGATAATCTCATCTGCAACATTTGCAATTCCAATAAAGAATCTTTGGCCAAATGCTTTAATTGTTAATACAAATGCCAAATGCTTTCTCTTAATTGTTTTTTCAAATATTTTTTCCGTAGTTTGTTTGGATTGCTTTGATTCTCTATTTGCTACTATATTAACTATGCAAGAACAAGTATTATGTTAACAACGTATCCCTATCTAATTCAGTTGTCGTGTTGTTATGATACATTAGCGAGATTTGGTTTATTCGAGACAAGCTTTTAAAGTGGATGAAGCCATCTCGGTTGCGGAGAAGGCTGTAGGGAAGGTTGAATTGGAACACAAAGATGCTATTCAACTAATGGAGCAACTTAATCTCAAGACTCAACTCCCAACTTTTAAGGCATGACTTTGGGCTTTTGGGACGTGTGGGACCTCTTCAACTACATTGGTTCTATGAACAAAAGTTATTCCTCTTATAAAAATAGGGTGTGATTGCCGACTTTGATGTCATGTGCAGAACCGTAAATGATATTTACGATATATTGTGTAAGTTACATTTATTGTAGATGTAATTTAAAATTTATTCACTTATTTTTGAGATACGCTTCCTACCCCTCCCTTTATCTTTGTCAATTTTGTTATTACGAACTTTGGAAATTTTCGTTGTGCCATTAGGCACGGGCATACTTTAAAACATTTATACGTTTGTGTTGTGAACAAAATGTTTGGCTTAAATTTACTCGATTCGATACTGTGAAAATTTACACTTCTAACATATAAAATATTTATTATATATATTATACACGACTTTATGTTTTTCAAAATTATCAGCGTGCCTTCAGGCACGGACATACCCTAGTATATATATATAATAAAGGAGGAGGGTGTATACAAAACCTATATAAACAGGTTTTGTATCTAACTATTTGGTCTTTATCAACTGATGGTTCAGATTTAATCTTACTGATTTGAATCTAACGATCATAAACGATTTGCTTTGCTGTAGCAGCACAGGGCTCAAGACACATATTGGTACTTGAAATCTGCCATTCACACCCACGCTGGTACGGAGTAGATAACATCTTTCTCTCAAGACACATATTAGTGTTTATCAAGTGAGGGACGAGATTGAATAAGAGGGTTTAGAATCCAATGGCTTAGAATAAACCAATCTGTGTCCCCTTAGAATCCGGTACGACAGAGAGGCTAGAGTAGTTAAAGTGGCTGAAGTACATAAATCTGCACAACCTATGATGTGTACTTTCTACATCTCTTCACACAATCTGCACAACCTATGATGTGTACTTTCTACATCTCTTCACACAATATTAATGCACACAATCTCGAGGACAATAGAGCTATGAACAACGTGCAACTGAAGAGTTTGGAGTTTGGGAGAGAACTGTACGCTATCAATCTTACGGTGAGTTATCATTCACCTCTTTTGGAGTAACACTGTATGTGTTTTGCTTGTATCGAGCTGGGTTTTCATTCACCTCTTAAATGTTTGTTTTTGGTTTTAATCTCAAAGAATGTTTGGTTTTAATCTCAAATATTTTTACTCTCCATAGGAACTGGGTTTTATCTTTTGGAACAAGGTTTAACGTCCAGTCATTACAATGTTCTTTACTAGGTTTTAACATCCAGTCATTTTAATACATAGAAGGTGTGGGGTCTGGGTTTATAACTTATGCATTGATTGTATGGGACCAATATTCACTCAAATGAACAAAACATGTTTTTTGTCTTCTATTTTTGCATTTTGTCTTCTGTTTTTGAGTTAACCAGTTATAAGATATGCATTATGTCTTCTATTTTTGCTGTTGATATTAAATGTTGGGTTTTGGTTTTAATCTCAAATAATGTTTGGTTTTAATCTCAAATAATGTTTCATTTTGGTTTTAATCTGGAATAATGTTTGGTATTCATCTCAAATAATATTAGGGTTCTACAGTGATAAATATTTTTGCTCTTCATAGGAACTGGGTTTTACAGTTTGGAACGGGGTCTTAACTTCCACTCATTACAATGGTCCTTACTGGGTTTTAACATTCGATTATTTTAAGGCATAGAAGTTAGATACGGATATAAGGTGAAGGGTAGGGGTTTTTTAGTTACCAACTGGGTATTAATGCATCATAGAATTTCTAACATACATAGTAGAGAAATTATGTAACTAGGTTTGTGTGTTGTAACGGGTCTTCAGCAACTAGGTTTGTGTAGCGAAACTGTGTAACGGGTCTTGAGCAACTAGGTTTTTGTGTTGTAAACATATGCTTTTTGTAACTAGGTTTGTGTGTTATAAACATATGCTTTGTGAAACTGTGTTTTTGTGTTTTTGTATGGTTGAGAGTTATTGAAAGTTTTTGTGTTCATATAAGCACGTGTGATTTAAGTTGTGAAAAAATTCGTCTATATATAACTTATCTCATCAAACATTATTCCGAAGGTTTAGGACGTTCATTGATATACTGATACGCATGAACATTTTTCATATTGCTCTTCCAATGTGACTTAGATCCACACGTGGGTTTCAGAAGTCTATACTGATACGCATGAATAAAAATTAAGGCAGTTGAACTGTCTAAAAATATTGCACCTGTACAGACACGCATATAATGGGTCTTAACATCCAGTCATTATAATGTTCCTAACTAGGTTTAAAGATCCCATCATTTTAATGAATAGAAGTTAAAAAATCATTTCCTCACATGTAAAAAACCAAAAACGTTTAGAAATAGGTCTTAACATCCAGCTAAGAATATCGGGTGAACTGAGTCTTAACATGAAAAAACCAAAAGCGTTTGGAACGGGATCTTAACTCTGATGAACTGGTTCTTAACGCATAGAAGTTAGGAGCACGTAGAAGGTGAGGGGTTGGGGTTTTAAAGTTAGGAACTGAGTCTTAACGCACCCAGCTAATTAGAATACCGGCGGTGTAAAACTAAAGTTTAGAAACTCATGTTACATCTGGGTAGAAATTGAAGTTTAGAACTGAGTCATAGCGCACCCACCATTATTTTATAGCTGGGTAGAAACTCAGCTCATCGGAAAGTTTATAAACATTATCCAACAAAACTTCAACTACAACCTGGGTGGGTGAAAATTTGGTCATCTGCAAGTGTGAGAGTTAAGAATCATACACAGAGAGAGAGAGAGATCCATGTCCAGTTTGGAGGGTCTGAACAGGGAGTCTCGGATTTTAGAGAGAGAGACCCATGTTTGAGGTGAGAGGAATGTTGATGAGTCTTGATGCAGCCAGTCCTCATGTTGAGTTCAGTTAGGAACTGGGTTAAAATATTCATAGAAGTCAGTTCATTTTAACCCATGCAGTCCTAATGAACTGCAACACCTCTGTCTCTATTCACCATATCAATAGTCAAGCTTTCAATAACATTCTTCGAATAAATGATGTAGAATTATAAAGCATCCTTAGTTAATTGCAGCACCGTTTGGTTTTTTTAACGAGCTTTATAACATTGTTTACAAGTGGAGTCCATGAATATCATTACAACTGAAGAATAAAAATTCTTCGAATATGCAGTTTTTTTATTACAAAGAATGTTTTGAAATATTTTTTATGTATATCTTTTTTTGAAACAGTTTATTATAATTTTATTTTGAAAAAATTTCTTTGCCTGGAAAATTAAAGTGCAAAATGTTTTTCAAAAATTATAATATAGGTTTCATGTCTATGAAAATTTTATTTTGAAACACTTTTATTTCATTTTTTGTCACACCTAACCTAAGATACGCATGTTGCTAATATTACAATGACAGTATGTTAGTTTGGGTGGTTATACCTTGGCGTGATGTGAAAGGGTTGAAATGGGTTTAAAGGTTAGAAATTTCGTTTGGTATGGATTGCCTCAAAACACTATCAAAGGTATTTGATGGTACAAAGCAGTCTTCGAACGAGGCATCATTTTGTCTATTTTTCCATGGGAAATGCAGATCTCAATATAGTGGATATAATGATAAAATTCAGCACGTAACAACGAGACGTCATTTCTCCATGTTTTAATAAATTAGAAAAACATAACAATGTGTTTTTTCATCTATTTTGTAGGACTGAGGATGCCGAAGGTTCAAGTGTTGATGAAGATAGCTATAGTGACTCGGCAATGTACTTAATGGGATGTATTTTAGATTTTTCTATTTTGGTTGTTAACATTTCAGTTTTATGTATGGGATGATAGTTACTTTTATGTATTTCAATTTTTTTTTCCTGTCAATTTTTATTCCATCTTCTATAATCCGTCGCTCGCGCCATCTGGTATCCACTGATTTTTCAAGCCCAAAATCCACAAGAACAAATTCTGTAATTTTGACACGAAATATTCGGAACGTTTTTACAATCGTGGAATTTATTTTTGATGCTTCAAATGTTGTTTTATTGTTTCTGGAAGCTAGGTAATGAAGAATGTTTTGCCAAATTTTTTTATTTGATTGGTCATCTTTTATTCATTTTGAATGATTCGAACAAGACTGTTTTATTTTATTTTTTATTCGGATCTATTTGTAATCTCAAATTTTATCGTGTTATTGGCATGAGTATGAGTACGATACTAAGTGCAAGGTTTTAAAATGAGTCTTTTGAGTAGTTTTCCCGAGATGCTAAATATCATGGGACATGTATCCATACTATAATAGTTTGTTGGAGATGTTAAATACCATTTGCACCGGTACACATTTATCACGGGAACAAATTTATCATTGTGCCATCGGCACGGGTACACAATATCACGGGAACAAATTTATCGTCGTGCCATCGGAACGGGTACACCCTAGTATATATATATATATATGTATGAGACACAAAAGGCATCTACTGTTGGTGTCTCGATCGTGCTCTATCGGCAAGTTCAGAGTAATCCCTTGTCCTAAGCTAACAGTAGAAAACAAACATAAGTCGGGGCGCGGTCCCTACGCAGGATACTTCTTCACGAACCATACCCAACTGTGGGGGCAAAATATATGACTACCGAATAGCATGACGTGTGGGGAGCACCCCGGTAAAGATGGCGACGTGCCAGCAATACAGGGATGACTAAAGTCCTTAATAAACGGTAAGATCAAGGAGCAATATCTGATAGTAATGAAACTCCACGAAGATAGGGCTCATCCATATTTGTTACCCATCCATATTTGTAACCCTAATGTAACCCCCAACTCTATATAAAGGGGACACCCCCCATTGTGAAAGGGGGCTTAGAAGTTGGAGAAACACCCTCATGTAAAACTCTCTGATCATTCTAATGAAACACACCAGCAGCCCCGTGGACGTAGGCCATTCATGGTCGAACCATGTAAATCTTTGTCTCTCTCGTATTTATTTTTATACTTGTACCGTGATGAATTGGCACCCCCCGACCGGTGAGAATTTTTTCACCTACAATTGGCGCCGTCTGTGGGAAACGGCACAAAAGGCCTTCCCCTTCTTGCTAGAAGAGATCTAGATTTACGTTCAAGAACAATGGTGCCTACACTGAGCACATAATCAAAAGATAAGTTTTCCTTTTTGATCCGTGCACGAGCAGTTATGTGTTTCTTATATAATTATTTGTTTTGAACAAATATCGTTTCATTGATACATGATTTTGCATACATTTATAATTACAAATCCTATATTTAATTGTTATCTGCAAATCTGCACAACAGCTTTGATTCTAGACAATTTTCATTGTTTGTTTCATAGGAAATTCGTTATCAGAGGTGTCTATGAAGACTCCAAATATTTGGACTCTATCTTGGTCAAACACGTTTGTTTATCGGTCTAGTGGGATACATCATATCTTGATTCCCATATCCAAAATTTTTGGGCTGGGTAACCGTCTAAAAATTTATCTCTCATGAGAGATCTTGAAACATATGGAAGGAAATTATCTCAACGGACATGTTTTCAGAAAGATGCAGAGATTTTGGCCACACGAACAGTCCCTCAATTTTTATCTCCATCCAAACAAATCGCACCAAAATGAGACACGTAAGATTTCCTCATGCCGTAAAAATTTTGGGCAACCTACAAGCATCAGCATCTCATCTCCGCCGACATGCGTTGTGATCTGCTGACTTATGAGTTTTTGGCAACTGCACTTATCTCATTATCTGGAAGCTGCGGGGAGATTAGGAGACCCATGATTTGATGGGATGGGCTCACTCCTTCAGCTCGCATCATCTATTAACCTTCCACCGACCAGCTTTTAAACTCTCCGTCGTTTTATTGTTCTGCCACGCCGATCCTCGATCAACTATGAAATTTCGGTCTGTGACCAGAAGCCTATCTGACCACACAACGACCTTCATATACCACTAATGAAGAACCTCGACGAAACAACATTCACACAATAATCATTCCAGAAAAGCTGATTGGGCATCAGGGTCGCCAGACCGTTATCTCTGATCGGCGAATTACGGGCGAGCTATCGTCGATCTAACTGGTGACCTGTTTGTGAAATACTGGTGAACTATCGGTGAACTACTGGCAACCTGTTTGCCGAACTATCGACGAGCTACCGGAGAACCCCTATCGACTTGTTTGCGATCGACCAATAATGGAGCCCCTGGTGACCTGTTGTCGTGATTTTTGGCCATCGAGCATCATCGGCTCCGCCCCATCTGGTCGGCGAGCAGCAATGGGTGGAATCTCAGCTCAACACATTCAGTGTGTGTTGGTAAACACGAGCACAGTAACTCTTGGATTGGGTTCCCAGATCTATTTGAAGCCCAACTTACACTTTAGAAGATTTTAGTATACCTCCCTATACTTTCATGCTTCACAACTTTGTGTGAGAATAAATTTTTGAAACCAAACTTGTATTCACTATTGAGCTTCAAATAATTTGCAAAAATTTCAAATTAATCCTTATCTTACACTTGGAATATATTTGACTAATCTTTGCATTGCTCGATTCTCTCTAAAAATAAAATTATTTTAAGGGACCGTGTAATTTTTTACAACGATTTTAGTTGGCACTTTTTTATGCGACCTTATTACAAATTATTTTGCTCACATAAATAAGTGGGGGGCACTTTTATAGCACTCACGTCATTTATTCGAACATTTTAATTTTCAATATTGTCATTCAGCTACAACAATTGGTTATTTAGCTCAGCCCCGATGGATGCTCGGGCGCAATTATCTCAGTTGAATTTTTATTGATAAAAATCATTGGATCATTTGTTACATTCATACGCTACTATGAATTTTTTACCCGGAATATGGACGAGCGGATGCATATCTTATATACTTTATTGAACATATCATTTTCATCATAAATTCTATTTTGATTTAGCCTCAACAGATGGTCGGGGAATTTACTAACTTCTGCAGGTACAAGATTCAATCCCGACGGATGCTCGGCAATAATCTTAAGTCCTTGGAAATCTCATCGATGTTTCGACGGGTGCTCAAGAACGAATTGCTCGCTATATCTACTTGGTATTCTACAACTTTTCCCCGGCGGACTATCCAGGCACCATTCATTTTATTAATGCTCCGACAGATAGTCGAGAACACTGTAGCACATTATACCCAAAGAAACACTTGGGCAAAATTATTATTACTCCGACTGAAGCTCGGATTCTATGATTCGGTAACCTGAAGGACGGTCAGGAACATTTTAGATTCATCTTGGCAGATAATCGGCAAAATATTTCTATATATTTAGTCCCGAAGATATTTGCCTCGCATGTCGCATTTTATCCCCAGTGGATAGCTGGTCAGGATAATTCTTTTATTTAGCACAACCCCACTTGATGGATACACACATTTATTTGTACATTGTTCATTTCCATCTCATAATACTTCATTTGCTCACAAATTATGCTCACGCAGACTTCACATGAGAAAAAAAAATTGATTGCCACAACACAAATTTTCTGTGAAAACAATTTTTTGAAACCGAACTTGTATTTTAAGTATTTGCTTAAATCTATTTGCACAAATTCCAAATTAACTCCCGTGCCATACATCTGGATATATTTGATAAATTTTGCATATTTCATTCGACTTTATTACAATTATTTTTTTCACATAAATGTTGGGGCGCACTTAGAAGAGCACTCATGTGATTTATCCGGTCATTTAATTTTTAATATTGTCATCTAGCTATTATTGGTTATACCAATAAATAGTCGGTGTAATATCTTTACTCATACTTAACGTAGGCCCGATGGATGCTCGGGCACGTCCATCCTCGTGAGATTTTATCACAAAAATTATGGGATCATTCATGTCATTCATTTAATACTATGAATATTTTCCTCGGCACATGCTCGAATAGATGCACATCATATTGCATGATAAATTCTATTTGAATTAGCCTCGACAAATGGTCGAGCAACTTATTAACTTCCACAGGTACAAGATTCAGTTCCGACGAATGCTCGGCCATAATCTTAAGCTTTTGGAAATCTTATTAATACACTGATAGATGCTTGAGCGCGGATCGCTCTCTATATCTACTCGAAAATGTACAACTTTTCCCCGGCAAACCAGTCTAGCACCACTTATTTTGTTAATGCTACGACGGATGGTTGATCATTTTACACCACTTTGGACCCAACACATGCTTGGGCAATATTATTTATAACAGACAGATGCTCGGATGTTGATATTTCTTGAATTTCGAAATTGATTGTCTGGCTCTATGATTCTTGACCTGAAAGACGATCAGGCATATTCAAGGTTCATCTCAGCAAATGCTAGGAAAAATATTTCTATATATTTAGTCCCGAGGATATTTGCCACACATGTCACATTTTATCCCCAACAAATGGTTGGTAAGGATAATTCTTATATTCAGTCCCAACAAATGGTTGGCACAGTCGATTAATAATCAACATTACATTTATTAGAAGGTTAGTTTTCACTAACAATACATTATCATTTGTAATACTCGCTCGGTCCCCTTTGCCTTGACGGATGCTCGAGCATGGATCA
The DNA here is from genome assembly GCA_949130495.1 of Sambucus nigra. NCBI lineage: Eukaryota > Viridiplantae > Streptophyta > Magnoliopsida > Dipsacales > Adoxaceae > Sambucus > Sambucus nigra. The sequence goes on from CASBWL010000026.1 coordinate 3,936,299, forward strand.
CCCAAAATATCTACTAGATCCTTTATAGTTTTTTCCTTGATAGGCATTCAGACATCATTTATCCCATCAATACTCCGACAGATGCTCAGGCATGTATCGTTCGCAACATCTACTAGGTCCTTTACAATTTTGCCTCAACGGACCCTCAACTTTGACGGATAGTTGACATTGTGTGATCACGTCTCAAGCTCCAAGAAACAGTTGGGCAATACAGTTTTTATTTATTTCAACCTCGTCGAATGAAAAGTTGGGCGATCTGTACCACAAAGATACAATAACACATAAAACAGCATGAAGAGCGACGATCAACTATATTTATCAACAAGGATGAATCCAACTTGTAAGAAGTCACACGTCTAGCAAAATCACAGACAACGAGCAACACATGTTGCTAACAACAATAAACCATACTAAATGTATCGAGCGACATCGTCAGACAACTCACGGTGATCGACGATCACCAAGCAATGAATTAACGTGTCATCAGCACTAAGATATCCACTCCAGAGGAATAATATTTCTTGAACACCATATCAGATCAATGCATTTCTGCACAAGGATGGTTTGAACTCCTATCAATCCCTTTAGGTGCACGAGCTATATGGAGTCTTCCACAGCCTCCTGGAACCACCATGCATGGTCAGCGAACAAGTGTGCCCCAAGGAACGATACAATATGTGAAGCTATACGATCAAGATAATCCTTAAATATATCCTAAGGCAAGGTCTTACCCCCACTAGGTACATGCTCGAGCAAGGATCGACAAATAGGCCTCTGGTCGACCTCTCCAATTGGACCATATGAAAAACCTAAGGCAGGGTGTTACCCTTACTAGGTACATGCTCGAGCAAGGCTCGACGTATAGGCTTCTGGTCGGCCTCAACAAATGGACCATATGAAAAACCTAAGGCAGGGTCTTACCCCTACTAGGTACATGCTCGAGCAAGGCTCGACGTATAGGCTTTTAGTCGGCCTAAAAAAATGGACCATATGAAAAATCTAAGGCAGGGTCTTACCCCTATTAGGTACATGCTCGAGCAAAGCTCGACGCATAAGCTTCTGGTCGGCCTCAACAAATGGACCATAGGAAAAATCTATGGCAGGGTCTTACCCCTACTAGGAACATGCTCGATCAAGGCTCGACGCATCAGCTTCTGGTCGTCCTCTCTAATTGGACCATATGAAGAACCTAAGGCAGGGTCTTACCCCTACTAGGTACATGCTCGAGCAAGGCTCAATGCAGAGGCTTCTGGTCGCCCTCTCCAATTGGACTATATGAAAAACCTAAGGCAGGGTCTTACCCCTACTAGGTACATGCTCGAGCAAGGCTCCACGCATAGGCTTCTGGTCGGTTTCTCCAATTGGACCATATGAAAAACCTAAGGCAGGGTGTTACCCCTACTAGGTACATGATTGAATAAGAATAGACGCATAGGCCTGTGGTCGGCCTCAATAAATGGACCATACGATACCAAAATACAGGGAGACGCCCTAAACTTGATACACGCTCGATTAAGCCTCAACAAACAAATTCTGAATAGGCCTACGGTCCGCCTCACAAATTGGGCCATATAATAAAATAGACAATGAACTACGTTCGACCTGATCCCAAGAGGGTACGTAGGAAGCTCGACACTGTCGAGTCCGGTTACCATATCGATTGAACGCCTCTCAACTCAAGCCAAGCATTCATCTAAAAACCTATGAAGGCGATAATATCAACCAAAGAACGCTTAAAAGTTGAACGACGGTCCAAAGAATTCCAGTCCAGTTCACACCACCAACTGCATATGTTTAAAGAGATTGTTGACCAGCTCCCATCTCATCTTATAATTAACTCAGCTGAACTGCGACCTGTGGGGCTATGGTGGGGGAAAAATATATGCCTACGGAATAGCATGACGTGTGGGGAGCACCCCGGTGAAGATGGCGACGTGCCAGCAATACAGGGATGACAAAAGTCCTTAATAAACGGGAAGACCGAGGAGCAGTATCTGATTGGAATGAAACTCCACGAAGATAGTGCTCATCCATATTTGTTACCCATCCATATTTGTAACCCTAATGTAACCCCTAACTCAATATAAAGGGGACACCCCCCATTGTGGACGGGGGCTTAGAAGTTGGAGAAACACCCTCATGTAAAACTCTCTGATCATTCTAATGAAACACACCAGTAGCCCCGTGGACGTAGGCCATTCATGGTCAAACCACGTAAATCTTTGTCTCTCTTGTATTTATTTTTATACTTGTATCGTGATGAATTGGCACCCCCCGATGGGTGAGATTTTTTGCACCTACACTAACAGTGACAAAATCTGTGTCAGCGTCAACACCTACCTCCTCATAGATGGCGCCTCCATGTAGTACCTATACGACCTACACAATCGCCAAGCCCACCTTTGCAGGCAGGATGTACCCGATCCGAACTCAAGAACCCCCAAGCCAATAGGATAGTCCATGAACATTTGTATGTCCAAAAAAAATAATGTGATACATATTGTCATCCAATGTGTATAAGAAGCTACTCTATAACTACTTTAATCCCACTAAAATCTCAATCCATATAGAATATAGCCTTCCAGTCTTAACTATAACATTTTAGTCAATTATTCCATAACTCATTTTAAGTCGTTATCCTATGATTACTTTCCCAATTAAACATCAAATCTCGTGAACTACCTTTTAGAGATAAATCACATTTGCTTCATAATTTATTTCTTTTTAAATATATAGGTACAATTATTCCCAACTAACCTTTCCAAAACCACTGTAAGTATATTTATCATCAAACTAACCTTACCAACACGATTATAGGTATAGTTACCCCAAACTACCTTTACCAACACATTTAATGATCTTAGTATGTTGTCATCTTGACTTAGACTTAAATCATTCCAGATTACTAATAATTATTCTCTCATTGTTACCTTTTCTATAAGGTTTATATGTACATATATAAGGAGTAAACTAGAGTGAATAAGGGTTATATGTACATATATAATAAATCTACTAATACGGGTAAGTAATCCCACTTAATCGACTATCACAACCGACGTTAACCATTTAGATTTAGGCCCTTAGGCTTAGGATACATTCCTACTTAAAATTTTTATACGGTAATCATTTGAGTAAATTAATTATTAATTTTAACCTCATACATTCGACTTATCTCAAATAAGTTTTTCTACTTATTTAAACTCTCCCTGAATTAATCATAAGATTTTCATTGTATATTTTAGGGTCTTAACCTCTAGGTGCCCAAACCAGAATTTTCCAAATAATCTAGATACATCCTGACCTTTTATATATTTATTTGATATAGATTTATTTAAGAATCCGGAGTGAATCATCTTGTTCATATTGTCTCGTACATCCTTTTGTAGAAAAATCATAACTAATTTAAGAAAATTAGAAATATACGAGGTGGACACCCACGCGATCGCAGAAAAATGTTTTATGAGAAGGTCATTCTGAATCAATTCGATAGGAGGACGAATCGATTCGGTTTGTCTATTAAGACGAGAGCAGGTCTTTTCCTAGACGGTATTTTTCCAATGCTTTCTAAGTCTATCTATCAAACTTTGTTCTTATGATTCAAAAATCTCAAATGGGTTATGGGAAGGGGTTCTAACATGAAATAACATCATTTTAAACATCATTAAACCTACAAATCATTCTTATATTACCACTAAATAATTAAGAATTTGTCAAAAACACATGAACATGAAATTTCCAGATTTCATCTTATACTACCTCAATGATTTCTAGATTAATTAGAGGGTTCTGCAACATTTTTTGTACAACTAATATTCCATTTAATCCACATGAATACATAGTTGATACAAGGGGATACAGATCTAAATATGAATTACACAATTATCATCAATTTCTACCCAATTCAAAAGGTCTCTAAATATGCAGTCCCAACACATGATTCAACCTTATTCTAAGCATGGTATCCACCTTAATATATGATTGTCACAATTTGAATAAGAATGGAAAGAGAATCCTTGCATGAAATTTATAGAGGATCCTCTCTTCCTCCTCCTAGGGTGGCCATTCCTCCTCCTCTTGGGTGGTTATGTCTAGAGTTCTTAGATGTAACTCCCAAATGAGTGGGTTAACTCTAATTATGCAATGTTAGTCTGCAATTCTCGAGTTGGGCTTTAGGCCCCAAATTTGGACCCCAAATGAGACAAAAAAGATATATCTAATTAGTCCGAATTATCCAACACACACACACACACACACACACACACACACACACACACATATATATATATATATATATATATATATATATATATATATATATACTAGAGTGTACCCGTGCCGATGGCACGGTAATAAAGTTACTCCCGGATGTTTATGGTTATGAAACACTTGCAGTATTATTTAATAACGATGTTAGACACCTTTTGTAACACTATTTTCCACATGTTATGAAATACTACGTGTAACGCTTGCCCCTATTGATAACCTGTTGAAAATAATAACAATAATAACTTTGAAAATTGAAATTAATTCAAATATATGTGATTCAAAATGTCAAAATAAATAACACAAGTCAATTTTTCTAAATATAGATATTTTCCTAACACATCAATTTGTCTCATAAATATTTCACGTGTGCCACTAAAAAACTCACTATGATGCTTGTTTTTACACTTTTATTTAACTTGCTTAAAAAACTCGCATTAGAGTGATAAACTAATTTGTATTGGAAAAAGGTTCTAACTGTAGAATTTAGTGAACTTAAATTCAAATATTTAAAATCAACTCCGCCGTATAGTTAGATGTAAATTTTTTATCAAATAATGTTTAATAAAATTGTACTCGTAGCATATTGTTAATAAAACCTTGGGATGACATAATCATAATTAATAATGGTTAATACAATGTTTGAGGCGTTACATAATAATAACTTAATACAGTTTGAATGACGAATACATAAAAGACATCATGGTGTGAGTACACTTTACCGCATGCATGTGGTGTCCTCACATGGGACTCTTTCTCATAAAAATGTCCTCATAAAATTATTCAATAAATTTCTATTACCTTTGTGGACAAACAAAACTATATTCATGTCAAAATGGTAAATTATTTTAAATTAGTTAAATATTAAGTAAAACAATTTGCATTTATAGAAAAAGAATATCATGTTGAATAAAAAATTCTTTAAAACAGTAATAGTGAATGGAATGAGCAAAATGTTTAACTAATTAAGTAAATGGACTGAGCAAAATGTTTAACTAATTAAGCTGAGTAAAGATTCTTTACTGAAATAATAGTAAATGTTTTACCGAGCAAATTCTTCAAAAATTCTTTAAAGAACTAATAGGCTTTTTATTAAGCTTTTTGTAAGCTTTAAAAATTCTCTACTGAACTAATATTAAACGTTTTACTCAGTAAGTGAATTGACACCAAAGAATGTACATAGACTTGGTAGATTAATCCAAACTCTCAAACCAATACTCCAAAAAAAAATACCCGCAAAGAAAAGAACTACTATTACGGACAAAAAAATACCCAATAAATGTGTGGGTCAAAATTAACATTTTCTGAGCCCCTTTCTTTTTCTACCCAACATCCATTTAATTTTGAAAATATTCAGTCAACAACACACAAATCCATTAGAAAGAAACCCATTTATCGATTTCTAGAGAGAGGATTTCGCAGAAGGTAAACCAAGAACAAAGAGGAATGGATGTCACCGAGGACGGTGATTTTCCCAGGTAGAGAGGTCATGGGTGCTAGTTTTCTGAACTCAAAGCTGCAGTTTATTTGGAATGGAGATGCTCTGTAGTGTCAAATCAGAGTTAGCTGTAATATGAAAAAAAATCATTTAAATCTAAAAGCAAGTATCAAAATAAAATCCAAATTAAAAATAAATGACCCATCAAACCTTAAAAAACGTCGTTAAAAAATGACGCATCAAACCTTAAAAAACTCTGGTTCACCGACATAGCCACTTCTCCTACTACTTTTTTAACATAAGGCAGTCAGAGATACAAACCAATCGACTATAGACATAAAAAATCACAGCTGCCAACATCAACCCCACCCAAACCAGTCATTCACCCGGACGATTCCACCGCAAAGGCACACCAAACGCTGCAGAAAATCCATGACCATCAGGAAAAAATTCAGAGGTCTATAGGGAAGAGAACGTGGGTGGCAACTATTTTACAATACAAAGAAGAAATAAAAAAAATTATGTGAACTGCTTTACAATACAAAGAAGAAGAAAAAAAGTTGATACAAAGATCATCCCCTGTTGCAGGAGAGGGATGAGAACGTGGGTGGCAACCGATTCAATTCACCGGAGATTTTTCTGGATGGAATAACTGTAGAGGATGACCGATGGCTAGAGGCCCTAACGGGGGTTTTCTTTAACATCGGGGGTTTTCTTTGACCTGGGTTTTCTTAGACATCGGAATTTTTCTGATCATTGGGTTTTACGGCGATCTAGAAGGAGGGGGTTTTCGACAAAAAATGGTTTCTACCACCAACGCAGAAACTTTTTTTTGTACACTGTATCATAAAAATTAACAAACATATATCAGCATCTCGTGTATGGATAAGAAATAAATGAAAATAAGGATAAGAAAGATATGAAAAAAACAAAAAACAAATAGAGAGAGAATATAATAAAGAAATCTAGAACAAACATATGTCACTCTTCACGCTCCAAATGTGAGAACCCCATACAAACATCTAAAGACACACCTAAATCTATGAAACAAAGTAATGAGATGGAGAATATACAAGGGTAGTTTTTAGGTGTTAAAGAGAGGGGCGTGAAGACTGAACAATTAAAATAGTACAGTAGTTACAAATAAAATTAGTGAATGAAGTGAGGGGATAAAGTAGGCGTAGAAGGTTGCGTGAAAGAAAAAGACCTGTGTTTCTTGAGCCTTGTGCTCTTTATTTTCTCGAGCCATGAAAGAGGAAGACGTGTCGTAATTTCTGCAGATACTCTACATGGTAGTGTTTTTTCAGCCGTTAGATTTACTCCATGTGAACCATCTTGAAGCCTTACCAACATTCAATCTCAACCATCAGTTGATAAGCACCAAATCCACCAAGTTTTGATCTCAACCGTTAATTGGGGGAGACAGAAAAACCCTCCTCCTTTATTATATAGATATATATATACTCCGGGACCATTCCTAAGGGTCTAATATGCCCAAAGGAGCCCGTAATACCTCTCAAAGTGTGTCCCAGATATATTTTTATTCAAAAATATATTCTCATTATGATGTGATACCTATAAATACTTTTATCAAAAATAAAATTCAATTTAAGTTTATACCAAACCATTAAAGTCTAACTCTAAAATTTATAAATAATATTGAGTCTAATAACTCACAACCTTGATTAATTAATTTCACCGAATTAAATTAATCCTTATTAAATTTTATTTTATTACAAAAATATACGGGGTATTAAATTCTCCCCCCCCCCCCCCCATAACGGAATTTCGTCCTCGGAATTCAAAGTAGTATAAAGTCACATTTCATTTCGCACCGTTAAATTATGTTTATACCCAATTAGTCCATGCTCATATCATATGAGATAAATTAAAAGGCTCATTTATGCCTATCATAACGTAATCGGGGAACCCATATAATTGATATACATGCATGCATACATGAACCATTAACGAATATGAATGACACATGTACATCTAATTTGCACCAGTCGCACTCAGCATAACCATACATCAAATATACTACCACATATGTATATGTAATAAGAAAACAACGATCTTAGTATCTAATTTCCTTCAACTCGTAACTTTTGCCCATTTCATGCGTGGGATGTCTCGCAAGTGAAATCCAAATAAAAAACCCTCCTGATACACTACTGCGCGTCTTAGGCAGTATTGAGATCCATTAGCCCAAGGCTAGAGGGAATCATAATGATAAACATTTTCATAAATCATTTACATTTCAATTTGTGCCCATTGCCAACCGAGGTCTCATCATGCTTAAGAAAGTACTACTACATAGCTTTGTCGGTCACCCAGACCCAATTTTCCTAAAACCAAGCAGGAATAAATATGTGAACCATAACATTCTGAAATTTGCCAATTTCTAAACAAACCACTCATCATATACAAGAGTTATGTCAAACTCCTTTAGAGTCAACTGACCCTTCCATGCCCAACACTTCAATCACCACAACCTAGGTAGGACATTCTCTATCTGTATTAAATCTATAGTGCACTTAGTAATTTCTAAGTCCCCAAAAGCATGACAATTCTAATTAGGTCTATCGTCACCACTTTAGTAACAACGTGGGAATACAAACATTAAACATAGTCATATAAAATATCAATAATCAAACCGGTCACTAGACTTACATATACTTTGTTGCCTATACTCACTAAGGCAATACTTTCCTAAATCATACCATCACGTTTTCAAGCAACGCATTCCCCCACATAAAGGGACCTTGTTCTAACCTGATTTATCCTAAAATTTTGAGTCTATTCACACGCATCTACATCCTTGAGTTATTAAAATTTTTAAATCACACTCATGTGTTGCTTACCTAAGCATACTCAAGTTTCTATAGGTCCTTACATGACCTAAGTTCCCATTGTAATTCATTGTTTCAAAACTAGGCTCACCCCTAAAAATTCTCACAATAATCCGCACGATTACGGTGAACACTAATTTTTAACCAATCCTATCTCTTAGATATGACCAAAATCATAGAAAACCACATAAGATTAACATATTCCAAGTAAATATAAATCCATTCCCATGAAAGATTATCATAGTCCAACTTAGCTAACAAATAGGCCTAAAATAAACACAAGCTTCCCAGTACGCATGCATATGTACCCACACACCAACAAAATAATGTTCCTTCTCTCCCACGACGGTCAATGTACAACACTCTCCCAAATATAAAGTCTATCCTTTCAATGTTATTAGCAAGACCCTAATGAACACTAAGTCCCAATATCAAACAAAACATATCCCACATACTCCAAGGTAGGGAAAATTAATCATTTCCCACCGATACTATCACTAGTCTCTTTTTTTGCAATTAATTTCATTTATAACCCAATGACCGTCTCGTAGTGGTTCCTAGTCTAAACGAACTAACCTCTTGTAGTTCATTATTGTTCATTACCATATCTTCAAATTCTCTAAATGTATTAACTTAAATTACTAGTCACCATATTTACCAAACTATTCGCAATTTTGGAAAGTGATCCACATAAAGGTCTTTTCGGATTTCACTCCAAAACTAACCCTTTGCCCGAATGGGTAGTAACCAATAGCAAAGAATACAGTGATTCCTAATAATAGGGCTCCACATCAAAGGATACAACGTAGAATGTAACTGTAATACGTCGTATTTCTACATATTTAGAATTTAATTAAGGAGCTATTAAATAGAAAATACGGATGATATGATTCAATTACGTGAGTAGAGTAATTTAATGTGATCTTTTATTTAATTAATGATCTTTCATTTAAATTATGCGAGTAGAGTAATTTAATGTGACCTTATATTTAAATTATGTGAGTAGAGTAATTTAATGCGAGCTTTTATTTAAATTACGTGAGTTGAGTAATTTAAGATAATCCAGAGGTTAAATGGGATGATTTAATATTATAAGTCGAGTTACTGAAAATGACTTGAGAATAACTCCTGAATTTTCCTTACGTCATGACCACTGATATGGACGTATATGATTTAAATCTTAATCGAGAGCCAAACATGGGCTAACGAGAGGTCGAGATAAAAAATATTATAAGAGTTACTCAAATGAAAATTTAGAGCCCACAGTTACCTCCAGAAGGGTCAAAATAGTTAAAATAGTATACCCAGGGGTACTAGTTGGGTCTCGGGACATTTTTGGAGTAAGTCGAGACCATGCGGGGGCATTTTGTTCTTTTAAAAGATAGGAGTGGTAAGACCTACGAATTTTGGAGTCTTTTACCATCTGATTAAATAAGGGATTAGGGTTAGAAACCTCATAACTCACGGATAGGCCATTAGAGTGAAAAGAGAAGTCATTCTCAAAGACCAAAAAGAGAAGTGTGGGAGACTTAAAGGAATCCTTGGAACTCAAGCAATTGAATAGTGAAGATTTAAGGAGACAAACAATCAAACTCTACAACAACCATGAAATCAAATCACCTAAGAATTAAGGCAAGTGGTTATTTACAAAATCTAAATCTGAGTTATAATATCCATGTATAAGATGAGTAGAATAGATGTTTTGTGAATAATTCCCGAAGAAATATTTGATACATGTTTGGGATAGGACTTGCACGTAGTTAGATTACATCTATAGAGGATTTAATTACAAAAGAAATCAGATTCCTATCACGAAATATAAAATTGGTTATATGATGATTTAAGATAAAGAAAACATATATCTAGGGTTTTGAGAAGTTACGAATAATTGTGGTTCCTGGATGATTTTCGTGAAGATTTAATGTTATATCAAGTTAGGAATAGTCTATATTCATATAAAAACTAATTGGTGAAGTTACTAGAGAGTTACAGAAGATTTAATGGAGTTTTAGGTGATTAAAATTTGATAAAAATGTAACAGGTAGAGGCTACCCAGAACGATCGATCGATCGATCGATCAATGTTCATAAATCGATCGATCGATCGATGATGAAGGTCGATCGATCGAGCCTTGTTATTTTCTCGAAAAATATTATTGAGTGAATTTTCTTCAATAGTTATCACTTAATGAAAAGTTTATGGTGATTTTATACCTCTCTTAGGAATTGATAAGGACCAGTAGGTAGAGAGTTGAGACCATCATAGTCATTGAGAGAAAGACTTAGAAAATGGTTAGATAAGAAAAGAACGAATGGGTCGAGTATCGAAAGTGGTGAATTTAAGTTACGAAGAGAGTTAACGTGAATTCAAAATAATTATCAGTAGGGTTGAGATGAATTAACTACTGAATTAATTGAAGGGGTAACTAAGGCCCTTAGAGTAGTGCACATACTCAATTAAATGGGATAGTGAAATAAATCATAAATTAAAAAGTACGATGAATATACGAGAATAAAATATTACATACTAAAATGATTGATAGGTCGGGTGTGTACCTACTGATTTGTATGAACTTTTAGGTTAAGAGAATTATACCGAAATGGATTATGCTGGGGTTGATGAGATATTCCGAACTAATATAGAGTTATTATATGTTTGTGGTCGATGAAGAATATCGAACCAAGCCTTAAAACTAGTGTTGTGATGAAAGAGTTCGAGCGAGAATATGTGTATATATATAAATAGTTAGGGTGGATGTATCATTCCGAACCAACTCTTACTTGGGGTCGATGAATCATTCTGAACCAAGAGTCCTTTATGTGTATTCTAAGGACATATTAGTGATAACTAATATTTAGTATATGTCGTATGATAAATGTACACTGTGTGTAAAATCTACTGACATGAGATAGTAGATAATAACATGGACTGGTAATACTTTAAAAAGAATTAAGTAGTGAGACTTAATTAGAGAAAGAACAAAGATAATAAGAGATGAATAAGTTATCTAAGTGTATAACATACGAGTTATGGACTATAAAAATACTGCGTGTATGATATGGAAACATAGAGAGCAAATAAGTCTAGTGGAGAGGGGTGAGGTAACTCAAGAGAGTGTATGAATGCTTAACATGTATAATCAATAACTCATATTTCTGATAACTGCTTGCAAAATATTTTTAAATGTTTCGAGTACTAACTCTTGCTTTGTAAAAATCTTTTTAAAAACCTTTTAGGTGCCCAGCCATAGGGACACCCGTCATGACTTCATTCCAGGGATTTTGGGAGCTGCAGCATATGTGGATGTTGTAGGGCTTGCTTAGACTATTCTCTTCCTTCAGATCTAGTGTGTAGGATCTCAGTTTTAACATTCTCAGTTTGGGGACATGTTGTCCAATTTTTACATTTGAAATCATTCTGTCATATTGGATTTTTAGATTGGTTTTATTTCAGCCGTGGTTTTCCGTGAGACTATATTTCATTCAGTTATTTATGATGATTGGTTGAGTACTGCTTAATCTTTATTATTTCGCATGAGTTATTTTATCTATTTAATGAAGTTAAAATTTGGCACTAGCTTTATTTCACTTAGGTGGTTAGTAACTAAAAAGTTTTCGACGGTGATGCTAAGAATGAACCATTTAAGAAACCTGGTTTGAATTAAATTAAGGCTCGATCACCCAAGGTTTAATTAGGCGAGGTGTCACAATAACAAGCTCGAAAACACAACCTAAGGACACTAGAACCGTGCTCCGATACTAACTGTAACAACCCCCATTTTATCACGTAAAGGTTGTCCAGGCTCAATACGCCGAAGATGGGGCTCATCGATAATTTATACCGTTCTCAGCACTTAAGGGATAAAAAGTTCTTTATTTTATATCAAAATTAACAATGAATAAAAAAAGATGAATAAAGTAGATTTAATACATAAATAATAAACTGAATCATTATACAATGTCCATAATGTAAAGCTAAGTATAATTGTTGTAAATAAACACTTGGGATTATGACCATATAAATCCCGATATGAAATAAAATCACAAAATATTGAAGTACAACCTACACTAAAATCAATGGAGAGAAATCCACTACGTTCAACGCAACTGCAATCCTATCCATCGCCAGTCCTACTATCCATACCTTAAGAATACTTGGGGGGAAAACATTTATAATTTGGGTCAGAACCCTAGAGTTTCAAGGATTATTGACCAGCAAATATGAAAATTGTTACTAACTCATACTTCACGTCTCTCCAGCGACGCTCACATGTAACGAGTACCTTACCTCTAATCTTGAAGCAGTCATACTCACATCCTCAATCAAAATGCCAATTGTAACTTCCATTATTTAATCTGTCGTGTAAAGAATAATATATCTAGCTATGCATTAATTAAAAGTGGGTACTTTATGTCTAGTACCCAATCCCTGAATGGAATTTAAAATCTTAACTACACAATTTAGATAAACTCGGAGCATATTCTTATGTCATATAATATTCCATAGCCCTTGTCTGTCTCTTCAAACTATTTAATAATTTAATTCGTACTCCTCGTCATCTACCCCATTAAACTATAAGCTCCATTCTCTTAGATTACAAAATATTATTCTCATTAATAATTGGCTATTCCATTATTATTTCCCTTTAATTTTTTTCTACTTTCTAAGATCATTCAATTATTATTATTATCATTAATAATTGACAATCCATATAGAATATAGCCTTCCTAGCTTAACTATAACATTTTAGTCAATTATTCCATAACTCATTTTAAGTCATTATCCTACGACTACTTTTTCGATTAAATATTAAGTCTCATGCACTGCCATTTAGACTTAAATCACATTTGCTTCATAATTTATTTATCTTTAAATGTATAGGTATAACTATTCCCAACTGAACTTTCCAAAACCACTATAGGTTTAGTTATCGTCAAACTAACTTTACCAACATGATTATAGGTATACTTATCCCTAACTACATTTACTAACACATTTAATGATCTTAGTATTCTCTCCTCTTGACTTAGACTTAAATCATTCCAGATTTTTAATAATTATTTGCTCCTTGTTACCTTTTCAATAAGGTTTATATGTACATATATAAGGAGTCAACTAGAGTGAATAGGGGTTATATGTACATATTTAAGAAATCCACAAATATGGGTAAGTAATCTCACTTAACATACTAGCACAATCGGCGTTAACCATTTAGAATTAGCCCCCTAGGATTAGGATCCATTCCTACTTAATATATTTATACGTTAATCATTTGAGGAAATTAATTATTAATTTTAACCTCATACATTCGACGTATCTCAAATAAGAGTTTCTTTTTATTTAAACTCTCCCCAAATTAATCATAAGCTTTTCATCGTATCTTTTAGGGTATTATCCTCTAGGTGAACCTACCGAAATTTCCCAAATCATCTAAGTGCATCCCTACCTTTTATATATTTATAAGAATCATGCATAAATCATCTTGTTCATATGGTCTCGTACACCCTCTCGTAGAAAAATCATAACTACTTGAAGAAAAATCAGAAAAATACGACGTCAGCGTCCACACGATGGCAACGAAAGTTTTTACAAGAAGGTCATTCCAAATAGATTCGTTAAGAGGCCAAATCAAATCGATTTGTCCAGTAAGCCAAGATAAGGTCTTTTTCAAGACGGGATTTTCCCATTGATTTCTAAATCTATCAAATTTTGTTCTTATGATTCCAAAATCTCCAATGGGTTATGGTAAGGGGTTCTAACTTGAAATAACATCATTTTAAACATGATTAAATCTCCAAATCATTCCTATATTAACACCAAATCATCAAGAATTTGTCAAGAACTCATGAACATGAAATTTTTACATTTCATCTTATACTACCCCAATGATTTCCAAATTAATAACAGGGTTCTAGAACATTTTTTCTACAAGTAATCTACCATTTAAACCACATGAATACATAGTTGAGACAAGGGGTTATGGATATAAACATGGATTACATAATTATCATCAATTATTGTCCAATTCAAAAGGTCTCTAAATATGAAGTCCCAACAGATTATTAAATATTTTTCTAAGCATGGTATTAACATTAATAAGTAAAATTTGAATAAGAATGGTAAGAGAATCCTTGCCTGAAATTTGCAGAGGAGCCTTTATTCCTCCTCCTCTTGGGTGGTTATGTCTAGGGTTCTTGTATATACTCCCAAATGAGTGGGTTAACTCTAATTATGCAATGTTAGTCTTCAATTCTCGGGTTAGACTTTAGGCTCCAACTTTTGACTCCCAAATGAGCCCAAAAACAATATATAATTAGTCCGATAATTACCCAACACACACACACACACACACACACACACACACACACATATACATATATATACCCCGGGACCATTCCTAAGGGCCTAAAATGCTTGAACGAGCCCGTAATACCTCTCAAAGTGTGTCCCAAATAATTTTATCCAAAAATATATTTTAATTGTAACGTGATACCTATAAATACTTTTTATCAAAGATAAAATCCAATTTAAGTTTATTCCAAACCATTGAAGTCTGACTCTATAAATAATATTGAGTTTAATTACTCACAATCTTGATTAATTAATTTCACCGAATTAAATTAATCCCTATTAAATTTTATTTTATTCCAAAAATACACGGGGTATTATAGATTGAATCTAATGAGACGATTATACTCTATGGAGTCTTCTCCCTAATATAATACTGTAATACCCTGTGATTTTAATGACTTTTAAAACGGGTTATATTTTGAATTAATGGATTAATTGGATTTTATTATAAATTAAATCATTTGGATTTTATCCGAATTGTGGATATTAAAATGAATGATTGTGAATATTACTTAAAGATATTTAGGTAATATATGAATGTGATATTATTGATATGGCGGTGTGATATTAATTCAGTAATTGGAATTTTTAGTCAGACGCGGTATGGGACGTGTCGGGTCTAAATTGTTAAATTAAATAAGAAACTTGTTTTCTATCAACCTTATAGTCATTTTGACTGTGTCGTTGCATCCGGAAGGGTTGAAATAGTCAGAAAAGTCTATTTGGAAGTTGGTTTTGGGTCTTGGGTCATTTGGAAATGAAGAGACAACCTAAAAGGGCATTTTGGTTATTTTTACAAGGGGATGACTAGTGATTTCGGATTTTATCCTATTATAAATATTTGGAGATTAGTTGTACGTGGGTTCATTCATCTCTTCTACACAAAATTGAAAGGTCATCTTCTTAGAGAGAGTGAAAGGTTGCTTGTAAGAAGAGAAGTTTGATTGGAAAGGAGGAGAATCAAAAGACCAAAGGTCATCACGACCAACCACCACCGGAAGTGACCGGAGAAAGGGAGAACCACCTATTTTATACAACCCCAAAGGATCAGACCTTCATTAGAGGCAAGTGTTTGATAATTTCAATCTAAGTTTGTATATTGTCCATGTTAGAATAGTTATAAAAAGATGATATTTTTCATGTTTGGAAGATGAAAAGATAAAGTTGTTAATGTATTTCTAGATAAAGGAGATATATGTAATACCCCGTATTTTTATAGCTTTTAAAATTATGGGATTTATTAAATTTAATTGAGATAAATTAATTTAATTTTAATCCGGAATGTTGCTTTGAATATTTAGTAGCGTGACGAGAGTTAGTAATTATTGGAAATTGGTTATTTGTTGCATATTACTGGATGAGTATAGTAATATATGAGATTTATTTTTATAATGTTGTCAAGAGTGAATTAAATGACTATTTCAGAAATTTAAGTCGGGACGTGCCCGTGTCACGTCAGGACTAATTTTGTTAAATAAAAAGTGAATATTTTATAAGTTGTTCGTATGGTCGTTTTGAGTGCCCCAACGCGTCCAGAAGGGTCGAGATAGTCAGAAAAGTCTACCCGGGGGTTTAGTTTGGGTCTCGGGGCGTGTTTAGGCCTAATTGGTACCCCGGGAGGGCAATTTAGTCATTTCACCTTTTTGGGTAATTAAACCCACGAATTTCAGCAACCTATATCAGCCAACTAGGTCAGTCTTTTAGGGTTAGAATATTCAGAAAACAAGTGACGGCCATTGGACAAGAGAGGAGAGAGCTCCAAGGCAATTCAAGGTCAAAAAGTCACCGGTTTGCACCGCCGCCACCACCACCGCGTAGATCGCGAGACGAGGAACGCAGCCATACCAAAATCAGCCGTGAATCAGAATACCAAAAATCCCAGGCAAGTGTTTAACTTGCTATTTTCGTTGGTGCAATCTTCATATTTGTCTAGGAATGATTTGTGATGAAAACTATGGAAGAAAACCCAATTTATGATAGGAGAATCCATGTAGTATTGATTTATATGTTGATTATGGAAACCCTTGCCATGTAGAGGAAATAAACCACGAAATTTTGATGATCATAAGAAAGAAATTCTGGAGAAATATTTGTTAGAAAACTGTTTAAGAAAATTCTAGGGTTCTTGATAATTGGATATAATTTTAGGTTGAAAATCCCTGTTTAAATGATGAATATGGACATGCCTTACGTTAGAATCATCTGGTATATTGTTATAATGTTAGTAGTAGAATTCTGGGACGATTGGAACTTGAAAATATGGATTTGGTGTAATTTTGGTGATAAAACCCGTAACTGCATTCTGCAGAATTTTTCCCAGACCTGCTGGATCGATCGATCGAGCCCCAGACCTCGATCGATCGACCCCTCCTGGCAGACTCTTATTTCCCATATTTACTTAGTCGAATTGAATTTATCGTGAAATAATTCTTGGGTATCCTTAATGAAATGTTTTGGGAGATAGGAAAGACAAGTAGGACATTTGAATAAGTGTTGAGAACTTTATTATAAGACGAGAATCCTGATTTTGGGATAATTATATAATGAACTATGAAACTACGTAATTCAAGTGAGGGAATGCGGCGAATAGCTACGATAGAGAATAGAGGTATACCTACTGAATTTTCCTACATGGAAGGATAGAGTCAACGAATGTCACGTATTAAGTGAGAAAACTGTTCGAGTTAAGGTTAGAGATGAAACCTTACATGTAATACTAATAATGTGAAATGTAGAATAAATGGTATAATTATGGGGGACTAGAAGAACCTATATTAATATGATAAAGTGGTATACTTATATGATTGTGTGTACATATATTATATACTTGTGAAAATCATGCCCACGCTACTTGCTATCCCTGAGGTTACCGCGCTGGGACAAGTCTTATCTCGATGGGACCTTTATGGGGGATATTGACTTGTACCCTAGAAGATAGATATCCTTGGTACAGGCTATCGATGTGATAGTTCAGACGGTCCTAAGAGACGCAGGCATGTGCCATCCTCTTAGAGACTTGGAATCTATGCTTCGCCTCAATATTGTTTGTATATTCATGTTAATACAATTCGAGAGTGATTCTGATTGTATTCCCCTTAATATGAGTGATATGGGGTTCTGGATAGTAGAGTATGCACGCACCATAGTTTTATGAGGGGTGCTGTTATTTTATATATATTATACGAGTAGTTAATATATATATATATATATATGAGATTTTGAAATTTGAAACTGCCTACTGTGATTCGGTAAGTCGGACTTGGTTGATGACTCAGATAGTGAATACTTGTTTCGTGAAAGTATAATATGTTACTGAGAAACTTTATAAATTAATAAAAGCTAAAAGGAGAGTTGTGCCTGCTAATCTGGAAGTATTCTTTTTAAATAAAAATATTGTTCGGTTTTGAAATCTTATGAGTAAGTTAAGATACGCTAAATTGTTGGAAAAGGTTTGTATAATAAAATTGTTAAGAAACTGTTGGGAAGGCTAGTGCGATAGGTGTGCACATTAGAAGAGAGGTGCGTATTTATCAAGAGAGTGACGCACTAATATGTTGTTGCATTGGCCTGTATCAATTTAAATACTTGCTAAACGTATTTTAAAATCAAACACACTTTCGGGCTCTGACCCGTTTCTTTTTCTCTCTCTCTCTTGTATATATATGTATATATTTCAGGTGCCCAGCCACATGGGCGTCTTGCTTAGGATCCCTTGAGAGGAACGTGCTGCAGCTTAGGTGGGAGTTGCAGGTCACTTGCATAGACGACTTCTTTTATTGACTCCACTTCTAGTATTCTCATTTATTGGGCATGTGTCTCCCTTTCCATTATTTCATTGTTGTTGGGACATTTATATTTCAGTTGTTTCCAGTATTGTTACTATGGGTTTTATTCAGTTTGTATTGGTGACTTTAGTCTTCATATGTGGACATTCGATTGACAAATGTATTATATTAATTGGACTTTGTGTTCCAGGTTTATTGTGGTGTGATTCTTAATTGTAGAATGTTGTTAATAAAACAAATGTTTTTCTTTAAATAAAATTTGGAAAGTATGTATGAAAATGGTTTTGACACTTAGCTTAATTATTTAGGGTGTTAAATTGGAAAATGTATTTTTATCGACAGTGATGCTGAGAATGAACCAACTGTTTACCTTGATTTTATTTAATAAAGGAGTGATCGCCCGGTATTTAATTAGGCGGGGTGTCACAGGTGGTATCAGAGCATCAGGTTCTAGTGTCCTTAGGATCTGTACGACTTATTATGCTTTCAGCGTTACTTTGTTTGTTATAGAGCCCTATGTTTAGGATTGTCGATTCCTTTGGCGAGATTTCGTTCTCCTGCTATAATGTGTATGCATTAGTGAATTCTAATTTCGTTCGGATGTGTGCGTGTGCCGAGCGATGACGGATGTCAGAAGAAGACTGTTAAGCGTACATCAGGAGGCAGGGCTCAGTTGAGATTAGGAAATATATTCGAGGATGACGACCGTAGTCGAGGTCACCTCCATTATGGCACGAGAAGCCAAGACTTGAAAGGCGACTAACGTGTAGCAATGATTTTCAAATGCTGTTATAGTCAAATGAGGTACGGGGGTAAACTTACCCAACGTTCTACAAAAACATGTAGAGACTATCAACGGGAAATTTTAGAAACGCGAAAATTGTATGTGTCTTTACCAAAGGCGGTAAAGTATCCAAAGGCTTAAATGTAGAACGGAGTGTGGCAAACCGAAAGTGAAAATTTAGAGAAAAATTTTCTTGGCTTTCGGGACGAAATTATAATGGTTGGAGCAACCACCAATTTTAGAAGTGGAATGCTATGCCTATAGGAGAACCTGAGGTACAGTGTTGATCGTATGTTCCTTCCTTAACTGTTCAGGATGAGAAGAAAATGTGGTTCTGAACTCTTCGAGGGAGGGCATATCAAGGGTCCATTCGTGAATTTGAATCTTAATCGTTAGCCAATTTTTTATCAGAAGATGTAGATACAAGTGGAGGAAACGACTCCAAGTGGAAGACCAACTCGTAATAATAGTTGATAAAACTCGAGGAGGAAATTCTGATGGACGAACGATCCAGAGGTTGACATTGTCATATTGTGTCAAAATAGATGATAACGCTTCTTTGTGGAGGAAGTTAAAGGAATCGAAGAATTTAGTCGAGAATGAAACTGAATGCAACGGTGGTGGTATAGCACCACAGAAGGATGTGGATACACATCAGGAAAACCATTTAAATGCTTCGGACAGTTAAATTCTTACCAAGTGATGGTAAATTCAGTAAGTACTAGTATAGATAGTAACATGATCTTTATGGCCTAAGAAGGCTATGGAACAACTGGGATGGTTAACAGAAATCGAGTCTACTAATGTCCGAGGAAGGAACAATCCTAACCTGGTTAGTAGGACAGGTGATAGGTGAATTATGTGTTGAGGTATTTTATGCAGAGTGAGATCGCTCACGATAATATGTTCCAAAGTAAGTATAAGGGCAAGAATACGGTTCCTAGTAAAAGGCAACGAGTAAAGTAATATTGTTTGGTTTGTGTAGACGTGTTACGTCCGGAAACCATTTGCACAGTCAAGACGATTGTCAAGGTAGAAGTGTATGTTGTATCCTCAGAGGATGAGGCGTGTTTATGTGACACGAGAGAGTCACCATATTTTGATCATTTCTAGATTAGCATGTGAGACGAGTTTAATGCATATAATTAGAAATGTTACCATTGTGTGAATATTTTTCCTTAGTGTAGCGGGATTTTCTTTAGAGCTATCCGCGGAGGATGGGTGAGTATATTAATAGTGTTTTATACTTTATGGAGATTGTTTGTTGTAGTGATGCGATACACGAGTATGATGTTATCTTTGTTAAAATGTTATAAAAATGGGTAGTATGATAGTGGGCATTTATTGAGAGGCTATTGGAGTAGTTGCATTGGTGCAACATGTTTCATGTTTGCTTTGGCGAGGCTTACCTGTAAGAAAGTTGGACTCACACTTATATTATCTATCCAAGAGACTTCGGAGGAGATAGTGGGCTCGAGATATTCAATGCCAATGTATGTATAGACTTTGTTAGTATAATTCCGTATGTATCGGGATTTACCGTTGAGCGAAAAGATTTGACTCAGTATTATGTTTAGCACTCCGAACTTAGTGATAGGAAGAGTGCATTGTTATATTTAACCTTTAGAGATGTGGGAGTTAATCTTTATACCCCTATTATTAGGGAAAGTAATTTTGAGAATTCCGATTGTATGTATTCGTGGTTTATGAAATGCTATTACCATCAACCAATACGGTAGTGAAATTGGTGAAACATTCTTTATTAAGCATAATTACGGGAGAATTGTAACTTTTCTGTCAAGAGACGGAATAAAGGGGTACATACCACGGACGGAGGACCTAACGGATTTCGATGACCGACAAAGCTAGGTAGTAGTGCATCGGGGGGGTTCCTTGTTTGGATTTCGCTTTGCGAGACATCCCACGCATGAAACTTAGCGTAAGGTTGGAAATAGGGAGACGTTTGGTCACTATTCCACGAGTTTGGTACCCTGGTCGAAATGGGATCAAGTAATTATGTATGTAAGTTGGAAGTTGAATTTTATTTTAAGGTTATTGGAGCCGGATCTTGTGGTAGGAAAACATTGAAAGTTATCCCCACAAGTTGAGGGGTGGAACTATGATAAGGAGGATTTAAGAATTCTGATTTCTAGGGTGATTGAGAGTACCCGAATATCATAACCGCGTATAGAACACAAAGTGAATAAAGAGTTGGAATGATTTTTTAGCATGGATTATCTAGAAAGAACTTTATACTATACATAAGAGATGACCTATAATTATTCTGATAAATAGAGCGTTAATGATTTACTTTAGTTGTTGTACCTATTTGGGAAAATTGTTGTACTTATCTGAGAAAGATTGAGAATTATTATTCCTCTTTTATTGTCATGGAATTTGAATGCCCTATTCCTTCTATTCCGTTGAATTTAGTTAGTTTTACAGATGAGTAGCACGCCGTTCTCTCTCCCAGGGCGGTCAGAGTGTTGCAAAAATGTGGGCATCTTGGTTAACTACAGTTAAAATGGTCCGAATCGAAGGGACGTGAAAATAGACATGTGAAATATATGTTTGTGGGAATACTATGACGAAGTGGAAGTGAAAGAGTGGATTAAACGTCACATGAGGGGCGATAATCCATACATAAGTGTGCAATTAGAATAGCACGACCTAACTTGATTGGAAGGCTATGGAAGCCGTTCAAGAAATGGTATTCATTGAATAGAGTAGAATTTAATGATTATGAAGAACACCAGGAGCGGAGTTGTTATTAGTCAAGTGTGAGAGCGACTTGCGCATACAAAGAGTAAGGATGTTAGTATGGTATAAGAGATCCAGAAGTGCGCTTCGTGGAGAGAAGAGCACGTGTCGGAACTTTCGGCCTACTCCAAGGAGGAAGGGGAGTATTACATGTCACTTAATGTGAGACATTTCAAGGGAAGAATCAATGTTTAACGAGACGTAGTGAGTAATCTCTACATGCACCGCCCATATGTAAGGTTTGGTGGAAAGCGGAGAATCAACCAAAGAATTTTGTGTTTATCGACAATTCCTGAAATTGGAAGAGGTCGGTAAAGTTGGTACAGTCCTTGGATGGGTTGCCATCCTCAAAACAAGATCAAGAATTTATCTCGAACTTGTGAATTAAGTCGCCGAGAAGGAAGTGATTGATATTCCTTTGGGCTGGCTTACAATATTAACTAGTATGCCCCAGACTTCCTTCAAAAGGAAGGATCGCACCAGTGCATGGTCCGACGCAGTATAAATTTCTGAATCAGGATGAGATTGGTGAATCCCACCTTTGAAATGGGATTTCAGGAACCAGCGGAGATAAGATTTCATTCGAGTAGGATGTATCACCCTTAGCCAGGGAATAAGCGCATGGTGATTAAAGATTAGGGGAGCCAAGTGAAGGAGATTTTGGAATCTTGGTACGATGATTTCAAGCATGCTCGGTAGAAACACTCGTACCTGTTTGTCGCGTACAAGGTACTTATTAAGGTTTTATTATGGAAGAACCTTGACTATTCTCCTTCCGTATGATTAGAGGCGAGTAGGTAATCAGAATTTTTGGATCGCTCAAGAGAACTTCAGATAAAATGTGGTAGAATTCCACGACTGTATTAGGCGAGCAAGAGTGATAAGATGTTCGTAATATTTTCTCAGAATGGAAGTTTTGTATATAAATGCTCCGAGTAATTGTCTATAGTAGGGTGCGGCCTCCTAATGTTAGTGAGATAATGAAATGTATAACGTATAAGCGTGACTTATGCGAATGTTGTCGGTTGGGAGCACAAGGTGAAGTATCTCTAATGAGAATGTAAAACAATGTTGCTGTGAAGAAAGGGCTATAGTAATTGAGCGCCGTAATGTGTAGTTAGTTTGTGTACAGAAAAGGATATCCAGAATTGTGCTATCGGATAGGCCTTATTTTCCGAATTTCGGGATGAAATTCATTTATTAGGGGGGAAGTATGTAATACCCCGTATTTTTATAGCTTTTAAAATTATGGGATTTATTAAATTTAATTGAGATAAATTAATTTAATTTTAATCTGGAATGTTGCTTTGAATATTTACTAGCGTGACGAGAGTTAGTAATTATTGGAAATTTGTTATTTGTTGCATATTACTGGATGAGTATAGTAATATATGAGATTTATTTTTATAATGTTGTCAAGAGTGAATTAAATGACTATTTCCGAAATTTAAGTCGGGACGTGCCCGTGTCACGTTAGGACTAATTTTGTTAAATAAAAAGTGAATATTTTATAAGTTGTTCATATGGTCATTTTGAGTGCGCCAACGCGTCCGGAAGGGTCGAGATAGTCAGAAAAGTTTACCCGGGGGTTTAGTTTGGGTCTCGGGGCGTTTTTAGGCCTAATTGGTACCCCGGGAGGGCAATTTAGTCATTTCACCTTTTTGGGTAATTAAACCCACGAATTTCAGCAACCTATATCAGCCAACTAGGTTAGTCTTTTAGGGTTAGAATATTCAGAAAACAAGTGACGGCCATTGGAGAAGAGAGGAGAGAGCTCCAAGGCAATTCAAGGCCAAAAAGGCACCGGTTTGCACCGCCACCACCACCATCGCGTAGATCACGAGACGACGAACGCAGCCATACCAAAATCAGCCGTGAATCAGAATACCAAAAATCCCATGCAAGTGTTTAACTTTCTATTTTCGTTGGTGCAATCTTCATATTAGTCTAGGAATGATTTGTGATGAAAACTATGGAAGAAAACCCAATTTATGATAGGAGAATCCATGTAGTATTGATTTATATGTTGATTCTGGAAACCCTTGCCATGTAGAGGAAATAAACCACGAAAATTTTATGATCATAAGAAAGAAATTCTGGAGAAAGATTTGTTAGAAAACTGTTTAAGAAAATTCTAGGGTTCTTGATAATTGGATATAATTTTAGGTTGAAAATCCCTGTTTAAATGATGAATATGGACATGCCTTAAGTTAGAATCATCTGGTATATTGTTATAATGTTAGTAGTAGAATTCTGGGACGATTGGAACTTGAAAATATGGATTTGGTGTAATTTTGGTGATGAAACCCGTAACTGCATTCTGCAGAATTTTTCCCAGACCTCGATTGATCGATCGATCGACCCCTCCTGGCAGACTCTTATTTCCCTTATTTACTTAGTCGAATTGAATTTATCGTGAAATAATTCTTGGGTATCCTTAATGAAATGTTTTGGGAGATAGGAAAGACTAGTAGGACATTTGAATAAGTGTTGAGAACTTTATTATAAGACGAGAATCCTGATTTTGGGATAATTATATAATGAACTATGAAACTACGTAATTCAAGTGAGAGAATGCGGCGAATAGCTACGATAGAGAATAGAGGTATACCTACTGAATTTTTCTACTTGGAAGGATAGAGTCAACGAATGTCACGTATTAGGTGAGAAAACCGTTCGAGTTAAGGTTAGAGATGAAACCTTACACGTAATACTAATAATGTGAAATGTAGAATAAATGGTATAATTATGGGGGACGAGAAGAACCTATATTAATATGATAAAGTGGTATACTTATATGATTGTGTGTACATATATTATATACTTGTCAAAATCATTCCCACGCTACTTGCTATCCCTGAGGTTACCATGCTGGGACAAGTCTTATCTCGATGGGACCTTTATGGGGGATATTGACTTGTACCCTAGAAGATAGATATCCTTGGTACAGGCTATCGATGTGATAGTTCAGACGGTCCTAAGAGACGCAGGCATGTGCCATCCTCTTAGAGACTTGGAATCTACGCTTCGCCTCAATATTGTTTGTGTATTCATGTTAATACAATTCGAGAGTGATTCCGATTGTATTCCCCTTAATATGAGTGATATGGGGTTCTGGATAGTAGAGTATGCACGCACCATAGTTTTATGAGGGGTGCTGTTATTTTATATATATTATACGAGTAGTTAATATATATATATATGAGATTTTGAAATTTGAAACTGCCTACTGTGATTCGATAAGTAGGACTTGGTTGATGACTCAGATAGTGAATACTTGTTTCGTGAAAGTATAATATGTTACTGAGAAACTTTATAAATTAATAAAAGCTAAAACGAGAGTTGTGCCTGCTAATCTGGAAGTATTCTTTTTAAATAAAAATATTGTTCGGTTTTGAAATCTTATGAGTAAGTTAACATATGCTAAATTGTTGGAAAAGGTTAGTATAATAAAATTGTTATGAAACTGTTGGGAAGGTTAGTGAAATAGGTGTGCACATTAGAAGAGAGGTGAGTATTTCTCAAGAGAGTGACGCACTAATATGTTGTTGCATTGGCCTGTATCAATTTAAATACTTGCTAAACGTATTTTAAAATCAAACACACTTTCGGGCTCTGACCCGTTTCTTTTTCTCTCTCTCTCTCTTGTATATATATGTATATATTTCAGGTGCCCAGCCACAGGGACATCTTGCTTAGGATCCCTTGAGAGGAACGTGCTGCAGCTTAGGTGGGAGTTGCAGGTCACTTGCGTAGACGGGTTCTTTTATTGACTCCACTTCTAGTATTC
This sequence comes from Sambucus nigra, assembly GCA_949130495.1. Classification (NCBI taxonomy): domain Eukaryota; kingdom Viridiplantae; phylum Streptophyta; class Magnoliopsida; order Dipsacales; family Adoxaceae; genus Sambucus; species Sambucus nigra. The sequence goes on from CASBWL010000026.1 coordinate 3,962,322, forward strand.
TCATTTATTGGGCATGTGTCGCCCTTTCCATTATTTCATTGTTGTTGGGACATTTATATTTTAGTTGTTTCCAGTATTGTTACTATGGGTTTTATTCAGTTTGTATTGGTGACTTTAGTCTTCATATGTGGACATTCGATTGACGAATGTATTATATTAATTGGACTTTGTGTTCTAGGTTTATTGTGGTGTGATTCTTAATTGTAGAATGTTGTTAATAAAACAAATGTTTTTCTTTAAATAAAATTTGGAAAGTATGCATGAAAATGGTTTTGACACTTACCTTAATTATTTAGGGTGTTAAATTGGAAAATGTATTTTTATCGACAGTGATGCTGAGAATGAACCAACTGTTTACCTTGATTTAATTTAATAAAGGAGTGATCCCCCGGTATTTAATTAGGCGGGGTGTCACAATATATAGGAATCAAACTCATGTTGTAAGTTGATAGTAATCCACGAAATAATCATAAATATGTTGAAGATATTATGAGAATCATTGATGTGTTCTTGAAGATATCATGTATATTATTTTCTGGAAAAATAGGATAAATATATTCTTTTAATTCAAACTCTTGATATTCTAGGATGTTTAGAGCAATAGAAATCATTCACATATGTTGCAATATCATGTAGTAAGGTGTATAAGGAATTTGGGTAGTTATCATGAAGGTTTGAATGATCGAAAGTGATGAAACCCGAAGTAGAAGAAATGCAAAAAAACTGGGCTCGTATCTAGGCAATCGATCGATCAACCCCCTGCCTTCGATCGATCGACCTCCACATAATCTTTAAAGTTGTTTATTTTTAATGCTTGTTCTTATCCCAAACCTTTTGTAGATCTTTGGTGATTATTAATTGGATATTATGGGACTTAGGGAAGATCAGTAAGCCATAGAGGAGAATCGAATTAATTTGAGAGGGATTTAATTGATTAGAATTATGTTAATTAAATTGGAAGAAATTTTGGTTGCTGGATTCATGTGTTGGATTCTAATTTGTATGCATGAGGATTAAGGATAGGTCCATTAGGTGAGATTTAATATAACACCAGGGTAGCCTTAGAGTTACAATTTGAACATCAAGGTGTGAGTTTGAGCTCATTATTGATTGCGCAAGGACTGATTGTAATACAAGCGCTTAGTGGTATGGCTCCTGGTTAGAGATGGGAGTTCAGAACACATTTGGTTGAAAGATGGGATGAGGTTATCCCGATCGCATATTTGAAGTTGACGGACCTCCTTGATCGACAAAGTTAAGTAGTAGTGTATTAGAGGGGTTCCTTATTTGGATTTCGCTTTGCAAGATGCTCCGCGTATGAACCTTAATGACGTCGGGAGTGGAGAGATGTTATAGGATGCGAGGATGTTGATTTTGTTTATAATTCATATAGTGTGAATGAAACACTATAGACTATGAGCCATGTGATGATGGTATTCAATCCTAGTTGATAGAGGATGTGTTTATAAGAGATTTGAAACTATCGATTTTAACCCTAATTAAGGGAGAGTTTAATTCGTGGTAATTTGGGAGATAAGATGATATGGACCAATAGGATATTAGTGATGTCTTACTGAATAAATATATTGAGGAAAAAACCTATTTAAACCTTGAGTAATGAGTGAGGCTCAGGGATAATTAAATTAAAGAAGTAAAGTCATGATATTTTAATACGTAGGATTTGAAAGATATAATGCTGCGTATGGGAACTATCTTAGGGTAATGTGAGTACCTTATTGATATTATATTATAGGTATGATAATGCCTATTTGATTGATTGATAATTTATGTGTATGACATACCTAGCTTACTTGCTATCGACGGGAGGTTTGCGCGTGAGGGCAGTCATATCCTGATGAATCCATGGGATCTTTGATTTGTCGCTCAAGAACATAGGTCTATGAAAGACTTATCGAGGAGTTGATAAGTCCGCTGACTGTGGGAATGTAGGTATATGCGTGACCCATGGATATGAGAACTATGTTCGCCTCCAATTGTATGTTGTTGTTTGTGGTTCGAGGAATCCTTACCGAACCTTTAGTCCCCTATTCGGCGACCAGAGATATTGGGACATGATAGCAGAGTAATGCATTGCATTGCAATTGTGACTCGGGGTGCCGTATTATATATATATATATATATATATATATATATATATATATATATATATATATATATATATATAGTGATTAAATCTATCTACGGTGATAATTGTAGATAACGGTGAATTGAGAAAAAGAATGAAATTAAGTTAATGAATGTTTATTATTAAAGAATTGAAAAGCTTAATTCATAAATGAATAATGTAAAAGAATGATTATTTGATGTATGGTATGGGACATACGAGGATTATGATATGGGAATGGAATCATATTATGGAAACTAGTGAGGAGGAACCATTAACTAGGAGGTTAATAGGAAACGTTAAGTGTGCACTTTAGATGAGAGATGAGAATAGCAAGTAAGAGTATGTATACTAACATGTACATATTAAATGCTTTATTGCACTTGTTAAATACTTGTTGTTTTCAAAAATCATTTTTCATCAGGCTCTGACCCGTTTCCTTGCATATTTTCTTTTCTACTGTACCTTCTATATCAGGTGTCCAGCAGCAGGGACGCCAACCTTAGTTGATCTTGACGAGCTATGGAGCTATGGAGTGTTGCTTAGACGCTTATCTTATTTTGATTCACAATGATCTTCTAGTTAGGGCATGTCGCCCAAAGGATCCAGTTATCTCTTTTCTATCGAAGTCAAATACTTTTGTAGTCATGTAGTTTTAATACATTTAATATTATTGGGATTACTGTAATGGATTAATATTATTTAGGAATGTTTATTCCAATTGCATTTAAATTCTTTTGTGTTATCTATTTGGTTATCGGTGTTGTAAAATAAAATGTGTTGTGTTATTCTTAAACTGGAAATGGATTTTGTTAAATTAAAATTTGGAAATTTTATAACACCAGCTTAATTGGGTATTGGGTGAGTTGTAAATGTTTTCGACAGTGATGCTAAGAATGAGCCAACTGTATATTCTATTTTAATTTGGTATGGGACTGGCCACCCGATTTTTAATTAGGCAGGGTGTTACAAATACGAATGCTTGTTCATCCCTCCCTATGGACGAGGCATCACCATAACAAACATATCCTTCCCTTGAATAACAAATATGATAGTCCTACTATAACAGTCCAGCATCGCTCTATGTGTTACGAATAGTCCTTACCTAGGATAACATCATATGCGTACATATCTAAAATGGGAAGATCCTCTACTAAGCATAACCTTTAAATGTCCACACTTACTCCCCTGCAAATGGAATGAATCAGAGCCCCGCTACCAAATGATGAACAAATGGTCATAATAATATCTAACATTGTGATCACTATACCTATATCACACACGAATGGAGTGATAAAAAAAGAATTTGATGCACCCATGTCAATCATTACCCGCCCCATGTGACCATGAACAGGAAATATAATTGTAATCGCTAGGGGTGTTGGCGGAAAAACTGGTCCACGAATGTCATACACACGCCCAAATTGCAACTGCCCCAGTGGTGCCGATAATTTTGGATTTACTGTTGGGGCTGGAAGATGATGTAACAACTTCCATTGTCGAGAGTTATGGTGCTGATCCCTATGTAACAGCCCGCCTAATTAAATACCAGGTAACTACTCCTTTATTAAATTAAACCGAATATACAGTTGGTTCATTCTCAGCATCACTTTCGAAAAATATTTTTCTTTTTAAAATAACTCACCCAATACTTAATTAAGTTAAGTGTTAAAAACATTTTCCATATTTGTTACCATTTAAAACAATTACCACAATACTGAACAATAATTGAGAAGTCTCATAACACAACTCAATAATGAATAACAAGATTAAATGTAACTGGATAATACTTCCCAATTTAAAACATCCAAGACCAATCCAACAAAACTAAAATGAAAGTACCAACATCAACCCAAGACAATCTCTTAAAAGGTAAATGAAATAACTAGAATCCTGGGCCACATGCCCGAAATAAGAAAAGTACAAAGACATAGGAATCAAAGAAATCAAGCATCTAAATAAGTCTGCATCTCTAGGAACAACAAGTCATGATCAAACATCCGTACCCTAAGATGCACGTCCCTGATGTTGGGAACCTGTTAATATAGATATAGTAGAGAAGAGAATATGCAAGGAAACGGGTCAGAGACCGATTGTAAATGATTTTAAAATAGCTAGTGTTTAACAAGTGCAATAAAGCATTTATTATGTACATATTAGATTCGAGTCTCTCACTTGATATTCTCACCTCTCACCTAGATTGCATGTCTAAAGTGTCCGAGTAACATCCTAATTAATGTTTCCTTACAACATGATTATGTCCCATATAATAACCCCGTATGTCCCATACGATACATAATATAATTATTCACATTTTATTTTCTTTAATATGAATCTCCAAGCCTTAGGATTAAGTATTCTTTTACTTAATTAAATTATATTTCTTTTATTCACAGTCAACTACAATCTCACACAGTAGATTCAATCACAGTACATATAGATATTCAACCTATCATATATACTAATATAGAACCTCCCAGACACAGCTGCGGTGCATGCATACTCTGTTATCATGTCCAGTCACAATTCTCATTATCTAAAGGATAAATGGTTTGGTGTCTTCCCCGAATAATAAATAACATAACAAACATATGTTAGAGGAGAGCGTACTCCCCAGCCAAATGGTTCACGCACATACTTATGTTCCCATTCAACCATCGAACCTATCATATACATCGATAGCACGTATCCAAGGTCATATGCTCATGGTACGAATCTAAAAATCCTCCCAAATTGTGCACACAGGATAAGACCATCCACAACGCGAAACCTCCACCCCGATAGAAAGTAGCGTACGTATGTCATACACATAATAAACTATAATATAGGTAAACATCCACCTATATATAATATCAAGAAGGTTTGCACACAACCATAAGATAATTCCCATACGTGGTATTATCTATCTCTCGGATCCTACGTATTAAATATTATGACTTTACTCTTTAATTTATTATTCCCGAGCCTATCACACTTTTCGAAGATTAAATAAATTTTCCTTGATAGATATTCCATAACAAATTACCTTATACCCTATTGGTCCATGTCATCATACTCCCTGAATTATTTTGAATAAATCTCATCTTCAATTAGGATTATATTCGATAAAACATATTCTCTCATAACCTTATATTCTTTCACTTAGGTTTATTCACATATGGACATAAGATTTTCCATGTGATTCAAAAGATATGAACCCTACTGGTCCTTTCCATAATCTTCACATAAACGAATCACAATCCAAAATGTTAATCTATTAGCCGTAATTCATTTGATTAACTAGAATAATTCTCTCCAATTTAAATCCCAAACATATTAACATTAATCTGGGTATTACTTATGACCTACTCCCCTCCCATCAGTCCATTATCTTCAAATAAAAATCACTAAAAATTCCTAAAAGTTTTGGGATTAAATCAAGAATTAAAAAGGAAATAATTTCATCAATTCTGGGGAGGTCAGTCGATCGATGGTCAGGGGTCGATTGATCGATCAGTCGATCGATTGAGCTGTATGGGTCGATCGATCGATCACCCAGATATCAGCCCAGATTTTGTAACTTTTATTTTACGGGTTTCATAACTTTTGATCATTCAAATGTCTATTTTAGCTTCCCAAATTTCTTATAATTCATACCATGTGGTATAGCAACATATCTAAATGATTAATATTGCTCTAAACAACAAAGAATCATCAACATATTGGATTAAAGTGTATATATTTCATATTTTCCAGAAGACTAAAAATATACGATTGCTCAAGAACAAACCTATAACTTTCTGAATTTCTCCAACATGTGATGTTTATTTCATGGATTAATGTCCACCTACAACATGAGATTAATCCTACAAATTTTTACTTTCCAGAAATGAATTACATTAACTAGTTTATCTTCAAAACATGTAATTTCTCCTCATTCCCAATTATCCTAACAAGGACATTATACAAACTATATTGCAATTATCAAATCACTTGTCTCTACTGATGATCTAATCCTTTGGGGATGTATTTCAACTAGTATTTCTCCCTTCTCCAATTACCTTCCGGTGGTGGTTGCTGGTGGTGACCTTTGGCTCTTGGTGTTCCCACAAAGGCCCTTCCTTTTCCCCACGGAACTCCTCACTTTCTCTGAATTTATTTTTCTCTAATTTGTAGAATGAAATGAATAATCTAAGATCCTTAGACTTATAACTAACCTCCCAAATTCGTGTTCACTATTCACCTCCCAAAGGAAAAGACCATAATACCCTTCTGGGGTGACTATTCAGCTCCAAAGTGCCCCGAGACCCAATACAAATGTCCGAGTAGACTTTTTTGACTATAAAAACACTTCTGAACACTTTGGTGTAGTCAAAACGACCATTTGGATGACATAACAATATTCCTCTTTTTATTTTATATAAATCAAGTCCCAACACTACTTTCACACGCGTCTGACTTATTCACCGAAATTGTTGTATTAACTCTTCGCGACAACTTCTAAAATTAATCATAAGTAAAGTCATATATTACTTTGGTTCTCTAAGTAATATTCAACATATATCATATATTACTATATTCTCAAGTAATAATTAAATCCAATTTAATTTCAAATTATACAATCAATTCCAAATAAATCCCTTTTTAAAAGTTACTAAAATTACGGGTATAACACCCTATCCCTATTTTGGCATACATGACACATGTGGCCCCAATCCACACATATGAAACATCTACCTATTAAATATGTTTTCCTATATCCTTGTTGGACCTAGCGAGGCTGCCTCTATCCTTGGTCCTGCTAGCCTCGATAACCATAATGCTACTAGCCTTCAATCTGTATCCCCTAACCCTACTGGTCCTGACGAGTATGTAATTGGACCTGCTAGAAAGTTCCAATTCCTGAACTGAACCTCTTAAATGATTTCCCCTACTGGGAATCCCTCTCTTACTACCTACTCTATTGCTACAGAGCCCCATTGGCACCGTTGCCCCCAATCTTGCCCTGCTATCTCGACTCGTTAGTCCTCTTCACTACCCTCAGATGGAAGCGATGATCTTGATAGTGAAGCAATGCGATGTTAATGACATCAATATAAGTTCTCAATGTCGAGTGACAAAAAAAATTTCTAACGGATCCTCAAAGCAATCTCGTACATAAACTGGAGAATCTTCTTCTCATTAGTATTCATATCATCTGACACAAAGTTCATCAAGCATATGAAATCTTTCTCATAATCAGCAACTATCCGACCCTCATACGTGAGATCTAAAAATCTCCTTTTCATCTTTGTTTTCACGGCTGATGGAAAGAACTTATGGTGATACCGAACCGAAAACTCTTGAATAGTAATAACATATCTCTTTTCTAACATGGTACTATTAGCTTGAACGTTTCTAGTTCCTGCTTCCGAGTGTCATTGCACTCGAACTTACGAAGATATCTCTGGTTGTTTTCCTTCCTCTATTAGCTTGATATTATCACATCCGCACTACCATAAAACTTTGGCTAATAACCCTTCTACAATCCCTCCCTGACTCACTCCTAAACTGACGGCACTGGGTGAGTCTGCACTAGTGTTACCACTAGTAGTTGTGGTTATAACTAGGGTAATTTTTGCATCATGGTGATCATGGAAGAGTTAGATACCTATTATATTATTATTCTACTATGATCACAGTCACCTAAACAACCTGCGTATCTCACTAAGACTTCCTCTCTATAACCCTTATCGCTTCACGTGTTGGTCTACCTCTCCTTGTATTTGGTATCTGTAATCAAACTGAAATTTTATGAGATTCCACTTCAAAAATAATCAGTAGTAGAAAAACGTAAATGCAAAATATGAAATAATAGTGCTACTCATAGGGCTCTATATCAAAGAAACGCAACACTAACAACATAACAAGTTCACCCAAATCATAAGGATACTTGAACTTGATGCTCTAATAACAACTGTGACACCCTTCTTATTCTAGTAACGGTTGATCATCCTTTATTAAAATAAAAAAATAATTCAATATGATTTCATTCTCAGCATCGCTGTCTTTATAAGTAAATATAAAACATAATAAAACCATACATATAATAAAATAATAGAAATACTGAATACATAAATAAATAATCATGAACCGAGTAAACCATCAAACACTCCAAATAACCATCCATCATAAATAACAATCAATAAATGATAAAGTCTGGAACAAATAAAATCCTATCCAACTAAGAGAAACATGCCCAAAAGGAGAAATAAGGAAGAAACCGGAATTCAACTGAGGTGGTTAAAAACTCATCTTCCACAGCTACTGCTCGCAACAGCACAAAAGATCTACCCATGTTGTCCTTACTGCTGCTGTTGCACACTTGGGATTTAAAAAAATAAGAAAAAAGATTTTCCCATGGGTCAAAGCCCAAAATGTTTTGAAAATATTTTGTAGGTAATTAAAATTTTTAAATGAATAAATCATGTAGTGTATTACTTTCATTATTAATTTACCATTCACACTCAAATGAGACTTATCCCGACCTCTCATCTATAGTGCGCATCTAACGCATTCATTTTATTATCATAATTATACTAACTAGTCTAACTGGGATAATAATTGCTATCCAAAACCAAAATCGCTAATAGTCACCATTCGCTAATCATATGTTACCCTCTCTAAGTGTACTATAATAAATGGTAACATAAATACATACTTGCTATAATTAGAGATACAAAAAATATTATAACATAAATAAACTCATGCTATAACTGGATATTCACACAATATGATACATAGCTACGCCCGTGCTATAAATAGATATACATAACATATCTCGTACACATAAATATATATCACTCACTATATACGTATAACCGCATCGTCAAAGCAAGATCCTCACAGATGCATCCCTCATGTACTATCACACTCCAGGAATATCACGCACCAAACTGAGCCATCGGGTCCTAATCTCATCACCATACCCAAAGCATAAACACAAATAATGGAGGTGGTCATAAAGATACATCTGGGGGTTGCAACCAGACCACATTGCACCCCACCAGTCTCCAAACCAACACTTATGATTGCACATGGATAGTGTCCATGAAAAAGTATTATGACCATGGGAATCAATCCATCACCTGCTGCTCAATGCCAGGATGGATTGCCAATTACGTAAATTCTCCTAATGATAGCATTATTGAGTAGGTAGTTCAATATAAACACACAACAATCACACACACAGAATACGAGTATACCAATTCTGAAGTTCGATCCGACATCCCGATTATGCATATAAGTTTTCACTCATTTGAATTCCTGATTCATCTCACCCAAACCCGTCTATCCGTTGGCCTAACAAACGTACCAAACCCTTGTAATATTCCCCAGTATTCGCACTCTATCCCGGAAAGCTCCCACGCTCATTCATCAAACTCTAACGGATCAAAATAGTGCGTAAATAAAATCTAGGTAGGCTAGTAAACCAAATCGTTTCACTTGGCAGACCAAATCAGTTCGATCAAACGAACCAATTTGCTCCTCCCGCGAACCGATTCAGTTTGTTGAGCTACCAATTGTCTTCTTACTTACGTTTTCTCCTCCAAAATCCTTCAATAGAGGTCCTAAACCTCCTTAAATATTGAATTAACATCCCACATCAAAATATAACCAACCCAAAAGCATTATAACTACAAAATATACCTGAATCCATAATTAAACCCCATGATTCGTAATTAATCAATTTAATGAAACCTAGAATTAATCAAACTTGAAATCTTATTACTTCTAACACCCGATCAATGTTCTACATGTTCATACCTATAAACTTAGGATTAAATCATTTAAATTTTAATGTATCCATCATTAATTAATATCAAATACAAATTAGAGGTTACACATTTTAAATCTCTTTATTCTAATTCTTAATGTTTAAATTTTTTAATTACAGATTTGTACCCAATTAAACATGAATGTAATTAACTTCATTGTTGCAATCTAAAGAAATTAAATACTTGCATTTTGAATGTGAATCTGAAGTCTCTCTACATAGGGATAAATATCAGTATCGTAGATGCTCTTCTCCTTTCTTCTCCAACGTTCTCTTATCTGTTTCTTCTTTTTTCTCTTCCCCTAATCTCTCCCTTAATCACAATTATACATAGGTGAAAAATGAGGTTGTAATCCACTTATGTAATACTTTTATACTTCTTAATGACACCGTAATCCATTTTTGACACTATCCCTAAGGGTAAAAAAACCTCATACCACTATACGATCCCTACTATGTCTAAAAAGGCCCTAGAACTGATTTATAACACCCGGGTACCTATTCTAGAATATTTCGACCCATTACAGATCACGATATATTCAAAAAGATCATAAAAGTCTTCCAACTGCAAATACACCAATATCTCATTAATCGGGCCCGACATTGCATATAGTACACGTTGCCTATTAATATATAAATCCACTGATGATGTAACAATTCATCAATAAAATATAATAAACCATCGCTTTTCACTCGTAAATGACATATACAAAATCACCTCTCTATTTACTTATTACAATAATAATAATAAATATTAATCCTTAACTCTCTAATTAATATTTATCGAAACCCATTTAATTTCTCCAATTAAATTAACAAATTCATGCACACATAGAAATTAATTATTCATAAAGAAACGGGGTATTACATCGGCCAGATCCGAGAAGAGTCTATGATGAACACTCTTAAGCATATTTCTGTAACACCCCGTATTTTTGGTACATTTGATTTAATTAATTCGGAGATTTTAAATTACTTAGTGTGTTGTAATTTAATGAATTAATTAGAACATAAATATGTATATAAATATTAATCTGGGATTGAATGGTTAATATTTAGGGAAAACTTATTTACTAAGTGAATAGTAATAATGTAATTATGTCGTCTAGAGTATTAATGACGAGGTATGTACTTATCGCATCCGAAAGTCGGTATAAGACTATATGGGGTGGGGGATAAGTATTTTTATAAATTAATTCGGATGCAAATTCTTAGGGTACAGTTGAGTCCGGATGGGCTGAGATAGTTGGAAAAGTGTACCCGGGGGTAGTGAACGGGTCACGGGACGTTTTTAGACATAGCCGGGCCCACTCGGGGACATTTGGGTCACTTGGGCTTGGCCCATTAGTCAAAAAACGGGATTAAGTAATTAATCTAATAAAAATAAATAAGGGGGTGGCTAAACTTAATTAGAGAAAACAAATTAAGGGTTAGGAAACCCTAACAGCAGCCAAAGCCAAATTGGGGATCAAAGAGAGCCATCAAAGGTCATCTTCAACCTTGGGATTTAGCTCCAATTCAGACTCTACGAACCTTAAGGCAAGTGGATAACTTGCAATAGCATTAAATCTGTTTTCGATTCATATTCATGTGTAGTTATTATGTAGAGATCCGTTTTTGGGTGTTAATGGAATGAACATGGGATTTTGAAAACAACCATTCTGATTTACGAAATTTGGGGTGATGATTCTTGTAAAATCTGATAATGGTGAGTTATTGCATATCTGATAAGAATGTTATCTGCATATTTGGAAACGAATTTGATGATGAAATTTGGGGTATAAATGGACCTAGGGTTAATGATGAAACTTTCCCCAAATTTAGAAATTTGAGTTAATGGACGAATTATTGATGTTGTTGAATACTCTGGAGATCCTTAATGAGTTTCCTAATATGTACAAATGCTAAAAGAGACTTAGTTTGAGTGTAGAAGGAAATTAGGGTTTGCAGATTTTTGCCCATGGCTGTCCGTCTTCGCGAAGAAGACGAGTACCTATTCGATCGATCGATCGACGGTCGGCAGAAACTGACAGTTCGCCCAGTTTTATTTATATAGGAAGAGATTTATATAAAAATTGTTATGTAATTAATTATTGTTGAGAAAATTAATGCATGAGGTTACCTAATTAAATGTGAGTGAATTAATTAGCAGATGGGAGGAGAAATTTGGATGACACGTCAAAATTGGTTGAGTGACATCGAGGTAAATTATATTACGTAGTAATGGACTAAGCAATTTAGGGTCGGGATTTAGACTCGGGTGAGGTTAATTCGGGCTATGAGATTTAGTCCAATTAAATGGTAAGGGCAACATTAAAAGTAACTGAATTTATTAATGTGCTATTATTAATAATTCGAGTTGGGTAATAACCTCATAATAAAAATGGAATAGGCTTGTGTCACGGGTTAGTACACGGTGTAGCTGGAGCATTTTTATGTATGTATATGTATATACGGTGTGTGATAGTATATATATATAGTGTATGCCTTAATATCAGTGGTTAGATATTATTATACTCTAGTGCTATAGGGGGAGGTTACGCGCAGTGGATGAATCCCCTAGCTTGAGGAGTAGGGCGAGTAGATTCCCAGGTCATAGCGTCCGTTGCAGGGGGTGAGGGGCATCTCACTTTCCGGGAAGGAATATGACCGCCTCCAATCGTATACTAAACCAAGTTAGTGAGCGATTCTAACTTGGATAACTAGGATATGTGAATATACCTAGTGTACTAGCACTTTAGTGAAATTATATCCGGGGAGTACTTTTACTCGGGTGGATATTAGTGTTTTATGTATTCCAGTGTGTGTGTGAATGCTGCAATATTCTAAGTATATAATAGGGTGATTATTATATACGGACTAAATAAATACAAGCATGTGTTATTGTATATGTATAACGAGTGGAGTAGTTATATGAATTAAAAAGGGAAATGATTTAATTAAGTTGATGTTACTAATGACTTAAAAATCATAATCACATTTTTACTCAGGTTAGAGTAAGGGAGGAGTATAAGGAGACTTTAATAATTATCTAGTCATGAGATAGATAACTAGGTGATAATTAAAGCGTTAGTGGTGCACATTAGAGGAGGGGGCAAGGAAGTTCTCAAGAGAGTGCGACACTAACTAAAATATGAAGAGCATGCATATTTATTATTACTGCAAGTTAATCATTTGCTAAATGTTTTCAAATGTTTTGGGTACTAACCCTTGCTATAAAAACTTTTTAAAAACCTTTTAGGTGTCCAGCCACAGGGACGCCAGACTTGACTTAATTCCAGGAACTCCGTTGCTGCAGCATATGTGGATGTTGCGGGACCTTTTTATAGACGCCTCTTCCTTTAATTCATAATGTAGAGACTCATTATTATTTATTCGAGCATGTCGCTCACTTTCCATTTATTTGTTTCTTAGATTGTTGGGATTTTATTCTTGTCTTTATGAGATTTATTATTTGGACCGATGGTTTATTCGGTTAATTATTTTTACTTGTGGAATGATTAGTTCAATTATCTGTGATGATTATATTGCTTTATTTTCCGCATGGGTTTTAGTTTAATTAATGAAAGATAAAAATTGACACCAGTCTATTTTTCTCACTTAGGTGGTTAGTAATTTAATAAAACGACAGTGATGCTAAGAATGGACCAAATGAGAAACCTGTTCTAACTTGATTTAGGACTGATCACCCGGGATTAATTAGGCGGGGTGTCACAGATGGTATCAGAGCATCAGGTTCTAGTTGTCCTTAGGATCTGTACGGCTTTCTACGTTTCAGCGTAGCATTCGGTTGTTATAGAGCCCTATTATTAGGACTGTTGATTATATTTTCCGCTTGTGAGATATCGTATTCCTGCTATTAATTTTTGTATAAATTGTGTACTTATACAATTCAATCTATTTCAGATGCCGCCAAAGAGACAGAGAGAGGAGAGGGCTGAGGCTAGAGATGAGGTAAGGGAGGCTCGACAGGAGCCACAGGTACAACCACCACCACCACCGCCCGAGTTGATTTCCACCACTCAGGTGGCAGTGATAGTGGCCCAAGTGGTCGAGATAGCGATGCGAGCTATGGCAGCTCATTTTCCACAGCCCCAGGCACCGCCTCCATTGGCTCCAGCAGTTCAGGCTCCAATGGGGCCACCATCTTGGCAGCGAGTGAGGGAGACCTTTCAGAAGGGTCACCCACCTGAGTTTCGAGGTAGCACCAATGTGGTTGAGGCTTGTGACTGGAAGAAGAACATTCAGCGCCATCTGCGCATGTTAGAGGGTACAGAGGTGCAGAAACAGATGCTGGCTACCTTTCGCCTGTCAGGGGCAGCCTTACAGTGCTTCCCTCCAGCAGTTGAGTCTGAGATGAGAAAGAAATTCAGCGAGTTGGTACATGGTGACAGGTCAGTGGCAGAATATGAGGAGGAGTTCACCCGTCTGGCAAACTTTGTGCCAAACGAGGTGAGCGATGAGGAGCGAAAGAAGTTCAAGTTCATGGATGGTCTGGCTTGGAGAATCAGGCAGCACTTGATTGGAAACCCGGCATTGGTGACCTATACAGATGTCGTTAATGCCGCACTTATACATTATTAGGATCATCGTTTCCACACTAAGGGGAACAAGAAGGCAGGTGAGCCGAGCCAGCAGGGCAAGGCAGTCACTAGTAGTGAGACGAGTGGCACACAGCAGCAGGTCATCATTCAGCAAGGGAATCAGGCTAAGAAGTTTAAGCCTGGTGGGTTCCGACCGGGAGGACAGGGGTTCAGACAGGGGCAACCAGGCCCTAATCAGCAACAGCAGGTTCCTCAGGGCCGTCAGGGCCAAGGAAACAACGGGGGAGGCCAACCGGGCCAGCAACGTCAGGGCCAGCAGGGCCAACGGCAGGGTGACGACCAGAAACGCTGTTTCTCCTGTGGCCAGCCAGGACACTTCAAGAGGGAGTGCCCGCAGAGGGGCAGAGGCCAGCAGCAGGGTGCCCAGCAAGGGCAACAGGTTCAGATGCCACCAGCAGCACCAGCACCACCCGCCCCACAGCAGCAGGGGCAGATGCACTACGGGCGTGTGTATAATGTTCGGGATGTTCCCAATCCTCCAGCACAGTAGGCGCTGCCCGCGATCGAGGGTACGTTCTCTATCCATGGCACTATGGGTCGGGTATTGTTTGACACGGGGGCCACTCATTGCTTTATCGCTACACATTTCGCGAAGGCTTTAGGGTTGTTAGCCACCGCAGAGAGCACTGTTACGTGTGTCGACTCACCGTTGGGAAATGGGTGGCTTATATTCTTTATATGTCGGAGAGTAGGAGTGGAGATTGGCGGTTTAGTTTTACCTGCGGACATGTTGGTACTAGATATGCATGTTCATGACGTGATCATCGGTATGGATTGGCTCGCTGACTATAGAGACATGATTGATTGCTTCGGTGGGAACCTTATCTTCGCCATTCCGGGACAGGAGATGTTTGTTGTGATGATGCCTCGCCCAGAGGGAGGCTCGACCACTCATCTATACTACATTGAGGAAGAAACCTCGCAGGAAGTGGCAGTTCCTTTAAACTCTATCCCTGTAGTGAGGGACTTTGAGGATGTATTCCAGGAGATACCAAGATTACCACCCAGCAGAGAAATCGAATTTGTTATAGACTTGGCACCGGGGACGAGGCCGATTGCTCGGGCACCTTACCGAATGGCCCCTTCAGAAATGCGGGAATTGAGGGAGCAGATTCAGCAATTACTGGGTCAGGGTTTTATTCGGCGGAGTACATCGCCGTGGGGTGCGCCGGTGTTGTTTGTGAAGAAGCGAGATGGGTCACTCCGATTGTGCGTGGATTATAGGGAGCTGAACAAGGTGACGATACGGAATAAGTATCCATTGCCTCGGATTGATGATTTATTTGACCAACTGAGAGGGGCGTCTTACTTCTCCAAAGTCGACTTGAGGTCAGGGTATCATCAACTGCGTATCCGAGAAGAGGATATTCCTAAGACCTCTTTCTTGTCGCGGTATGGATCGTATGAGTTCAGGGTGATGCCCTTCGGGCTCACTAATGCACCAGCAGTGTTCACGGACCTCATGAACAGAGTTTTCAGGGAGTACCTAGATCAGTTTGTCATCGTGTTCATTGATGACATCCTAATCTACTCGCGTACCGAGGAGGAGCACGCAGAGCATCTGCGCCTGGTTTTGCAGACACTGAGGGATCATCAGCTCTATGCCAAATTCGGGAAGTGTGGATTTTGGCTACGGGAGGTACAGTTCCTTGGTCACGTCGTGTCAGATCAGGGTATTGTAGTGGATCCGGATAAGGTGTCAGCGGTGAGGGAGTGGGGACAGCCCACGACACCGACCGAGGTGCGCAGTTTTCTGGGTTTGGCTGGTTACTACAGGCGATTCATTAAAGGATTCTCTAAGATTGCAGGACCTTTGACGAATCTGACTCGGAAAGGGGTACTTTTCAAGTGGGATGATAGTTTTCAATTAGCGTTCGACGAGCTAAAGGACAAGTTGACATCTGCACCCGTACTGGCATTGCCAAAGGGAGGGCTAGAGTATCGGGTTTACACAGATGCATCCTTACGGGGTCTTGGGGGTGTGCTCCAGCAGGAGGAAAGGGCTATAGCTTATGCTTCCAGGAAGCTAAAGCCCCACGAGAGGAATTACACCACTCACGACCTAGAGTTGGCAGCGGTCGTTTTTGCTTTGAGGATATGGAGGCATTATCTTCTAGGAGAGCAGTTTACTCTATTCACGGATCACAAGTCACTTCAGTATCTCTTCACACAGAAGGATCTGAATATGAGACAAAGCCGGTGGCTAGAATTCGTGAAGGACTACCAGTTTGATATCCAGTATCATCCTGGTAAAGCCAATGTAGTAGCAGACGCATTGAGCAGAAGACCGACTGGGGAAATATCGGAGGTATGGAAAGCGAAGTGGAGAGAGCTTCAATATGAGGACGACGTAGCAAAGGCTTGCATGTCGGCTTTGTCCATCACACCCGAGATCATTATGCGGGTTGTGAAGGCTTAGGCAGAGGATCAGATTTGCCGGGATAGGGTGGGCCAGTTGTTAGCTGAGGGAGCAGAGGGTTACTCGATTAGCTTAGAAGGAGGCCTACGTTTTAATGGGAGGTTAATGGTACCAGAGGATGAGGACTTGAAGCACGCAGTTATGACAGAATCCCATGGTTCAAAATTTGCAGTACATCCCGGTGGGGATAAAATGTACCAAGATATGAGGAGGCAGTATTGGTGGGCAGGGATGAAACGGGACATAGCGGAGTTTGTTTCGAAGTGTGCCACGTGTCAGCTTGTGAAAGTTGACCACCAGAGGCCATCAGGGATTCTACAGCCGTTAGAAATTCCCGTGTGGAAGTGGGAGAGCATCTCCATGGACTTCATCATAGGGTTACCGGTATCGCAGAAGGGTCACGACTCCATATGGGTTATTTTGGATCGGTTGACTAAGGTAGCCCACTTTTTGCCGGTTCGCACAGACTTTGAGACGATGCGTTATGCACAGCTATTCATAGCAGAGATTGTTAAGCTGCATGGAGTGCCGATAAATATCGTATTCGACAGAGACAAAATCTTTGTTGCCCACTTTTGGCAGAGCTTTCAGGAGGCAATGGGCACGGAGTTGTGCTTGAGTACAGCGTATCACCCACAGACTGACGGACAGACTGAGAGAGTTAATCATATGCTGGAGGACATGCTCAGAATGTGCATTTTGGACTTCGGGGGAGGTTGGGAGAAATATCTTCCTTTGGTAGAGTTTGCGTATAACAACTCTTACCAATTCACGATTGGAATGGCACCGTTTGAGGCAGTATACGGGAGACCTTGTCGTTCACCCGCTTGTTGGTTAGAGGTGGGGGACAACAAACTCTTGGGACCGGAGATTGTCCAGGAGACATCTGCCAAGATAGAGTTGATTCGAGGAAGGATTTGAATAGCTCAGGACAGGCAGAAGAGTTATGCTGATGCTTCTCGAAGACATGTGGAGCTAGAAGTTGGGGACCAGGTTTTAGTCCGGGTATCCCCTATGAAAGGGGTGATGAGGTTCGGAAAGAAGGGTAAGTTAGCACCGCGATACGTAGGACCTTTCCCTATTATTGAGAGGGTGGGACCGGTGGCGTATAAGCTTGGATTACCAGATCATCTTCAGCGGATACACGATGTATTCCATGTGACATCGCTGAAGAAATATCGAAGGAGCGAGAGAGCCTTTTGGCATATTCCACTCGAGGAGATCGACTTACAGCCAGACATCTCGTATGAGGAGAGGCCGGTAGCAATTCTGGATCATAGTGAGCGGAAATTACGATCCAAGGTTGTTCCATTGGTTAGAGTACAGTGGGGTCAACACAATGTTGACGAGTCTACCTGGGAGCGAGAGGATGATATGCGGGAACAATATCCAGAACTTTTCAACGCAGGTACGATCTAATTTCGGGAACGAAATTCCTTTATAAGGGGGGGAGTATGTAACACCCCGTATTTTTGGTACATTTAATTTAATTAATTCAGAGATTTTAAATTACTTAGTGTGTTGTAATTTAATGAATTAATTAGAACATAAATATGTATATAAATATTAATCTGGGATTGAATGGTTAATATTTAGGGAAAACTTATTTACTAAGTGAATAGTAATAATGTAATTATGTCGTCTAGAGTATTAATGACGAGGTATGTACTTATCGCATCCGAAAGTCGGTATAAGACTATATGGGGTGGGGGATAAGTATTTTTATAAATTAATTCGGATTCAAATTCTGAGGGTACAGTTGAGTCCGGATGGGCCGAGATAGTCGGAAAAGTGTACCCGGGGGTAGTGAACGGGTCACGGGACGTTTTTAGACATAGCCGGGCCCACTCGGGGACATTTGGGTCACTTGGGCTTGGCCCATTAGTCAAAAAACGGGATTAAGTAATTAATCTAATAAAAAGAAATAAGGGGGTGGCTAAACTTAATTAGAGAAAACAAATTAAGGTTTAGGAAACCCTAACAGCAGCCAAAGCCAAATTGGGGATCAAAGAGAGACATCAAAGGTCATCTTCAACCTTGGGATTTAGCTGCAATTCAAACTCTACGAACCTTAAGGCAAGTGGATAACTTGCAATAGCATTAAATCTGTTTTCGATTCATATTCATGTGTAGTGATTATGTAGAGATCCGTTTTTGGGTGTTAATGGAATGAACATGGGATTTTGAAAACAACCATTCTGATTTACGAAATTTGGGGTGATCATTCTTGTAAAATCTGATAATGGTGAGTTATTGCATATCTGATAAGAATGTTATTTGCATATTTGGAAACGAATTTGATGATGAAATTTGAGGTATAAATGGACCTAGGGTTAATGATGAAACTTTTCCCAAATTTAGAAATTTGAGTTAATGGACGAATTATTGATGTTGTTGAATACTCTGGAGATCCTTAATGAGTTTCCTAATATGTACAAATGCTAAAAGAGACTTAGTTTCAGTGTAGAAGGAAATTAGGGTTTGCAGATTTTCGCCCATGGCTGTCCGTCTTGGCGAAGAAGACGGGTACCTGTTCGATCGATCGATCGACGCCATGAAGTCGATCGATCGACGGTCGGCAGAAACTGACAGTTCGCCCAGTTTTATTTATATAGGAAGAGATTTATATAAAAATTGTTATGTAATTAATTATTGTTGAGAAAATTAATGCATGAGGTTACCTAATTAAATGTGAGTGAATTAATTAGCAGATGGGAGGAGAAATTTGGATGACACGTCAAAATTGGTTGAGTGACATCGAGGTAAATTATATTACGTAGTAATGGACTAAGCAATTTATCGGGATTTAGACTCGGGTGAGGTTAATTCGGGCTATGAGATTTAGTCCAATTAAATGGTAAGGGCAACATTAAAAGTAACTGAATTTATTAATGTGCTATTATTAATAATTCGAGTTGGGTAATAACCTCATAATAAAAATGGAATAGGCTTGTGTCACGGGTTAGTACACGGTGTAGCTGGAGCATTTTTATGTATGTATATGTATATACGGTGTGTGATAGTATATATATATAGTGTATGCCTTAATATCAGTGGTTAGATATTATTATACTCTAGTGCTATAGGGGGAGGTTACGCGCAGTGGATGAATCCCCTAGCTTGAGGAGTAGGGCGAGTAGATTCCCAGGTCATAGCGTCCGTTGCAGGGGGTGAGGGGCATCTCACTTTCCGGGAAGGAATATGACCGCTTCCAATCGTATACTAAACCAAGTTAGTGAGCGATTCTAACTTGGATAACTAGGATATGTGAATATACCTAGTGAACTAGCACTTTAGTGAAATTATATCCGGGGAGTACTTTTACTCGGGTGGATATTAGTGTTTTATGTATTCCAGTGTGTGTGTGAATGCTGCAATATTCTAAGTATATAATAGGGTGATTATTATATACGGACTAAATAAATACAAGCATGTGTTATTGTATATGTATAACGAGTGGAGTAGTTATATGAATTAAAAAGGGAAATGATTTAATTAAGTTGATGTTACTAATGACTTAAAAATCATAATCACATTTTTACTCAGGTTAGAGTAGGGGAGGAGTATAAGGAGACTTTAATAATTATCTAGTCATGAGATAGATAACTAGGTGATAATTAAAGCGTTAGTGGTGCACATTAGAGGAGGGGGCAAGGAAGTTCTCAAGAGAGTGCGACACTAACTAAAATATGAAGAGCATGCATATTTATTATTACTGCAAGTTAATCATTTGCTAAATGTTTTCAAATGTTTTGGGTACTAACCCTTGCTATAAAAACTTTTTAAAAACCTTTTAGGTGTCCAGCCACAGGGACGCCAGACTTGACTTAATTCCAGGAACTCCGTTGCTGCAGCATATGTGGATGTTGCGGGACCTTTGATAGACGCCTCTTCCTTTCAATCATAATGTAGAGACTCATTATTATTTATTTGAGCATGTCGCTCACTTTCCATTTATTTGTTTCTTAGATTGTTGGGATTTTATTCTTGTCTTTATGGGATTTATTATTTGGACCGATGGTTTATTCGGTTAATTATTTTTACTTGTGGAATGATTAGTTCAATTATCTGTGATGGTTATATTGCTTTATTTTCCGCATGGGTTTTAGTTTAATTAATGAAAGATAAAAATTGACACCAGTCTATTTTTCTCACTTAGGTGGTTAGTAATTTAATAAAACGACAGTGATGCTAAGAATGGACCAAATGAGAAACCTGTTCTAACTTGATTTAGGACTGATCACCCGGGATTAATTAGGCGGGGTGTCACAATTTCTAGAAGGGAAGAGATTTTGGCTGACAATCATGGACAAGCACATAAGACTTTCAATGACGAACTGGAAAGAGAAGGATTAGAAGTATAAGGGGTCAATTCAACGCTTGGAGGATCGACTCAGAGATTTAATAAAGAAAAATAACCCTTTGTAGTGGGGATAAGTTAAGGGATATCCATTTGAAGCATCAATTGTTAGTTATCTAACCCTACCAAAGTCAAAAAAATCATTTATAACACCGAGAGATGATGGAAATAATGATCTGGTGATGCATGTACAATAGTACTAAGTTGGTTCCAACATATTCTCAATTCCTGATGAGATAAGGTGTAGGGAATTTTTAATTAATATAATTAGATCGGACTAGATATGGTACAATGGGCTCCCCGAGGAAGATAACTAATTTCAAACAATTGGCCGACCTATTTATAAATAACTTCTACTTCGGTACTAAGTAGAGGAAAATGGTTGCTCGCTTGTTAATCATTTTCCAAAAGGAGGATGAAACGAAAGGGGTGTACAACACCTGAATGAACATAGATAAGATGGAGGTGATAAACTATGATGGAAAGATAGTAATTACTACCATTATGATCAAAGTGTTACCTAGAAAGCTCTACTATTCATTCGCAAAAGAGCGTCCGATCACAATAGCTGAGCTTCTGAACAAAGTAGGAAAAAATATGAATATTGAGGAGGCAATGGTTGTAATAAAGTTAGGTTATAGGAAGTTCGATGCTGGTGGGATTTATGATAGGAAGGACAAATCCAAGGAATGTAATAAGATAAAGTCGAAGAAGCTTGATGATTACACACCTCTTACTATGGGCGTTGATCACATCCTCGATGAGGTCTAACGAAGTGAAAACCTCAGGTCTATAGAAAAGTTAAAAATACCTCAAACCTTGATATACAAAATCAAATTATGTGAGTTCCATAAGGACCATGACCTCACTACTAATAAGTGTGTATCTTTGAAAGATGAGATCAAATGCATGATCTGAAGGGGTAAGGAAGTATGTGGATAAGTTTAGTTTAGAATCGAAACCGAAAGGCAATACAATGTCGAGAAGATGATAAAAGTGTCCTTAAAAGGCTAGAGAGATAAAAATTGAGGCCAAGGTGAGGAATCGTTTAACGAAACAGACCCCAATTTTCCTAAGAAGCCCATATATCCGCTAGATAATGTTGGCATAATTTCCTTTAGATGTCATTTCATTGATGGATGAGATGTTGGCCGCGGAAATGGAACATTAAAGAGGAAGGCATACCTGAATAAGGCAAAGGCCAGAGCGCACATTCGTGAGGTCAATTTCGTTGAAGCTATATCAATGCACCCTAAAAGGTAAATAAAGATCACTTAATACTCAGTTTTTCCAAGTATGATTTATATGTATTGCTCTCCCCCCATGGTGATCCACTAGTAGTAAGTATGTTGATCTATGAGAGGTTTTTTGCAAGAATTCTAGTAGACAATGGAAGTTCAATAGATTTATTAGTTTATGAATATTTTAAAAGTCTCAAGTTGTCATAAAGAAAGTTATAAGGATACCCCAATTCACTCATTGAATTCTTAAAGGAAAAGGTGTAACCATTGAGAATTATTGAGCTCGAAGTTATAGTGGGAACATGGACGACCTGGCGAACGGAGGTGATGATTTTCTTAGCTTGGGCTTATAATGTCATCTTTTGCAAGGTTGGTTTGAAGAAGTTTGAAGTTATGTCCTCCACACTTCACTAAGTCATGATGTTTCCTACTCATTATGGGGTAGGACAAGTCAAAGAAATCTAAGTTATCTGAAGAGAATGCTACTACATATCGGTTGAGCAATAATAACGTGAGAAGATGGCATAAACTTATTAAATTGAGATATCGGATCCTTAATATGAAGATAAGCCAGTAACCAGATAAGAAACTGAGCATACTGAACTTGTCATTTTAGAGGATGAGCATCCACAATGGATAACCCAAGTCAGGTCACTCTCGATCCAGCATTGAAGAAAGACCTTTCATATTTCTCAATTAGGGGAACAACGTATTCACATGGATCCATGATGATATGCCTATAATTAATCAAAATTGTCCTCTATCACGAGTTCATCGTTAGAGAGGATGCAAAGCCTATCAAGTAGAAGCACGGGGTATTATCCGAGGAGAAAAGTATGGTCAATTTGGAAGAAGTGGTCAAATTAAAGAAACAAAACGTCATTGAATACATGAAATATCCGAGTTGAATCTCAAATGTAGTGATGGTCCTAAAAAATAATGATAAATGGATCATATGTGTTAATTTTACTGACCTTAATAGGGCCTGCCCAAAATATCACTACTCGTTGCCCTGAATTAACCCACTGGTCGACACCAAAGTATGGCACGAGCTACTCAGCTTCATATACGCTTACTTAGGATATAATCAGATAAAAATGAAGCAAAAAGACCAGGAAAAAATTTCATTCATTATTAATCGAGGTATATTTCTCTACAACATTACACATTTTGGGCTAAAAATGTTGGAGCGTTGTATCAGAGGCTTGACAATAAGGTTTTCTAAAAGAAGACCAGGAAGACTATGGAAGTTTATGTAGATGACTTGCTAATGAAAATTAATATGGCAGTTGACCATATTCGTGTTCTCGATGAGACTTTTGATGAGTTGAAGAAATACCAAATGAAATGAATTCATGCATAATGTGTCTTCAGAGTCAGACTATGAAATTATTTGGGATTTATTATCAATCAATGGGGTTAGAGGCAAAATCAGATAAAATCAAAGTGCTCATCAATATGAAATCTTTAGAAAGCAATAAAGAGATCCAAATTTTCAGTGGGAGAGTCACTGCACTGAAAAGATTTATGTCAAGAGCTAAAGAGCTATGTCTTCGATTCTGTAAGGTCCTAAAAAATTCATTAAATGGAATAAAGAATATGAAAAAGCCTTTCTGGAATTGAAAAAGTACCTAGGGTCGGTTATTTAGCTGTCGAGGTCAATCGTGGGTGGAAAGTCTTACTTCTACGTGCCAGTGTTTGAGTCTTCTACGAGATTAACTGTGGTGAGATTAAAATATGGTGTCCAGAAGACAGTCTATTACACGATTAAGGCATATCTTAGATGATAAATTCACTATCCGAGGATAGAAAAATTACTGTTGGCATTGATTTAACCCTCTAAGATGATGAAGTCTTACTTCCACGCTCATACGATCATGGTATACATATATTTGAGTCTCTGACAAACTATCCATAAGCCTAAAAAATTTAGCAGGTTGATGGCTTTGTTTGCGGAGTTGGGAGAGTATGACATCATGTGTGGCTCCAGAACATCCATCAAAAGGCAGGTCGCAGCTAACTTCATGGGAGATTTTATATATGATGAGGAGAAGATAGTCGAGGTTTTTCCTATTTTGAATAGTGATAGGCGAAAATCTTCTGTAAGCCAAGAGGAAACATCTTGAGATTTGAACAAATGAATAAGTTCTTTAAGAATGGCTACCTGGTTGAAGTTGCCCCTTTAAGAAGGAGCCTAATGAAACACCATATCTAGACATTTATAGACTTTTTAGGAGTGTGCAACTAGTTAGATTTTCAATTAGTTTGGAGTATTTATGACAAGATATTTTTGTAATTATGTAATTTCAAGATCCAATATCTCGTATCTACAACGTGAAGAAATTGAATAAAAAGTTGAGAAGTGTATAAACTCTTCCACTTTATGTGGTAGAATATTATATGTCATTACTAGATGACCTTTGAGTTCATTATAGATCACGCAAATAGTTTGATAATGACCAGTTTGAATACTACTCTATGTGATTGAGGATAAAGAAGATGCATTTTTCACTTGGCCATCCCCAATGGAATGGGCAGACCAAGGTTAACAACAAAACTCTACTCGATAGTAAGAAGAAGACTCTATACGATAGTAAGGTAAATTACATCAATAAACTACAGAGTATGATATGGGCTTATAAGAAAACTCTGAGGATTACTATGGGTGAAACCCCATTTATGTAGGTGTTCAACACTGAAGTAAGTATGCCTACTTAGATCAGGTTACCAAGTCATAAGGTGTTGAACTTCAGTTCTCTAATGATTGATTTTATCCTGATCTATATCTTATGGAGGAAGTCAGAGAGAAGGTTGCACTCAGGGTTGTATCTTATTAATAGATAAAAATGATGTTCTATAATTAGAGCATCAAGTCGAGCACTCTAAAAAGGGTGACCATATTAAAGAAGGTGATCTAAAATGGTAACAAGCTTGAGTCGAACTGGCATGGAATCTACAGAGTTTTAAAGGTTGTGCAACCAGGAACAAATAGAATTGAAACCCGGGAGGGTTAACATTTTAACAACCCCTGGAATGCAGAACGTCTCATAAATTACTATCATTGAGCCGACTAGATTCATTTGAGAAAACATTTTTTTTATTTAATGAGGCAATTTATGTAAATAATTTTACAAGTTATAAATTAAAATCAGTTTCCTCTCCATAGTGGTATAATTTCAAGTTCTTCCATTATTTACTCCAAAGTGTATCAATGCGAGAGATGTGCAAACAACTCAGACCGAAGACATATCCAAGCTAAAATTATCAAATTCACTATAACCAGACCATATTTCATAAGGGGCCTCGTCTATTATACTGGTCATGATCAAGAAGTTGGTGCATTTGAAAAACCAATGATCATAAGGTTAGGTCCACCAAACCGGACCCAATTGACCAGTAAGTTGTTTAAAGCTTTAGTAAATCTCAGTATAGACAAGCACGTCACTATCCACGGCCAAAGAATACACCCATAAAGTCGATAGGGGAACCTAATTTTAAATATATGAAAACCCTATCAGGATAACTCAGGTTTGTCCAACTGGTAGCTAGTAAGTCAGGTTAGGTCGGCCAAGAGGAGACTATAATACTAAAATACTGGCAGGATTATTCTTACATAAAGCATCATTTCATAACTAACAACTAAAATCATTTCAGCTTAAAATACTTTGCGTGCTAAGGTATACACCAAAAACTGGTGATTATGTGTGGGGGTCAATTACCAAACAAAATAACTTGGCAGAAATACATACACCAAATAGGATAGAAGATATATGTGCATTCAATAATAAACTGAGTATATAGTACAAACACATTATTTCAATCAAAATTTTTGATGTAAATCAACTATCAACAACAAAATTGATTATAAAAAATTTTAAAAACATGATTGTTAAAAAATTATAAAATAGAACATCTTAAAGAAGAAAAAATCTCAGGCATCACGGGTTGCTGGAGGATCTTGTACATATTGAGGATTATGGGTGGAATTTCTATTAGTTTCCTCAATCAATAGCGTGTACTAAGGATTCGCTTGAACCAACTCATGGACACTTGGAAGGTTTGGCTCATTAGTTCCGGCATACTCAATCTGAATAGTGTCTTGGACTTCTAGTGTTGGATCATCCACCACCATTACAACCTCAGCATTAGCCAGTGTCATAGCCTCTTCATCATATTCTTCCCATTTACTGATGGCAATAATAATGTTGGGGTAGTTTATAACTACCCTTTTCTCCACCTTTTCATAGCTTTTAGAAAAAAATGTTTTAGTACCATAGAAAAATTGGCAGAGGTATTATATCCGAAAACACCACTTTCCTCAGCCTTATCCAATGCCATTTCGACCCTAGCCAAGTCTTCATCTAGAATCTAAATCTTGGTTGAATCGGTGTTGTACTCAGCTTTGAGTTTTTTTACATTATCATTGATCAAGCTAAGAGATTTAGTCTCCTTAACAAGTTCATTCCCCTTTTACAACAACTCTTCATCCTTATTCTTCATCATATTCTCGCTTTTGGTGGCTTCCTCTTATAAGTTGATCAACAATTGACCCAAGATATTGACCCGAGTACAAATTTCTTAGTTCATTCTCCTTTCTTGATCAAAAGTCTGAGCATGACGTGAAATTGCATGGATTTTCTAAGATAATTCTGGTCGTTATGTCACCCCGAAAAGGAATGAAGTGAAAGAGGTCACCTAAGAATAGAAAACTTACAAAATGAACAAAGTATTAAACATTATAAAGATACAGATCCTTGAGAAATTCGAAGTCAACTATACCAGTGATACTTCAGCACATCTGAAGCATTGTCCATATGATGGATGATGGACTCTTTGTCCTTCTTCATCACTGCACCGGATATGGATTTTTAAGATACCATTTGTACTCTACCATCACGGTAAATAAGCATGAAGGACTAACCTTCTTCGGCAACCAACAAGTTGGATTTTCGTCAATCAATACATGCATTACCAGGCCTTATTATACTCGACTCCTATAGCCTTGGGTGTTTTGGATTATGCTGGGAGGCAGAGGACATTTTTGGTATTTTATTATCGGCAGTAGGGGGATCAATAGTGTTTATGGGACCACCCAACATTTGATTAGGATTAACAGGAATGATATTTTATTTAAGTATAAGAATTTAAATAAATGATAGAAATTTTAAAAGTAAATCAAAATATCAATTGTTAGTAACTTAATTTTCAAAAGTATACTTTGTTTGTATAAAAACTAAAAAAAAAATGCCTATACACGACATGGCTTTGACGTCCTCCCTCTCCCTTGCACTTTTTAGAGCCTTGCATAGAATCTTTAGTTAGGAGAGAGAAGTAATAGGAGTATGGATAAGATAGATCCTATTTTTGTTGATGATATTGATGAATGATAAATGGATTATCAAGATAGAATATCATATCCCCCTAAAGATACCGTATGGCTTGACGATGCTGAATTGCTCTAGCAAGACCCCATTGTGAGTTTGTCCTTGAGATGATTGATAATGATTTAGAGAGTGAAATTCCAATTGTTGATGTTGATTTGTCTTCGATTTCAAAGAAACATAAAGTGAGTGAATGTTCAAGAAAGAAAAAATTAAGTTGAAGTTTGGTATTAATATACGTGATTATTAATTATCGTCCTTTTAGTTGTAATTATTATTTATATTAATCTTGGTGGAGGTAAGGGGAAAAAAATGAGATTATATCCCTTGAAGAATATGTGGAGATGGAATGAATTTCTCCTAGGATATTTAATAGATATTATCTTGGATGAGGGAGACTACATTTGATTTAATTTGTTTATTAATTATTATTAACAAATTCATATGTTGAGATTTTGAATGATGTAGTCTTATGTTGTATCTTTGTTATGGAATTATGTACTACTTTATGACCATATAACTTAATTTGAAATACTGTATTACTTTATTTGGTGGGATTGTTTTCACTTATTTATTTATTTGTATGGTTTTTAAATTAAAAATTGAAATGCATGAATTATTTGTGCAATGTGCAATGCGACCCGAGAGGCAAAATGTTACACCTTACACCACTGTGATTAAAAACATCGAGACCAACTAAAATCTTACGAAAAACATCTAAAGGACCCAATTCTAAGTAGTAGAACTTGAGGGGGTAATTCATGATTCCCTTTAATTTCTATCTCAGTCCTATACAAATCTTCTTTCTTAATCCAACTATGATGTAAAATATTGACTCAAAGCTTAGGAAATGACTTTACGAGGCACTATGTGTAATTCCCCATAAATACTCAATTAAATTAAAATTAACTGAAAAGGGTCCATTTAGAATTTACCAAGATACGATGCTTGATTATCGATCCTTCAGTCAGGCTATACCCCTTATTGGGGGCATCCACCTTCTTTGGGGTAGGAAAGTTAATTGTAACATCTAAATTAGTCTTGCCCTTCTTTGTAAGATGGGCCTACATCTTATCAAGGGACCCAAAGTAACTAGGTCTGATGGAACCCCGATTATCTTGATTTTGAAAGGTTAGGAAGTATGAGAACTAGGGGAAAGGACCCCTTCATCAAGTTCAAGATTTTTTGTGTGGAGTCATTCCTTCCTACGAGGTTGTAGGGGTGACTGCAGGGATGGTGTAATCATCAACAAATTCAAGCGAGCCTGAGGTTGTCGTAAAGACAGTTTATTCTCTACAAGTCCCTCGGGGATTCCTAGTTTCTTATTAACTGGTCGAAAAACTAATTATGTAGTAGTGTAAATGTAGGACAACAATAGCGAGGTCGACCTTGGGTGTTTGGGAGAAACTAAGAGTTGTCTCAGTATTTTGGCTTTCTTTAGTTCAAAACATTTATCTTTATGTGATGGGGTTCTTTCTTCTTTCAGTTATCTAAATGGAAAATTCCATAACATAAGAAAAGGTTGAAAAAATCAGAGAAAATGTTGGTGAAGGAAAATCATATCAAAGTTAAGTTAAACCTATTTCATAACCCTTTAAGATTCACCTCCTTTTGGGATGGGAAAGTTTTCCCAATTTCTTACAAAAATCCATGTAACTAGTACTATTTATTAAAAACTAATAAGTTCATTACAAGAATCCTCTCAGTTTTCCTCGCATTCATGTACTAAACAACCCCATTTGACTTTACCCACATGAAACAATAATGGATTTATGGGATCTCAAGCTTTGTCCTATACAACTCATTGATTCTATGGACATCATTGATAATTCAACAAGTATTCGAAGAACATTAGTTAGGGACCACATCAAAGAATTGTAAAATTTTAAGGAATAAATGGTTAGGAGGGAATGTGATGCCTGTTTCAGCAATAGACTGAGGTAATGGATAGTGGCATCTATAAATATTGTAATGTTCTAGATGACTTTCCCTTTGCTCAAATACCACCCACTCAGGGATTTAACAACATCTAGAAATACTCTATCATGTTTTCATTTATAAAATAAAACATCCTTAGAGTAATTACCAAAGAACTTAGAAGACAAAGTTGATGATTTTGAAGGAAATTTGCAAAAATGAAAGACATAAGAGAGAAAGAACAAAATTACAGTTTAAATATTTAGAAATGGATATATAATAGAATTTAAATATGAAGGTGAGAAGGAAATGACCCAAACTAATGGCACTACACTAAAAATGCCAATATGGTATGCTTACACAAGGATAATCTAGCACGGTTTGGAATCGTGCAAAACTTTTGAACGGGTTATTCATTATTTAGCATGATTTAAAATTGTCCCAAAATCAGGCACGATGTTAAACTTTTTCGAATGGTGTACATTTAATTAAAACAACAAAACTCAAAGTTTCCAATAGGGGAAAAAATCCTGATCCGAGCTTAACCTAAGTTTCAAACCCTTATCTCTATATATTCTATAGAGAAATCGCATGCCCTCTTGCCGCCATCATCCAAGGACCATCATGTCCATCCTCACAAAAACACCCAACTTCCATCCTACAATTTTTGGTGTAAAGAAATATCAAAACCTCCAAACTCTAGTTTCGAAAATAACTTTAGTCGACAATGTAACAAGAAATTTAACCAAGTCCATTCATTAATAATCTTTCCTGGTATTTCACCTCAGCTTATAATTCAATTTCTTTTTTTTTATTCACTAATATTTTGACTATAATACTAATTTTTCACACTTTTTTTTATACAGTAATCAAAGAATTCCACTTCTTTTCTTTTTCCATCAGTCAGATAATCATTTGAGAATTGAGTTTAAGATTTATTTTTAGTTCAATATATATTTAATTATGTCATATTAATATGTGAGTTTAGGTTATTGACTTTTTAATCAACCAAACAAACCCCATAGGTTCTTTTTAAGTTCCCAGCTAGCCTAATTATTTTTTTCAAACTCTTAAATTCTCCCTTCAACTGGACTATCATTTTGTTATTTTTGGAGACTATATTGTGTTATTCTTGGATTAATTAAGTTCTCATAAGTTCTATACTTGTGAATAAGTTGAGTCTAATTATTGAAAAAAAATAAGTAATGGTAGTGTAAATAGTACGGTACCTTGGGTTCTTGATTTGAATCTTACTATATTGATACATTAATGGGTTGAAATGATACTTTGAAATATTGTATAAATTTTTTTACTATGATGTAATCCATATGAGATGGGTTAACTTGAGAACATTATTTAAATGTGGAATGAGAACCCACTATTTTTTTATAACGATAGAAATTCCGTGACAGTTTTTAGGTGTATTAAAAACATGATTCTACGACTCATAGAAAATATCGTATAATGGTATTTTGGAAACATAAGTATAGTCATAGAAATTTGTTGAAATAAAACATTACGACTAATGACATCTGAAAAGTGTCATGGAAAGTCTCCACGACAACTGACTAATGTCCCTTCTCTATTTATCTTAAATACATCTAGTTGATTCTTCCTAAAATGAACTAAAAATTAATGGGTTGTTTGCTTCAACGTATTTCATAATCATGTTATTGTTTTTTCTTTCATTGTTTCAACATATCAAAAGGCCATTATACTTGATCTCATGTTTTTGTAATATTAATTTAAGCAAACGTTGAAGTGAGGCTTGGTTAAGTTCCTTTCTAATTTTATTCCTTCTTGACTGTGAATTGGTTTTCATAGTGTGAGTCCTCGCAAGAATTGGAGCCACTAATGTATAATGTTTGTTTAAATTGATTTCATACTAGGGACCTATTTTGTAAGATTCTGCAAAACAATATTCGATATATATATATATATATATATATATATATATATATATATATATATATATATATATATATATATATATATATATATATAATCATCTCGTTGGTGGTAAGATAAAGATTAACTTAATCCATTTCTTATTATGGTATGCTATTAAAACATTATCAGGATGTCGTTAAGGATCAATAAAGAGTTGATAAAGTAGAAAATTTTTGAGAGAGATGCATATATGGACGGGGCATAAGAGTTTATGTAGTATATGCGTAAAACTATTCCCGATGCTATACATTCATGTGTTATTACAATAGGAAAGAACATGCTTCTTTAGATGAAATCTTTATTCATTTAATGGACTACAATATGGACATAAACTACACCTTATGGAATTTTCATGGGGAGACATCAATTCTTAATCAAGTTCAGTGACCACCACAACCCGCTACTCGGACTAATATTGTAGAACACATTGATGTGTCCAATGTTCTGATGTTGGTTGACCTTGTAAAGATTCTTTTAAGATGTTCATAAGTGAAGCGGGTCCTAGTGCACCTAATTGTGTGGGTGGTGTGTGACACCCCGACTAATCAAATACCGGTTAGCTACTCCTTTATTAAATTAATACAAAATGCCAAGTTGGTCCAGTTAATAGCATCACTGTCGAAAACATTTTAATGATTACTAACCACCTAGTATTTAAAAAGTGAGTTGCCAAATTTTAAGTTAACTCTGATTAACATGCAATAAGAGGATAATGAAAGAATAACAACCATTCACCATAACGAAGCAATAGAATAACCAACAACATAATAATAAGTCCGGAGGAAAAACTCCTCACAACAATCCCACAACTGAACTAAGTAAAACAAAGTAATCTGAATAAATTACATGCCAAATAGTCTGAAAATCTGAATTAGGAAATGTCTGTAAAAGGAATGGGCGACATGCCCTACAACTGATGAAATCTGAATATAGAGTCAAGATAGATGAAGCGTCTACTAGCAAGGCCCTGTAACTTCCACAAACATCTACAGCTCGTCACCTGAATGAGGATCCTAAGCATGGTGTCCTTGTGGCTGGGCACCTAAAATGGTTTTTACAAAAAATAGATTTGACAGCAAATGGGTCAGAGCCCGAAAGTGGAAATCATTTTAAAAACAGCAAGTGTTTTAATAACATTAAAACAATGAATTCAAAATTCATGTTAGGACGTGCACTCACATGAAGTACTCACCTCTCGTCTAATTGTGCACCCCTAATGTACTGTACCCATCTAAGTGACATACATAACTATCCAAACTGTAATAAGTTCTACCCATTACTACTCAATTCCCATTATACATTCTAGTGTTATCAATATAATAGCGGGCTATACTCAACTCAGATTCTCAAGTATTAGCAATACAATTCACTATCGGTTAACCCGTTATGTTTTCTCAAAACATTACATAATTATATTCATAATACCAACATGAAAGTTCCCATTATTTGAGTGTATATTATTCACATCATAAATATACAATACAAGCACCCGAGACTAAGCTGCGGTGCACACATACTCTGCTATCCATCCCGGTACATCACGTATATAAGGATCACGCATTACGAATCTCTCAGGAATCGTTCTCAGGTAACAAAAATCACAAACAATGGAGGCGAACACAATCACATCACATGGGTCACGCACATACCTACGCTCCCACGATCAACAGACTTATTAACATCCCAATAGGAGCTATTGGGCTGGAGATCGATGTCCTCCAAAGCAATGTGAGAATGAGCCAAATCGTCTCTAAGTTATTTCCTTAGCGAGGAAATGTGAAACACATCGTGAATCCGATGAAGATGCTCCGGTAACCCAAGTCTATACGCAACCGGTCCAATCCGTTCAATAATAGGAAATGGTTCCACATATCTCGGTGTCAACTTCCCTTTCGTCCCGAAATGCATAATCCCCTTCATAGGAGATACTCTGAGAAAAACATGGTCCACCACTTCAAATTCCCTGAAGGACCTCTTCGCATCAGCATAGCTCTTCTGCCTGTCCTGAGTTACCCGAATGCGACTCCGTATCAGCTCTATTCTTGCCGAAGTATCCTGAATCACTTTCGGCCCAAGTAGTTTGTTGTCCCCCACCTCCAACCAACATGTTGGGGAACGACAAGGTCTACCGTACAATGCCTCAAATGGAGCCATGCCAATGGTGAACTGGTAGGAGTTGTTGTAAGCAAAATCCACCAGTGGAAGATACTGCTCCCATCCACCCCCGAAATTAATGATGCACATACGTAGCATGTCCTCCAAAATCTGGTTTGTACGCTCGGTTTGCCCATCGGTCTGCGGGTGATATGCCGTACTCAACCGCAATTCCGTGCCCATGGCCTCCTGAAAACTCTCCAAAAACCGCGAAACAAATATCTTGTCTCTGTCAGACATGATATTTAGGGGCACTCCGTGAAGTCTCACTATCTCTGCAATAAAGAGCTGGGCATACTGTCCCGTAGTGTAGTCTCTCCTTACGGGTAGAAAATGAGCGACTTTGGTCAACCTGTCCACAATTACACAAATGGAGTCGTGACCTCTCTGTGACGTAGGCAACCCCGTGATAAAGTCCATGGAGATGCTCTCCCATATCCACATCGGGACCTCCAACGGCTGTAGAAGTCCTGCCGGTCTCTGATGATCCACTTTTACTAGCTGACAAGTGGTGCATTTTGAAACAAACACGGCAATATCTCTCTTCACCCCACTCCACCAATACCGTCGTCTCATGTCTTGGTACATTTTTTCCCCACTGGGATGTACCGCGAATCGTGAGCCGTGCGACTCTGCCATCACCCGGTGCCGCAATTCCTCCCCTTCCGGAACTACCAATCTCCCATTGAAGCGTAATCCCCCGTCTAAGCTAACGGTATAGGACTCGGCTCCCTTTGCTAATAATCGAACTATCTGCTCCTGACAGAACGAGTCATCTGCTTGTGCCTTTACCACTCTCATGACAATCTGTGGTGTAACAGTCATCACCAACATGAATGATTGGCCCCCTGGATCCAGGTGTCCCAACCCCTTCCACTTGGCCTTCCACACCCCTGCCACTTCATCTACTGTCCTACGGCTCAACGTGTCTGCTACCACGTTAGCCTTCCCCGGGTGATATTGGATATCAAACTGATAGTCTTTCACAAACTCAAGCCACCTATGCTGCCGCATATTCAACTCCTTCTGCGTGAATAGGTACTGTAGGGACTTGTGGTCCATGAATAATCGAAACTTCTCCCCCAAAAGGTAATGTCTCCAAATCCGAAGGGCAAATACCACTGCCGCTAACTCCAAGTCATGAGTGGGGTAATTCTTCCCGTGAGGCTTTAGCTTACGGGAAGCATAAGCTATGGCTTGACTCTCCTGCTGTAATACACCTCCAAGTCCTTGTAAGGACGCATCGGTGTAGACTAGATACTCAACTCCCGGTCTCAGCAATGCTAACACAGGTGCTGAGGTCAACTTATCCTTCAACTCATCGAATGCCAACTGGCAGGCATCACTCCAGATGAATGACACACCTTTACGAGTCAGATGTGTCAAAGGACCTGCTATCTTCGAAAATCCCCGAATGAATCTCCTGTAGTATCCTGCTAGTCTTAAGAAACTACGGATCTCCGTTGGTGTCGTGGGCTGTCCCCACTCCCTCACCGCGGATACCTTCCCCGGATCAACAGATATCCCCCGGTCGGAAATAATGTGTCCCAAAAACTGGACCTCCTTCAGCCAAAACCCGCACTTCTCATATTTTGCATACAGCTCGTTCTGACGTAGCGTCTGCAAAACCATTCTCAAGTGCTCTGCGTGCTCCTCCTCTGTCTGGGAGTAAACCAGAATATCATCAATGAAGACAATGACGAACTGATCAAGGAACTCTCTGAACACCCTATTCATCAAGTCCATAAACACTGTTGGAGCATTGGTCAAGCCAAAAGGCATAACCCGAAACTCGTAAGAACCATATCTCGTTAAGAACGCAGTCTTCGATACATCCTCTTCCCTGATACGCAACTGATGGTATCCCGATCGCAAATCAATCTTCGAGAAGAAAGAAGCTCCCCTCAACTGGTCGAATAAGTCATCGATTCGGGGCAACGGATATTTATTCTGTATCGTGACCTTATTCAACTCTCGGTAATCCACACACAACCTCAACGATCCATCTCTCTTCTTTACGAATAACACAGGGGCACCCCACGGCGAAGTACTCCTCCGTATGAACCCCTGACCCAACAACTGCTCAATCTGATCCCGTAGCTCTCGCATCTCTGCCGGAGCCATACGGTACGGTGCGTGTGCTATAGGTCTCGTATCTGGTAATAAGTCTATGACAAAGTCTATCTCTCGACTGGGGGTAGGCCTGGTATCTCCAGAAAAACATCTGAGTACTCCCTGACAACTGGGATCGAATCTAAAGGACTCACAACCTCCTTAGAGGTATCCTCCTCTATGTAATACAAATGAGTGGTTGAGCCTCCCTCTGGGCGAGGCATCGCCACTACAAACATCTCTTGCCCCGGAATGGCAAAAATAATGCTCCCAAAGAAGCAATCAATCATGGCTCTATAAGCTGCGAGCCAATCCATACCAATAATCACATCGTGCTCATGCATATCTAATACCAACATGTCTACAGGTAATACCAAACTACCAATCTCTACCCCCACTCCCCGGCATATAAAGAAAATAAGTGACGCACTCCCCAATGGTGAGTCTACGCACGTCACTGTGCTCTCTGCTGTGGCTAACAACCCTAAGGCTTTCGCAAAATGTGTAGCTATAAAACAATGCGTTGCCCCTGTATCAAACAAAACCCGACCCATAGTGCCATGGATAGGAAACATACCCTCAATAGCGGGTGGTGCCTGTGGAGCTGCTGCCTGCTGAAGCTGGTATACTCTCCCATACTACAGCTGTCCCTGCTGAACTGGGACAGCTGGAATGGGTGGCAATGCTGCCATCTGTGGTGGCGCCGGGAGGGCGGCGGGAAACACGGGTCTCTGCGGCTCTTGTCGAGCACCCTGCTGCTGCTACGGGGCCCTTCCCCTATCAGGATAGTCCTGGCGTTTATGTCCAGTCTTGCCACAAACGTAACACTTCCCCGGGAAGTTCCCCCCTCTCTGTCCCTGCTGTCCCCGGCCCTGGTGGCCGTTACCGTTCCTCCCCTGGCCCTGCTGAAACTGCTGTTGACCATTCTGACCCTGCTGGTTCTGATGGCCGTTCGAACCCTGATGGCCCTGTCGGAAACCTCCCTGTCCGTGCCTGAAATTCCCCGATCTGAATCTCTTGTGATCCCCCTGCTGGGAACCCTGGTCACGCTATCTCTGGCCCTGAACAGAATGCGCCCCACTGGCACCATTTCCCCCAGTCCTGCCCTGATGGCTGGACTCTCCTAACCTCTTGCCTTCAGCCATGTGAAAGCGGTGATCCTGGCAGTGTAACAGTGCAGCGTTAACCACATCAGAGTAAGTGGCCAACGATAGATTCCCCAACAAATGCTAACGGATCCTCCAAGTCAACCCGTCTGTAAATTTCTGTATCTTCTTCTCTTCCATCGGTATCTCATCCAGAACAATATTCAACAGATTTTTGAATTCGGCCTCATACTCGGCCATAGTCTTACCTTCCTACCTGAGATTCATCAACTTCCTTCTCATTTCTGTGTGAACGACTGACGAAAAGTACTTGCGATCAAACCGCACCCAAAACTCCTGGATAGTGAGAGTATCTCTCTCCTCCACGGTGGTAATAGACTCCCACCATTGCAGTGCAGACCCCACTAGCTTAAAGGTAGCTAGTATCTGCTTCTGGACATCGGTGCACTCATACATCCTCAGGTGCCGCTGAATGTCCTTCCACCACTGACTCGAAACTACAACATCGGAGCTACCTGCGAACTTCGGTGGGTGTGCTTTTTGAAAAGAATCACGTACACGTTCCCAAGCAGACGGGAATGCATGTGCCTGAACTGGCGCGGCTACTGGCGCCTGAGGTGGTGCCTGCTGAACTACGGCTAGTGCGACATTTACCGCCTGGGCCACTATGGCTGCAACCTCGGCGGCATTCATCATGCCCTGAACTGGTGCGGGCTGTGGTTCTGGCGTAGCATCCCTGGGAACCCGTTGTGCACGTCATGGAGGCATCTGAAATAAGAATGAAGTTTATAAGTTCGCAGTTATAAACTCAAAATAGCTAAAGAACGTAGCATATACAAAAGAATACAACAGTCCTAAAATATAGGGCTCTACATCAAAGAAACCTCAGCGGAAACATAATAAGCCGTACAGATCCTAAAGGACACTAGAACCTGATGCTCTGATACCACCTGTGACACCCCGACTAATCAAATACCGGGTAGCTACTCCTTTATTAAATTAATACAAAATGCCAAGTTGGTCAAGTTAATAGCATCAATGTCGAAAACATTTTAATGATTACTAACCACCTAGTATTTAAAAAGTGAGTTGACAAATTTTAAGTTAACTCTAATTAGCATGCAATAAGAGGATAATGAAAGAATAACAACCATTCACCATAACGAAGCAATAGAATAACCAACAACATAATAATAAGTCCAGAGGAAAAACTCCTCACAACAATCCCACAACTGAACTAAGCAAAATAAAGTAATCTGAATAAATTACATGCCAAATAGTCTGAAAATCTGAATTAGGAAATGTCTCTAAAAGGAATGGGCGACATGTCCTACAACTGATGAAATCTGAATATAGAGTCAAGATAGATGAAGCGTCTACTAGGAAGGCCCTGTAACTTCCACAAACAGCTACAGCTCATCACCTGAATGAGGATCCTAAGCATGGTGTCCTTGTGGCTGGGCACCTAAAATGGTTTTTACAAAAAATAGATTTGACAGCAAATGGGTCAGAGCCCGAAAGTGGAAATCATTTCAAAAACAGCAAGTGT
Source organism: Sambucus nigra (assembly GCA_949130495.1). NCBI lineage: Eukaryota > Viridiplantae > Streptophyta > Magnoliopsida > Dipsacales > Adoxaceae > Sambucus > Sambucus nigra. The sequence continues at coordinate 4,001,035 of CASBWL010000026.1, forward strand.
TTTAATAACATTAAAACAATGAATGAAAAATACATGTTAGTACGTGCACTCACATGAAGTACTCACCTCTCATCTAATTGTTAACCCCTAACGTACTGTACCCATCTAAGTGACATACATAACTATCCAAACCATAATAAGTTCTACCCCTTACTACTCAATTCCCATTATACATTCTAGTGTTATCAATATAATAGCGGGCTATACTCAACTCAGATTCTCAAGTATTAGCAATACAATTCACTATCGGTTAACCCGTTATGTTTTCTCAAAACATTACATAATAATATTCATAATACCAACATGAAAGTTCCCATTATTTAAGTGTATATTATTCACGTCATAAATATACAATACAAGCACCCGAGACTAAGCTGCGGTGCATACATACTCTGCTATCCATCCGGGTACATCACGTACATAAGGATCACGCATTCCGAATCTCTCAGGAATCGTTCTCAGATAACAAAAATCACAAACAATGGAGGCGAACACAATCACATCACATGGGTCACGCACATACCTACGCTCCCACGATCAGCAGACTTATTAACATCCCAATAAGTCCTTCTCTGACCTATGTCCTCGAGGTACCAATCTAAATCCGGGCAACACAAGGATTAGAGGGCCCTAAGCGAACGTAAACCTCCCGTGATAGCAAGTATGGTAGGTATGTCATACGCATAAAATCACATACATATACTAAGTATGTACACATCTTAGTAATCACCATAATTTATTTGTGGTACACTTCTCATTCTCGTACCGACTTATAATGTCACACAATTACATATTCCCGGTTAATATAATTACTTAAGCCGTCAATTGTCCTCACGTCATAATAGACACTCACGTCTTAATCCATAATTTCCATTGGTTCAAGTCACCCTTCTATGTTTTACTCCTCATTATATCCCAAATATCTCAACTATACCAATTTATCATCAAGGGAATGGTATCTCTACAATTAAACAAGGTTATGGGACACGCAAAACCAAAACAGGCCAAAAAGCCTAAACTGTCAGCTCGTTAGAAGTCTCGTTCGAACGAGGCTGTTCGAACGAGAGTTCGTTCGAACGAACTCGGTATCTAACGAGATCTCGTTCGAATGAAAGTCATCGAATGAACATTCAACTCATTACAAGGCAAACTGTCCACTCGTTAGAAGCTCGTTCGAACGAGCTCGTTCGCACGACCTGGATAGGTCTTCTAACGAGAGGCCAGTTTCGAGCCCAGAAATTCCTTAACTCGTTTCTCCATCTTTTCTTCACCTCTAATCTCATCTAAACATCAATCCAACAATCTTTCATGGGTTCTAATCATTACTAAACATACTTAGGTCATATATTAACATTTATATAGAGCCAATTCTTCCTAAACATCATTGAATCATCAAATCCCTCCATTTATCCCCAAATCACATGAACAAGGGCATAATTAAATCACCAATGGGCATAATTAAATCCATTTTTGTTATGAACAAGGTGTATTTCCATCAGAATAATCCTCCTAACACAATTCTACATACAATCCTTTCATCAAAATATAAATTTCTCATTCCAATTAATGGGTTTTTATCAAACTCCCAAGAACAATACAAATTTTGTCACTTTCCTACGCATGGAAGAAACATTCTTTGTAATAAATGAAATTAAACCACTTGCCTTATGTGTATCTCTAATTTTGATGTCGATCTGATGAATGGTTCTCTCTCTCTCTGCAGAATTCTCCTCTCTTCTCTCTCTACAAGCCTTCTTCTCTAAAGTGACAATGGTGGCTAGGGTTTGCCTTAGGAACTCTTTTGGGACTAATTTCAATAACTTCCATAGCCCATTAGGTTATGAGTGGGTTTAGTGGGTAATTTCCAAATCAGATATTAATTCCTAATTTTCGTGGGTTTTAATTCCCAAAAATCCAAAATTACCAAACTACCCTTATACGTTGCCGGTATGGCCTAAAAATGCCCCGGGACCCAAACTAAACCCCCGGCTAGTGTTTTCTGACTATTTCGACCCTTCCGAACGCGTTGGCTCACTCAAAACGACCATACGGTTAATAGAAATAAAATTCACTTTATAATTAAAATAATTATATTCCTAACGCGACTGTCACACGCGTCTCAACAAAATTTCCAAATTGTCGTATTTCAATATCACGACAAGTTTCATAATTCAATATTCATATATAGTCATATATACACATTATAATCAAATACCAACTCGCATCTCGCTAGTATTTTAATCCGGATTAATTTCCAATTAATACACATTTAATTCAATTAATCCCATAAATAAATATCACAAAAATACGGGGTATTACATGGTGATGAAGGGAATCTAACACCTCGCTTAATTAAATACCAGGTGATCAGACCTAGATCCCATTAAAACATAATTTATAGTTGATTCATTCTTAGCATCACTGTCGAAAAAAAATTCTTTTATAATTCACCTAATATTTGACTAAGTAGGCGTTAAATTTTTTCTAGATTTTAATATAAATAAAATTTCCACTTTTAAAACATAAACCATTTAACAAAATCCGTTCACACAACGAATAACAACATAGTAATATCAAAACTGAATTAAATGCAATTGGAATAAAACTCTTCAGTATAAATATCTCAATACAATAATCCCACCAAAATTAAATGTAACAAAATCAACATAAGAACTTAATATGTCTATGATAGGAAATAAATAACTAGAATCCTCTTGGGCGACATGCCTTAAATGAAAGATCAACTACATAGTATGAATCAATGAATATAAAATCATCTAAACAAAGTACATGAGTCCATAGCATCCATAGATAGTTAAAATCTCAATCCTCTATGGTTGGCGTCCCTCCGGTTGGACACCTGATAGAGTAGATACAAGAAAACGAGTCAGAGCCTGATTATAAAAATAGTTTAGAAAACAACAAGTGAATAAATTCTACATTAAGCAATTATTATATACGTGTTAGATTATCATATTCTCTCTTGAGATTCTCACCTCTCATATAGAATGCACACCTATCATACTTTAAAATCATACTAGTTACTATTCCCATGCTAACTAGTTCATATCAGTGCCAACTAATCATAACCCATACCTTTCCCCCACATTTCTCTCGCAATACAGGTAATACACATATATCCAATTTCTCTATAATATGGATAATCCTTTTTACAATTCAATATAATTAAATATTCACCTACTTAATTCATTTATGATTTTTTTATATTTTATGTCTACTCAATTCACACAGTAAACACTATCACAAGTGTGTGTGTGTGTGTGTATATATATATATAATAGAGTGAATGTATATATATATATATATATATATATATATATATATATATATATACATTCACTCTATTATATATATATTATACTAAACTTCACCCCGAGGCTCAACTGCGGTGCATTCGTACTCTATTATCATCTCCTAGTGCATCTCGTCACTATATAAAGGACCATAGGTTGGGTATGTCCCACGAACCATAATTAACAAATCAAAAAATCGTGGAGGTGAACATAGTCCTAAGACTTTGGGCTACGCACATACCTACGCACCCAAAAGACCATTCAATACAATTGTTCTCACTAATGGCAATCCAACCTAAGTCCTATGTTCTAAGGCAACAAGTCAAAGATCCCCCTTAAGGCTCATCAGGATATGAATTCCCTCTATGCGTAAAACTCCAGTCGATAACAAGTAGGCTAGGTATGTCATACACATAAATTAAACAAGCAATATGTATACACATCAACCTATATAGAATTCGGTACGCACTCAACCAATATAAAATTAGGATTTCATCTTATTCCAAGTACCCATCGTATTTCTCGAATACTGGTCATACTTGTTAATCGAGATTATCATCGTATTTGTATTATTTATTTATCACTCACATAATGTCTTCCTCACTTTAATTTAATTTCCAACATTAACCCAAGTCTCCCACTCCTTTTTAATGTACCAAAATTATTCAAATATAATTCCTCATCGTAATTTATTCAATTAACGCTTGTTAATTTCCCCCATTTAATCCCTTACATAATATCACATTTCGGGTCTTAGGTATATCCCACTGCCTTACTCTAGGTCCTATTATATGCTAAAAATCATCACTAAAAATTTCTTACCAATGAGATTTAATCACAAATTAGAAAGGGAATAAATCACTTTTCTAGGGGAAGTCGATTGATCGACTGTTTCTGGTCGATCGATCGATCAGTTTTCTGCCCAGATTCTGTATATGTTTAGCTACGGGTTTGAACTTTTTAAAACATCAAAACCGTCATCAATCGATCCCAATCTCCTCATTATTCAATACAAATGTTATAACATGATATATAAATGATCTCTAATAATCAAAAAACCTAAAATCATCAAGAAGGTTGGATTCAAACATGTGAATTCCCTTAAATTCTAGAAATTCATATTTTCTCATTTTCTCCAAGAAACTCAGAATTTCTTCAACAAATGATTCCAATTTCGTGGATTAAAATATCTCTTCAACAAAAGATTAATCCTAATTAACTCTCATTTCAAAGATTTAATTAAAATCAATGACACCCTCTTCATATCACCAATTCTAAATTCTCCTTTGATATTCTAAATGAACCTATAATTTAGTTCTTGATTTAATCTACAAATCATCATTTCTATATCTTCTACATGTGTATATCTCATCTATATGCAATACCTATCCATTTCATCCATTCCATTTGATTTATCAATCAATTTTCAAACCCAATTACATAAGTTTCATGGATAATTATAAATCCTAATCTAACATAGATAATCTAAGCACCAATTAGAGCAAGAATTACACTTGCCTATTAGTGTAGGTTTGAACCTTTTGAGAAGATAATGTTAGAACCTCCTTTTCCCTTTTTTGGTGACTCTCCGGTGGTGGTGCAAGGTGTAGAGATGGTGGTTGCCCCTTGGTTTCCATTAGATGACTCTTCCTCTCCATAAAAACCCTTCCACTTTCTCTAGATGACTTTTCACTCTCGCTCAAAAGTCCTCACAAGTGATTTGATGAAATGAACATTACGTAGAGTCTAAACCCACATATATAATAAGTCTCCAAGGCTAGCTAAAAGACAAAAAACGTGTATACTATTCATCTCCCAAGCCAAATGAGTAAAATGCCCCTACGGGGTGTCTTTTCATATTATAATTGACTCGAGATCCAAATCAAACCCCCGGGTAGACTTTTCTACCTATTTTGATCCTTTCAAACTCAACGACGCACTCAAAATTATCATCCGAATGACTTAAAAATACATCTAATTTTTATCTCCCAATTTTAGTCCCGACATGACTTATAAGCGCGTCGCGACTTAATTTTCATTATTGTCATAATTGTAGCCCCCAAAAATAATTAATATTTTCACATATTAATTTTATACCGCTAAGTAATATTCAAAATCATATATTACTTTTGTCTCTAGTAATATTAAATCCAGATTAATCCCAATTAATGTTTTATGATTAATCCCCATTTTTTAGCCCAATAACTTTGAATTAATCACATATTAAAAGTCATTAAAATTATAGGGTATTGTAGGGACCCACACTTTTGAGGTTATGAATAATTCTCATACACATACAGGAAAAAGCAAGAAGTATGAGAGTTTACATTGACTCGTAATGGAGCCACTACACCATCCTGCTGGTTTAACACGCAATAAGATAATGTATGATTTCATGAAGTTAAATTATTTTTAAATGAAATTTAATTTGTTAGATGGATCTATGGGTGTAATTATTAGATTGCTAAATGAATTACTTCCTAAAAGGAATAATTTGACAGCTATTTATATCAAAATGAAAAACACAGTTGGAGACCTTGGTATGGACTATGTTAAGTATGATGTGTGCGTTAATAATTGAGTGTTATTTTGGAAAGTGCATGAAGACTGTAATATATGTATAAAATATGGTGCTTTGCGATATATGTACACTTCGCAAGACGATGAAGAGGATAAAATTATAAATACAAAGGGCCAAAAGACGTTTTGTAATGTTCATATGAAGGTAATGCGACATTTCTATCTAATCCACATATTAAATCAGTTGTATACCATAAAATGGATATTCGATAAAATGACTTCACACGCTTGAGCAAGATCTTGCATTAATTTTTTGCATCATCCCCGAGATTCGCCGATTTGGTAAACTAAAACATTGTGTGGAGACAATTTACTAAGGACCAGGAGAATGTTCGATTTGCAATAGAAACTGGCAGTTTTTACCCTAATAATATGTTTGGTCATAAATATAATTTTTGGCCAGTGATTATTCACCCTCTCAACCCTAACCCATCATTGTTTATGAGAAGTTAGTTTTCAAAGTTGACTATATTGATTCCCGGGCCAAAGTCATCATCAAGTAATATTGATGTCTTCCTCCAAACTTTAATCGACGAGTTGAAGATCTTATGGTCTTGAGTGAAGGCATGGGATGCAATCAAAATGAACACTTTCAGCTAAAAGACATGCTGATGAGGGCTATTCATGTTTTCCCTCCTTATGGGATGTTAATAGGTTATTTAATGAAATATTATTATGGGTGCCTTGTTTTCTTTACAAAACATGTTCGAAATATCTTCCTAAGTCAGCGAAATGTTGTTATCAATAATATCTCATGTTCCTTCCCCAAGACCTTCCTTATATGTATAAAACATCAAACCAAACATTTAATGGAAAAAAATAATGTTATGGATCCACGAAAGTTAATAAGTGTAGATGTGGAGCAGCTTGTGTTAGTTATTGCTCGAGAATGTTTCCAAAAAAGGGGATAGGGAGTAGTGAAAGGAAAGAGGGAGGGGAAAGGGAAGGGGGGGGGGGGGGGGATGGAAAGGAAAAAAGAAATAGATAGTAGTATTAGAAGATGGTGTAGATAATGATGATCTTTCAAGAGAGGGTGAGAGCGAGGATTTCATGGGTACTGATGACTTTTTAAGAAGGTCCATTTTATTTGACTTATATTGTAACACCCCATATTTTTGAATAATTATTTCTAGCACTTTACATTACAAGTGTGTCGTAATTTAATAAGATATATTGCGATATTTATAAATAATAATTTGTGGAATAAAATTGATATTTATGTGGAATTTTTTTTATTAAGTGTGATTAAATAAATTAAATTCGATAAATTGTTAGTACGTCGTAGTGGGTAATGATAAGCACCCAAAAGTGTACAATTTATACCCCGAATAGACGTATTTTAGTTGCTAATTCTCGACAATAATGGTCTTATGAGCGTAAATGTTCAATGTGCAGGCTTGATTGCAATTGCGGTGTCAAAAACATTATTTTGAGGCATTTTGCAGTCAAATGGAACTAATTTAGCTTGCCTCGTAACCACACCCAAGCCTAAACCTACCCCGAACCTCGTGTGTGTTTAGTTTCTGCTTTTTATATATTTCTTAGATTTTTAATTTCAGTCGTTTTATTTTTATTTTTAATTTTAGATTTATTTACGATTTTTAGAATTTATTTGCCTATTTTTCTATTTCTTTTTATTTAGTGTAGTTTTATTTTAATTTCTGATTTTTATTAGTTTTTAGTTTTATTTGCGATGGCTTATGATTTTGTACTAGTAAATACATGTTTTAAAAAGAGGCTTGAACACATAATAACTTATAAAAGTGGAACATATAAGAGCCAAATAGATTTTTCATTACTAGGAAAGGAGACCGATTAACGTGTGAAGATTGTAAGGTTATCCCGGGAGAGAGCTTAACCTCACAACATAGGATAATGGTGTTGGGTATAAATATTAAAAATCAATCACAAGTGCGAAAAGTGAAGATTAACCCATGAACTAGGTGGTGGAATTTAAAATGAGAGAAATTAGAACTATTTAAAGATAAAGTATTAAATGAAGCAACATTGAATAGTGAGGAAGAAACTAGCATGATGTGGAATAAGATGGCCACATGCATTAGAAGAATATCAAAAGAAATTCTTGGAGAATCAAAAGGCAAAGGGCCACCGTCTAAAGAAACTTGATGGTGGAATGAAGAAGTACAGAATATAGTAAAAATTAAAAGGGAGTGCTTTAACATATGGCAAACTAATAGAAATGAAGAGAATTTTAAGTTATATAAATGGGCTAAAAAGGAAGTTAAGAAAGTGGTCAGAGATGCTAAGTTAAAAGCGTATGATGATCTTTATACAAAATTAGGAACACAAGACGGGGAAAAAAAGTATTTATAAGCTTGATAGACTTAGGGATAGGAAAATAAAAGATTTGAATAACGTTAAGTGTATCAAAAGTGATGATTCGAGAGTCCTAGTCAAAGATGATGAAATCATGGAAAGATGGAAAAACTACTTCGAGAGGTTATTAAACGGAGATAATGGGAGTAGATTAGATATAGAGGAACTTAGGAAGACTCGAGAAAATATATTTTTTCTTAGAATTAGGACAACAGAGGTCAGGATTGCTCTAAAAAAGATGAAAACATGGAAGGCTTTAGGACCAGATGGTATCCCTATTGAGGATTGGAAGTGCTTAGGGGAGGATGGAGTATCATGGCTTAAAAAATTATTTAATAGAATTTTAATGACTAATAGGATGCTCGATGAACGGAGAAAAAGTATTTTAGTACCTATTTATAAAAATAAAGGGTACATACAAAGTTGTTCAAATTATCATGGTATTAAGTTAATGATTCATACAATGAAATTTTGGGAGAGAGTGATTAAATATAGATTGATATTGAAGACAACAGTATCTGAGAATCAATTTGGGTTTATGCCTGGGAGGTCAACAATGGAAGCAAGCTATTTATTGAGGAGATTAAGGGAGAGGTATAGGGAGAAAAAAAGGATCTTCATATGATTTTTATAAATTTGGAGAAGGTGTATGATAGGATACCTAGATATAATATTGTTGGTTTTACATAAAAGAGGATTGAATCGCAGATATATTGATGTGATCAAGGATATGTATGATGGTGCGATGACTATAGTAAGAACATCAGCCGGAGAAAGTAGTGAATTTTCGATTACGGTAGGGCTACACCAAGGTTCAACATTAAGTCCTTATATCTTTGCTCTTATTATGGATGAGTTGACTGGACACATACAAGATTAGGTGCCATGGTTGTATGCTATTTGCAGATGATATTGTTTTAGTGGATGAGACTAAGATGGGGATTAATGCTAGGTTTGAATTATGGAGAGAAACTTTAGAAACAAGAGGATTTAAAATAAACAGAACTAAAATAGAATATGTGGAGTGTAATTTTAGTAGTAATAGGAGGACAAAGGGAGATGTGGTGAAATTGGAGGGTCAAGAAATACCTAGAAATGTCCATTTTCGTTATTTAGGATCGATGGTACAAAAATATGGAGATATTAGTGATGATGTTACGCATAGGATTAGAGTAGGCTGGGTTAAGTGGAGAAGTGCTACCGGTGTTCTGTGTGATAGGCGTATACCTTTTAAGTTAAAAGAAAAATTTTATAGGATGGCCATTAGACCCGCCATGTTATATGGGACAGAGTGCTGGGCAACCAAGAAACAAAATGTGCAGAAAATGAGTGTGGCGGAGATGCGAATGCTAAGATGGATTTGTGGTAAAACTCGGAAGGATAAAATTAAAAATGAACAAATTCATGAAACGGTAAAAGTAGCTCCTATAGAAGATAAATTGAGAGAAAATCGTCTTAGATGGTTTGGACACGTCAAGCGTAGACCAATGGATGCTCCTGTAAGGAATAGTGATTTATTTAGTACTGATGGTAACCCAAGAGGTAGAGGTAGGCCTAAATTAACTTGGTGGGATATTATAAAAAAGGACATGATATCATGTTGTTTAACCGAAGATATTGTACTAGAATGGAAAAATAGGATTCATGTAGCTGACCCCAAATAATTGGGAAAAGTCTTTGTTGATTAGAGTTTAGTTTTTATTAGGATTAGTTTTTTTTAGGAATGAATTTATTTTTAGTTTTATTTGGTTTTACATTTTTTTAGGACTTTAGTTTTTATTTTTATTAGAGTTTTTATTTTTATTTTATTTTATAGATTAGGATTTTATTTTTAGTTGATTTTAATTTTAATTTTTTTATTTTTATTTTTATTAAGTTTTAGTTTATTTTTTAGGGGTCATAAGTCAAACACACGCAACACCCAAACAACACACTCACCACGCTCAAAACACACCCTTACCCTCACCCTAACCTCCATACACCCTACCACACCACATACCCCCTTACTTCATCTTCTTCAACAAACCAACACACACTCACTCTCTCTCTCTAACTTCATAACCAAAAACCTCCCATTTCAAACCCACAACAAACACCATAACTAACACCACCCAAAATTTCCTCTCCTCACCACAAAACAACCATAACCAAAACACCCAACTAGTCATTTACCCCATACCCATACACCTCCACCCCATCATCTTCATTAACCCAACACCTTCAACCCCCTGCCATATTCGACATAAACCCATCCAAAATACCCTATAACCCGGATTGAACCCACGTTCGATCCACTATTCAACACCACACCATTAAACCCGGAACCAAACCACCTCGGACAACCCCATTCCTAAAAACTGGTGACCTTGACCCGCTACTCTTTCCCACCTGCCTCCCTTACCCCCTAGACCCGTTAGAGACCCTACCATCCTTTCACCCGATCTAACCCCCATATACCCTTTCCAACCCGAATAAAAACCCGACCTCACTCTTCTGCTCGTAACCCGAGCCCAGCCCCTCGCTCAGCCCTCCTAACTCGCATATACCTGTAACTCTTCGGCGATCCATCTGATCCCCTGCCTGTGTGACCTCAACCCCGTCACTGCCAACACTTTCGGCCGGCGACCCTGATACCCAATCTTAGGCTGCCAAAAAACCCGACCCATTTCACCCATTTTAACCCCCAAGCTCTTACACGATGTACTCCTTCTCAAGTTAACACCAAAGCCAATCTCAAACCAAAATAAAAACCAATTGGCCCATGTATTAATGCCCACTTAACCCCAATTCCTATTTTACCCCCAACTAACTTTTATCCACTTTTCCAAATAGAATTTCTATACAAATTGAAGACAATTCCCAAAAATAAAAGTTCAATTTCAAGGAAATAAGAGTTCAATTTCACTTCAAGAGATTGGGTTTGATTGTTCTCTTCTCTTCTATTTTATTTCATTATCCTTTGATTATTTTATTATCATGTTTAATATGATGTTAGGCTAAATTCCCTTTCAAGGGGCGGGGTGAACCCTTATTTGATGTTATTTTGATTTAATTAGTTTGATTAATTGAAAATTCCCTTTGAATGTTAAGTTTGATCCCTCACCCTTAAATTTATGCCTCGAGAGAGGGTAAATGATTTTCGAGAGAAAATCAAAATTCTTGTTATAATACCCATTTAGATTCGAACCCGAGAAAGGGGTTTCTTAAGTGGGGTATTATTACTTCAATTTCAACTCTATTTTCATTTTCTAAGATGTACATAAATTTTGATGAATCGATCCTAGTGGGTGATTAATTAAAAGGAGTGTAGATCTATTTTCTAGAGTTGTGGGGGGTCAAATTTAATTTTCTAAAAGATTAATATTATAATTACACTTGGAACAAGAGTTGGTTTGTATTTTTTATATTAATTTGGAAGAATTCAAATAATTAGATTAATTAGTTAGAATAGTTAAAATTTGTGGTGTAATCCCATTCCTTGATTGTTCTCACATTTGCTTCCTCACTTATTCTCTTATTTTAGTGTTAGACTTAGTTCATTATTTTTAGTCACTTTTTAGTTAATTGTTTAGATCTTTGATTTATTTTAGTGTTATTTCACCATCATCCTAAAAATTGTTTTAATATTGAAAAATCTTTAAAAAAATTAGAAAAATTAAAAATCCAAAAAAGAAAATAAAAGTGAATTAGAATTGAGTTTGTCTCTAGCTTTACCCCCTTGATGTGGATTGATACCTTTACTTACATCTACACTTGAGTTTGATATTATTTAGTAGGTGTTTTGAGGATTTTGACTAGATGATTTTTTCAAGCAACGACGAAAAAAGATATACCGAAAAGTTTCTTTATCATGTAATAATGACGAGGATAGAAGTTATCTCAATCGGGGCATACATGTAGACTATTTTTGGATTGAGATAGGATATTTATGTTTGGTGATTTGGATGGTAATTTAGAGTGTAGAGTTGATCTAGAATGGTTTGAAATAGTCAAAATTAAGTACCCGGGGTAGTAATTGGATCCGGGAAACTTTTTAGACTAGTCGGGTCCCATTGGGGGGATTTAAATCATTTTAAAGTAATGGGTTGACCTAAGTTCGGGATTAAGAGGTTTAAATAAAAGATTAGGTTTAAGAGGTAGCCACTTTACACAACCTAAACCTCTGGGAGTCTTTTTCTGAGAAAAGAGGGAGGAAGGACACAAGGAAGTTTGGAAAAGACTAAATTGAGATGCATTTGGAGGCCAACTGTGAGATTCTTGACTGAATTCAACCCTACTAAAAGGAGGAGACTAATACTCAATCATCATTCAAGGTATGTGTATAACTTGATTGTTGATTTTGTATTATTTTTATTCATATCGAAATTGGTAGAGTAAAACTGATTTTGAGATGGGAATTCACATGTAAAATAGGTTGTTGATTTTGAATTGTTTTTGTTCATATCAAAATTGGTAGAGTAAAATTATTTTTGAGATGGGAATTCACATGTAAAACAGGTTTTCGGAGAAGATTTTCGTGAATTATGTGATGAAAATAATACCGATTTCTATGAAAATATTATTGATTTCTGTGATATTCATATACTTATGAGAATCTGATTTGAGCGAAAAATGATGTGGGGAATTAATCCAATTAGAGTAGTAAGTAAAAGAGGAATAAATCTAAAATTTTGATGAATTTATTGAATATGTTGAATTGATGAAATTGGGATGATGGTTATTAAATTAATGAATCATAGGATGGATTTAGATTAGATTTTATGTATGGAACTCTTAGGAGACTATAAATATCGTTGGAGTTGTGAAGGTTTTGAATTGAATGTTGTGAAATAAGGAAACCCGTCACTTGGGTTCAAGAACTCGGCTCTTTCCCATATTCGAATCGATTCGGCCTTCATAGGTGAATTAATTCGTCAATGAACCCCAATTGTTTTGGACCTTCTAGGAGGGACAATCGTGTCTTTTAATGTAATTCATGGAACTTTTGGGAAAATGTATATTATAGAAGGTCCATAGGGTGTTGTAGGCTTTTGAGTATTTTACAAATAGTATATGATCCTGGGTATGGGAGATTAAACTCAAACTATGGTTATGAGTGTTTAAGTGGGGTAACACTCGTAATAAAAACTACGAATTTGGGGATTGAAGAATTCGAATATTATTATTATTCACGAGCTACTTGGGGAAGTCCGGGTGTTTCAGAATGGTTGGGCAATGAGATTTAATTTAATTAGTTAATAATTACGTACCCACGAGACGGGGAAATAATCGAGACTTATAAGCTAGTTCTTCAAGTCTTAGGTGTGGATTAGCTAGACTCAGTAAATATATATATATAAGAGTATGAATATCTATGTCCATGATATTTATGTGAAATATACCCATCCTAGCGAATATACAATCGGTGGAGGTTGCACGTTATGAGAGGTCACTGTAGTGAATCTCAGAAGAGATAATATTATTTCTCCTGGGTCATAGGTCTTTGCATTCCCACGCTATGTAGGGATGGAGTCCCATAGCATAATTTGGTCTGGTTATGAATATGAACAAAAGGCCATGACCATCTCCAGTTTCCATTACGTTTTTGGGTTTAATAGAGAGATTCCGACCCAGTTGCCCAGGTTATGGTGGACTCCATGGAGGTTTATTGCATGCTAGATATTTCACATCTAGCGAGGTAAAGATCGGAGGGATATCGTTTATATACATATAGTGAGAGATATATATGTTTAAATGCAGTTGATGTGTTTTGAATATACGTATATAAAGAGTAGATAATTATATACAAGCAGAAGACATTAATTTGTTAATATTATAAATAACATGAGTAAGGTTATGAGAATGAATAATAATGAGCTAATGGTTAATTAATTTAAGCCCAAAAGTAAGCTAATTAATAAATCATTGATAAACAATACTCCTAACAGGGGAATATGTTACATTATGATTAGTGAAGAGACTAGTGAGCTGGGGCGAGGATTATCTCGTGTAAGTGCGCTACCACTTTATATATGAAAATCGCTTTACATTTTCAACACTGCAACTTATATACCTTCTAAATACTTTTCAAAGGTTTTGGGCTCTGACCCGTATCAAATATTTTCAAAAGCTTTTAGGTGTCCAACCACAAGGACGCCAATGATGATTATTCTTTCCAGGGACACGTAGCTAAAGCTGATGTGGAGGTTTACAGGCTTCAGAGTAGTTGCTTCATTTATTGCTATCTATATTACGTTCTCTATTTTAGTTATTGGTTCAATGTGTTATGAGTTTTATTTAGACTTACGTATTTTTGATTAATTTAGTCAATTGGATTGGCGGTATTGGATTTTTACCCGGTGGTTTATTCGGGGACTTTATTTATTTTCTTCAACTCCAAACTTTATATTGCGACTTCAATTATATTGGATACTGTGTATGGAATTATTATGGATTGGTTAGTATTGTTGTATGTTAATGGAAGATAAAAATTGACATTTCTTGTTAAAATAATTATGTGGTTAGTAATTAGTCATGTTTTGACAATGATGTTAAAAATAATCCATATGAGACTACCGTTTTATTTAGGTAGAGGGATGGACACCCATTATTTTAATATGTGGGTTGTCAGAGATGGTATCAAAGCATCATGTTCTATAGTCTTGTAAGATATGTTTGGCTTACTATGATTTTAGTGTAGCGTGCTTTGATATAGAGCCCTATTTTAGGATTATTGCATTTACACTTATGCATTTCGTGGTTATGTTCTTCTGCTATTATTTTGTATTTGATTGTGAACTTATACAAACTTTAATCTCATTTTAGATACTGCCAAAGAGAACCCATCAGACGATAGCGAGTGCTGGGGACGAAGCCCCACAGGGAAATATTACGGGAACATAAGTGGCTAATATAGTGGCACGTGCAGTAAATGTAGAATTTATCACAATGGCACATCACTTTTACTAGGACCCAGCCTCAACTGCAATCGACATTGGTCTTCAGACTAACCTGGTCCCATCATCTTGGGAGCGAATGATGAATGCCTTTTAGAAAGGGCACCCACCAAAGTATCAGGGCGACACGGATGTGGTGGAAATCGCCTAGTGGAAGAAGGACATTACATGCCATCTTCTCCTTATGGAGCGCAGTGAACCCAAGAGACAGTTATTCATCTTTTAAGATAGTAGGTGAAACACTAAATTGGTGGAAGTTGATTACCACAATCGAAGATAGAAATGTTATGACTATGGCAGAGTTCTAAGTGCGGTTTGACTGCAAGTATTTTCTATCAGCTATCGAGACAGAGATACGATGGAAATTTTAGGATGATACTCAGGGAGATATGTCAGTGGTTGAATACGAGGATTATTTTACTTCTCTTACCAACTTTGTGCCCGATGAGGTGAATACGGAGGAGAAGAATAAAATACTAAAATTCATGGATGGAGTCACCTAGAGGATCAGGCAACACTTGCTTTGTAACTCAACATTAACCACCTATTCTCTGGTCGTCAATAACACATTAATTAACTTCTAGGACCATCACTTCCATCTGAAGGGAAGCAAGAGATTGGCATATACTAGTCAGGCAGGCAGAGTGGGACGAAATAGTGCCGGTGGAGTACCGCAGCAGCATACGGGCAAGCAGCAAGAGGGGGATTCCTAACAGGGGATCTGGGTAAGAGGTTTCGATCAAGAGGTTTTTAACTAGAGGTTCATGGGTTGGACAGGGCCTCCAAGTCCCTCATTATTATCACAACCTGTAGCAATATGTTTCATAGGGTTGCCAGGGGTAAGGGAACAATGAGGGAGGCTAGTAGGTCAGACGCCATCAGGGCTAACATGCAAGATAGACTCGACAGGGCCACCAGGTCCAAAGACAGGAAGACTTCACCAACTGATGCATTATTTATGGTGAGATGGGACACAGAAAAGAGGGATTGCCCCCAGTCAGGGAGAGGGCCTCCGCAGGGTGCCCAGAAGAGACAACAGGCACAGTTAACACTGGCAGATCCAACTCCATAGCCATAGGTGCATCTACAATATGGACGTTCCTATAATGTATGAGATGAATTCATACCACAGGCATAACAGGTGTCACCAGTATTTGAGTGTATGTTCTCTATTCATAGGCATATAGGTAGGTTGTCGTTTGATACGAGAGCCTACCACTCTTTCATAGCTACCAAATTTGGATGCACAATTTGCCTACTAGAGACAACTAATAGTACTGTTATGTGTGTACACTCAATGTTGGGCAGCGAAGCCATTATACATTTCATTTATAGGGGACTCTAGGAGATTATGTTTAGCGATCGACTTGCTTATTTTGGATATGGTGGGATACGATGTCATTTTAGGTATGTACTGGTTGCAGGGTACCAGTCAATGGTGGATTGCTTCTATGGGACCATTGTTCTCTCTATCCTAAGACATGAGATGTTCCTTGTGGCAATGACACTTCCCAAGGGAGGGTTGATCATGCATCTTTATTATATTGAGGAGAAGACCTCACAGGAGGTGGTTATTTCCTTTTATTCGATTCTAATAGTGAAGGAGTTCACATATCTTTTCCAAGAGATACCCGAGTTTCCACCTAGTCAAGAAATATAGTTTGTTATTGACTTAGCTCCTGGGACTAGGAAGATAGCACAAGCACCATTTCGAATGGCCCCTTTAGAGATACGATAATTGAGAGATCAGATTTCGTAGCTCCTAGGACATGGCTTTATCAATCAGAGTAAATCACCATGGGGTGCACTACTATTATTTAAGAAGAAGAGAAATGGGTCACTTTGTTTGTGTATCAACTACAGGGAGTCAAATAAAGTCACGATTCGAAATAAGTATCCATTGCCTCGAATCGATGACTTGTTCAACTAGTTTAGAGGAGCAGCGTATTTCTTTAAGATAGACTTGAGATAGGGGTATCATAAGGTGCGCATCAGAGAGGAGGACGTTCGTAAGACCGCATTCCTAATGCGGTGTTGATCATATGAATTTAGGGTGATGCTATTTGGATAGGCTTATGTTCCAGTGGTATTCATGGATCTCACAAAAACGGTGTCCAGAGACTTTTTAGACCAGTTTGTGATAGTTTTCATAGTTGACATTCTAGTATACTCTCAGATGGAAGGAGAGCACGCAGAGGACCTGCGTATGGTTTTGTAGACACTACGGGACCATCAGTTATACGCCAAGTTTTATATGTATAGATTCTGGCTGAGGGAGCCATAGTTTCTGGGCTATATTGTATCGGACATAGGGATTTCCTTGGATCCAATAAAGTATCAGCGATGAGGGAGTGGAGACATCCCACGACACCAATGGGGATTCAGAGTTCTTTGGGGTTGGTCGGGTATTATCATCGCTTCATAAAGGGCTTTTAAAAGATTGCGGCTCCACTAACAAATCTTACTTGCAATGGGGTGCCATTTGTTTGGAATGACTAAGTTATCTTTTGAAGAGCTAAAGGAAAATTTGACTTCAGCGCCCGTGCTTGCTCTGTCTAGGGGAGGATTGTAGAATAGTGTTTTCATAGTTGTGTCTCTATAGTGACTTGTGGATGTAATATAGTAGGAGGATTGAGCTATATCTTATGCCTCTCGCAAGCTTAAGACCCACGAGAGGAATTACCCAACACATTACCTGGAGTTAGTAGTGGTTGGGTTTGTCTTGAGTATTTGGAGGCACTACCTTTTAGGCGAGTGGTTCATTCTACTCACAGTCCATAAGTCGCTATAGTATCTGTTAATACAAAAGGATCTGAATATGTGACAGAGGAAACGATTGGAGTTCATGAGGGAATAACAGTTTGATATTCAATATCATCTTGGGAAGGCTAACACGATAGCAGATGCGTTGAGTCGATAGCTAACGGGGGAGATAGCGAAGGTTTGGAAGGAGAAGTGGGAAGAGTATCAGCATGATGATGAGGTTGCTAGAGCATGTAAGTCAGTATTGGCTTTCACTCCCAAGATCATTATAGAGTGGTGAAAGTGATAAGCGCCCAAAAGTGTCTATTTATACTCTAAATATGTGCATTTTAGTGTGACACCCCGCCTAATTAAACCTTGGGTGATCATTTCTAATCAATCATTAGTGGAGGAACCTAATGGTACACCTACTGGTAATTTCAAAGTCCCCTAATAGGAAAAATATCATTTCTAAGGTTCCCATTAAGCGACGGAAATTAAATAAATTTATACACAAATTCTCTATAGTTCAGACAGGGTCGATCGATCGAAGGAAAAATGGTCGATCGATCGACTGCTCCATCGATCGACATTCAAGGGTCGATCGATCGATCAAGCAGTGACAGACCCAGTTCATCTTCTTCCTACGGGTTTCAACATTTTTATATCTCTAACTTTCATGATAAGCAATCATATTTACAACCAACAATTTCTAATCATTCCTACATGTTCTGGGATGATTACTAACGATTTAAAGCAACAAAATATTTACAAATCTTGGCCAAATTCACTAAAAATCTCTCTAATATTCAAGAACCCTAAAAATGCATTCTTTATATTTTTCATCCAAATTCCAGATTTTCTTACGAATTTCTCATCAAACTTTCTATGATATAAACATACTTGGTAATACAAAAACGTCCTACATTCAAATCCTTATCAATCATGGATTATTATCAATTGTTTGTTCCCAAGAATATCATAAAATCATGTTCTTCCTAAGGCTTAATCATGGGTATTATAACTCAATTATATTTTGCAAATAACCACTTGCCTTATGATTTGTAGGGTCTGATTTCGTGGTTGTTGATGATGATTGATGATATTGATACTTCAATCCTCCCTCCCAACAATCTTTGTGATGAAATCTTCCTAAGATGATCCCTCCTTCCTTCTTTTGCCTTAGGATTTGCCTCTCTCTCTCTTCTCTAATGGCTATGGTGTAACTCTAATTGCCTAACCCTAGCCACCACTCTTATAATCAGATTTAGGGATTCAAAATTCGTAGGTCTTCTTTCCCATAATTGTAAAGAGACCAAAATGCCCCCGAATGGTCCCGGTTTAGCCCGAAAATGACCCGGCACTCAACTAGTACCCCCGGGTACACTATTTTGACAAATTCGACCCTTTCGGAATCAACCGTGGACTCTAAATTATCATTTGAGTCTCATAAATATTTTTCTACTCTCATCCTTAATTTGTCGAGATACTTCCGGTACGTCCATATAGTCACTAGACCGTACATATCAACATTGAAAATTTCTACTCACCTTTAGTAAATTTTCTATAACACATATGCATCTTTATTAACATAATATATATTTAAATTACTCTAATCACGTAATTTAAATAAAACGTATTTAATCACATTAGATTACTCTACTTACGTAATTTAAATAAAACGTATTTAATCACATTAAATTACTCTACTCACGTAATTTAATTAAAGCATTTAATTACTCTATTCACGTAATTTAAAATTTAGTAAAAATTCGGGGTATTACATACTTCCCCCCTTACAAAAGGAATTTCGTCCTCGAAATTAGAAAAATACCTGTTATAAATAATTCTGGATATTGTTCTCGCATATCCTCTTCCCGTTGTCAAGTGGACTCATCCATATTGTGATGTCCCCACTGTACTCGCACTAAGGGTACCACCTTGGATCTTAGTTTGCGCTCACTATAATCCAGGATAGCCACGGGTCTTTCTTCATACGAGATATCTGGCTGCAAATGGATCTCCTCCAGTGGAATGTGCCAGAAGGCTCTCTCGCTCCTCTTGTATTTCTTCAGCGACGCCACATGGAACACATCGTGTATTCGCTGAAGATGCTCAGGGAGTCCCAATCTGTAAGCTACCGGCCCCACTCTCTCAAATGACAGGAAATAACCACACATATCTCGGTGCTAACTTCTCCTTTTTTCCAAATCTCGTAACCCCTTTCATAAGAGATACTCGAATTAACACCTGGTCTCCCACATCTAATTCCACATGTCTCCTGCCGGCGTCATCATAACTTTTCTTCCTATCCTGGGATATTTGAATACGTCCTCGAATCAACTCTATTTTGGAGGAAGTCTCCTGTATCATCTCTGGCCCTAAAAGCCTGTTATCCCCCACCTCTAACCAACAAGCGGGTGAACGACAAGGCCTCCCGTAAAGCGCCTCGAATGGAGCCATGCTAATAGTGAATTGGTAAGAGTTATTATACGCAAACTCCACCAAAGGAAGATATGGCTCCATGTTTCCCCCAAAATCTAGAATACACATTCTCAGCATGTCCTCTAAGATCTGGTTTACTCTTTCCGTCTGGCCGTCCGTCTGTGGGTGATATGCCGTACTTAATCGTAAGTCGGTGCCCATGGCCTCCGAAAAACTCTGCCAAAAGTGCGACACAAATATCTTATCTTGGTCCGACACGATATTAATAGGAACTCCATGCATCTTAACAATCTCTGAAATAAAAAGTTGCGCGTACCGCATAGTATCATAATCCGTACGAACCGGTAAGAAATGTGCGATCTTAGTCAAACGATCCACTATTACCCATATGGAATAATGGCCCTTCTGCGACGTTGGTAACCTGGTAATAAAATCCATTGAGATATTCTCCCACTTCTACACGGGAATCTCTAGTGGTTGTAGCATCCCTGAAGGCCTCTGATGGTCAACTTTTATGAGTTGGCATGTAACACACTTTGAGACAAATTCTGCAATATCTCGTTTCATACCTGACCACCAATATACTCGTCGCATATCCTGGTACATTTTGTCCCCACCTGGATGTACCGAGAATTTTGACTCCTGTGACTCTGTCATAACGGCATGCCTCAAATCATCATCTTCGGGCACTATCAGTGTACCGTTGAAACGTAGTCCACCCTCTGAACCGATGGAGTAGAACTCTACCCCCTTGGCCAGTAACTGCCGTACTTTATCCTGACAAAATGGGTCTTCTGCCTGTGCCCTCACTATCCGTGTAACGTTCTCGGAAGTGATAGATAGAACATCCATACATGCTCTCGTCATATCATCCTCGTGTCGGAGATCACTCCACTTTGCTTTCCAAACTTCTGCTAACTCTCCGGTAGGTCTTCTACTTAACGCATCTGCCACCACGTTAGCCTTACCAGGATGATACTGTATATCAAATTGGTAGTCCTTTACGAATTCAAGCAACCTTCTCTGCCTCATGTTCAAGTCCTTCTAAGTGAATAGATATTGCAATGACTTATTATCCGTGAATAGCGTGAACTGCTCGCCCAGAAGATAGTGTCTCCAAATCCTCAATGCAAAAAGAACCGCTGCTAACTCGAGGTCATGGGTGGGGTAGTTCTTCTCATGTGGCTTTAGCTTTCGTGATGCATAAGCTATAGCCTTCTCCTCCTGCTGTAACACTCCCCCAAGTCCTTGTAAGGACGCATCAGTATAGACTCGGTATTCCACTCCGCTCTTAGGCAAGGTAAGAATGAGGGTTGGTGTCAACTTGTCTTTTAATTCATCAAATGCTAACTGGCAACTATCACTCGATACGAAGGGAATTCCCTTCCGAGTCAGATTCGTCAACGGTCCGACAATTTTTGAGAATCCCTTGATGAAGCGATGATAATAACCAGCCAATCCCAAGAAACTGCGAATTTCTATCGGTGTCGTGGGCTGTCCCCACTCCCTCACTGCCGATACCTTACTCGGGTAAACATCAATGCCCCTTCTAGATACGACGTGGCCTAGGAACGGAACCTCCCGAAGCCAAAATCCACACTTCTCAAATTTGGCGTATAACTGATGGTTCCGCAATGTCTGTAGGACCAATCGTAAGTGTTCTACATGCTCCTCCTCCGTACGGGAGTAGATCAGAATGTCGTCTATGAATACAATCACAAACTGATCCAAAAACTCCCTGAATACCCTGTTCATGAGATCCATGAATACTGCCGGTGCATTAGTTAGACCAAAAGGAATCACTCTGAACTCATATGACCCGTACCGCGACAGGAAAGCGGTCTTAGGTACATCCTCTTCACGAATGCGCAATTGGTGGTAACCCGATCTCAAATCGATCTTTTAGAAGTATGCAGCCCCTCTCAATTGATCAACCAAGTCGTCAATCCTCGGTAATGGATACTTATTACGTATCGTTACTTTGTTCAGCTCTCTGTAATCTGCACACAAACGAAGTGAACCATCCCTTTTCTTCACAAACAGTACTGGCGCATCCCATGGCGATGTACTCCATCGAATAAAACCCTGTCCTAATAGTTGCTGAATTTTCTCTCGCAGTTCCCGCATCTCCGAAGGAGCCATGCAATATGGTGCTCTGGCAATTGGTCTCGTCCCCGGTGTTAGATCAATCACGAACTCTATCTCTCTACTAGGTGGTAACCCTGGTATCTCCTGAAAGACATCCTCAAAATCCCTCACCACAGGGATTGAGTCTAGAGAAACGACAACCCCATGTGAGGTCTCCTCCTCAATATAATATAAATGAGTTCACGATCCTCCCTCGGGAAGTGGCATTACCACAAGGAACATCTCCTGCCCCGGGATTGAGAACACGATGGTCCTCTCATAACAATCTACCATTGCCGTATTATCTGCCAACCAATCCATGCCTAGGATGACGTCATATCCCTCCATATCCAGCACTAGAATGTCTGCCGCTAGACTCAATCTCCCGACCATAATTTCCACACCCTTACAAATCGAGTGTATAAGGGACCCACTACCCATCGGTGACTCCACACACATAATATGAGTGTCTGCTGTTGCTAATAGGCCGGCTGCCCGTGCAAATCTAGAGGAAATAAACGAATGTGTCGCCCCTGTGTCAAATAAAATATTCCCCTCAAGCCCATGAATAGGAAACATACCCGCAACTACCAGCGGTGATGGCGGTGCCGGCTGAAATGGAATGTCACGGATGTTGAACACACGCCCGTACTACATCTGCCCTGGCTATGGGGCCTGTACTGCTGCTGGGGCTAATGGTGCCTGCTGCCCCTGTTGGGAACCTTGCTGTTGTGCCCGGTCTTGCTGTGGACAATTTCTTCTCTTGTGACCCTACTGACCACAAGTGAAGCACTGACCCTGAAACTATCTTTGTCCTTGGCCCTGTTGGCCCTGTCGCCTTTGGCCTTATTGTCCCCCATTTTGATTACCCTGGCCCTGTCGACCCTGTGGGGCTAGTTGCTGAGGACCCTGCTGGCCCTGCCGGTCGAAGCGATACTTCCCGTGCTTAAACTTCAATCCTATCCCAACTGACCCGCTGCCTGCTGTTGTGTTGCACTGCTGCCGCTACCTCCATCCACCTTGCCCGGTTGGCTAGGTTCACCCCTCTTACTCCCCTTAGTATGAAAACGGTGATCCTGACAGTGTAGTAGAGCGGCATTGATGACATCTCTGTAGGTTACCAATGCCGTATTACTAATTAAATGATGTCTGATTCTCCAGGTTAGGCCCTCCATAAATTTGGACTTCTTCCTCTCCTCATTGTTCACCTTGTTTGGCACAAAATTGGCCAAGCGGGTAAACTCCTCCTCGTAGTCAGCAAATGAGCGATGACCCTGAACCACTTCACTGAACTTCTTTCTCATCTCAGACTCTACTGCTGGAGGGAAATACTTGCGGTCAAACTGCACCCAAAACTCGAAAATAGTCAAAGTATCTCTCTCCTCGGTGGTGGTAACTGACTCCCACCACTGTAGGGCCGCTCCTGACAGACAGAAAGTGTCTAGCATCTGTTCCTGTACTCCGATGCACTCTAGCATACGCAAGTGGCACTGGATATTCTTCTTCCAGTTGCACGCTGCCAATATATCAGTACTGCCCTAAAACTCGGGTGGGTGCCCCTTCTGAAATGTCTCCCTGACTCGTTGCCAAGTAGATGGTCCTGTCGGAACTTGCACTACCGGTGCCAGAGGGGGAGGTACTTGGGGATGAGGAAAGTGGGCTGCCATTGCCCTCATCGCTGTCTCAACTGCCTGAGCCACTATCACTGCAACCTGAGTAGTGGAAATTAGCTCGGGTGGAGGTGGTGGTATCGGTACCTGTGGCTCCTGATGAGCCTCCCTCACCTCCTCTCTGGCTTCAGCCCTCTCTGCTCTCAGTCTCCTTGGCGGCATCTGAAATAAGATTCAAATTGTATAAGTACACAGTTTATACAAAATTTAAGAGCAGAAGTACGATAATGCAACAGAGGAAATTTTCAATCAACAATCCTAATAGTAGGGCTCTAATACAACCAAACGTAACGCTGAATCGTAGTAAGCCAAACAGATCCTATGGACACTAGAACCTGATGCTCTGATACCATCTGTGACACCCCGCCTAATTAAACCTTGGGTGATCAAGCCTTATTTTAATATAAATAGGTTTCTTTAATGGTTCATTCTTAGCATCACTGTCGAGCGCCTTTTAAAAATTACTAACCACCTAAATGAACTTAAAACGGGTGCCAAATTTTATCTTTCTTAAACAACAAATATTCCAAACCACACATTACCAATACTAGACATGAATATGCAGTATGCAAAAATCATCTGAAAGCAGTTAAAGTCTTGCCGTAAACCACGGCCCAAAAAAAGACAACTACAAATCCATAACTAGAATAAACTGTAATAGAAAAGGTGGAACGACATGTTCCAACTAGGAATTATAAAACTGAGATCCTGTACTAGAACTGAAAAAAGAGGAAGCGTCTAAATAATCCCTGCAACCTCCACACTGGCTGCATCTCCCAAATCTCTGACATGAAATCAAGTTGGGCACCTAAAAGGTTTTTAAAATTTTACATAGTAAGAGTTAGTACTCAAAACATTTGAAAATATTTTTCAAGCAGTTATCACAATTAAGTTATTGATTACACATATTAAGGTTTCGCACACTCCCTTGAACTTCCTCACCTCTCTTACGTAGTACGTAACTATCGAGGATACTTCGTCTACCTAGTTATACTTCCCATAACCGTAGTTAACTAATTTTCTGTTCGTTGTCCTTATTCTTGTAATAAAAACATCATGCTATAAATTATTACTAAGATATTCACATATCATTTCATTGACTACTATTCTCAATTTGTAGATTATGTGCATAGAAACATTTTATCCCACAACAATGTAATTAATATTACTTACCTCTAATATATCCTTTTTATTACACACAAAGGACCCATGGTTCGGAATAATTCATCGAATCCAAGTGAAAGTTGGTTCGGAATGATCCATCGACCCCAACTATCTACAAATATAAATATATACACATATTCTGGTTCGGGACTCTTTCATCGCGGCACCAGTTCAAAGTTTGGTTCGGCATTAACATCGACCCCAAATATATAATAACTTTATGTTAGTTCGGAATGTCACATCGACCCTAACATAATTAGTTTAGGTAATATTCTCTTAACCCAAACCTATTTATATAGATATAGTAGGTACACACTCGACCTAATAAATCATACCCGTACGTAATATATTTTACCTATATTCTCCGTACTTCTTAATTACAATTTCTCTTACTATTGTATTTATTCGAGTATTCGCGTAAGTCTAAGGGCCCTAGTTACCCCTCCCTTAATTCAGTAGTTAAGCTAATTTTAACCTACTGGTATTTTCTTTCCGGAATTAAGTCTCACTCTTTCCGTAATTAAATTAACCATCTCAACCCACGGCTAAGTCAATCGTTCTTTCGTCATTCCATTTCTCCAACATTCCTACTCAATCATTAGTGTAGGAACCTAATGGTACACCTACTGGTAATTTCAAAGTCCCCTAATAGGAAAAATATCATTTCTAAGGTTCCCATTAAGAGACGGCAATTAAAGAAATTTATACACAAATTCTCTATAGTTCAGACAGGGTCGATCGATCGAAGGAAAAATGGTCGATCGATCGACTGCTCCATCGATCGACATTCAAGGGTCGATCGATCGATCAAGCAGTGATAGACCCAGTTCATCTTCTTCCTATGGGTTTCACCATTTTTATATCTCTAACTTTCATGATAAGCCATCATGTTCACAACCAACAATTTCTAATCATTCCTACATGTTCTTGGATGATTACTAACGATTTAAAACAACAAAATCTTTACAATTCTTGGCCAAATTCACTGAAAATCTCTCTAATATTCAAGAACCCTAAAAATGCATTCTATATATTTTTCATCCAAATTCCAGATTTTCTCACGAATTTCTCATCAAGATTTCTATGATATAAACATACTTGGTAATACAAAAACGTCCTACTTGCAAATCCTTATCAATCATGGATTATTATCAATTGTTTGTTCCCAAGAATATCATAAAATCATGTTCTTCCTAAGGCTTAATCATGGGTATTATAACTCAATTATATTTTGCAAATAACCACTTTCCTTGTGATTTGTAGGGTCTGATTTCGTGGTTGTTGATGATGATTGATGATATTGATACTTCAATCCTCCCTCCCAACAATCTTTGTGATGTAATCTTCCTAAGATGATACCTCCTTCCTTCTTTTGCCTTAGGAATTTGCCTCTCTCTCTCTTCTCTAATGGCTATGGTGTAACTCTAATTGCCTAACCCTAGCCACCACTCTTATAATCAGATTTAGGGCTTCAAAATTCGTAGGTCTTCTTTCCCATAATTGTAAAGAGACCAAAATGCCCCCGAATGGTCCCGGTTTAGCCCGAAAATGACCCGGCACTCAACTAGTACCCCCGGGTACACTATTTTGACTAATTCGACCCTTTCAGAATTAACCGTGGACTCTAAATTATCATTTGAGTCTCGTAAATATTTTTCTACTCTCATCCTTAATTTGTCGAGATACTTCCGGTACGTCCATATAGTCACTAGACCGTACATATCAACATTGAAAATTTCTACTCACCTTTAGTAAATTTTCTATAACACATATGCATCTTTATTAACATAATATCTATTTAAATTACTCTACTCACATAATTTAAATAAAATGTATTTAATCACATTAGATTACTCTACTTACGTAATTTAAATAAAACGTATTTAATCACATTAAATTACTCTACTCACGTAATTTAATTAAAGCATTAAATTACTCTATTCATGTAATTTAAAATTTAGTAAAATTTCGGGGTATTACATTTAGTCGCTAGATCTCAATAAAAATGGTATTATGTTCGCATTTATCTATATCATAGGTCAATCGGCAGTCACACATCAGATTGTTCTAATTCGACATAATTGTGACAAAGTAATGGTCACAAGCGTGGAATGAAGAAAATCAAAGCACCGTAAAAAACAGATGTCCCTATTTAATCTTGCCCAGATGATTTCTGATGTCCTAAGCACTATTCCGTGCCAAACCTAATCCTAAATGGAGCCCACCCCATCACTCGAGCCTTGTGTGTGTTTAGTTTGTATTTTTATTATTTTTTAGAATTTTATTTGAGTCGTATGTGATTTTAAGGATTTTTATATTTTATTTGCGTGCGTATTGTTGTAAATATTGGGTTCGTTTACTGCGTGTCGAGTGTTTTTTATTTTTATGCATATATTATAATCATGTTTATTTTAGTTATTTTTTCTTTACTTTATTAGTTTTTAATTTTATTAGGTTAGTTTTACTATTTTTATTTTATTTTGAGTCTTTTATTAACAGGTTCGAATTTTATTTTATTTTAAGATTTTATTTTTTTAGCATTAATTTTATTTATTTTATATTTTATTTAAGTATTTATTCTATTTTTAGGTGTATGTATTTGATTGGATTTTGATTATTTCATTCATTTTTAGTTTTTAGTTAGTTTGATTTTATTATTATTTTAGTCTTTTATTTTTAGATTAGGAATTTTTTTTTTTATGTTTTAATAAATTTTAATTTTTAATCTTAGATTTTTTTTAGCTTATAAATATTTTATTAATTTTTATTTTATTATATTTTGTTTTGTTTTTTTCTACAATCTAAATACACATCATAGCTTTAACCCGTTTTACCTGATAAAAATTCGGCAGTTCTGCCTTTACCCAACTTAACCCCGACGAACTCCAAAATTCTGCCATTACTCCATGGAAGGATAGCCAAACCTCCGGACATCAATAACATACCAAAATCACCTCCATTAAACCCGATCTCAAGACCCACACCAAAAGACCGAAGTCAAACCCACTTTTCCCATTTCCAAACCCGCGAGAGATACCCACTTCAATGTGACACCCCGACTAATTAAATACCGGGTAGCTACTCCTTTATTAAATTAATTCAAAATGCCAAGTTGGTTCAGTTAATAGCATCACTGTCGAAAACATTTTAATAATTACTAACCACCTAGTATTTAAAAAGTAAGTGCCAAATTTTAAGTTAAGTCTGATTAACATGTAGTAAAAGAATAATGAAAGAATAACAACCATTCACTATAATGAAGTAATGAATAACCAACAACATAAATATAAATCCGGAGGAAAAATCCTCACAACAATCCCACAACTGAAAAATAATACGACAAGTCTGAATCCTGAATAATTACATGCCAGAAGTCGGAATAACTGAAATAAATGAAACGTCTCTAAAAGAAATGGGCGACATGCCCTACGACTGATAACTGAAGAATATCGAGTCAAGACAGATGAAACGTCTACAAGCAAAGTCCTGTAACTTCCACAAATAGCTACAGCTCGTCACCTAAATGACAATCCTAAGCATGGTGTCCTTGTGGCTGGGCACCTAAAATGGTTTTTACAAAAATAGATTTGAAAGCAAATGGGTCAGAGCCCGAAAGCGGAAATCTTTTTAAAAACAGCAAGTGTTTTAATAACATTAAAACATTAAATGCAAAATACATGTTAGGACGTGCACTCACATGAAATTCTCACCTCTCGACTACATGTGCACTCCTAACGTATCGTACCCATCTATAAGACATCCATATCTAACCAAAACGTAATAAGTTCTACCCCTTACTACTCGATTCCCATATTACATTCTAACGTTATCAATTAAATAGAGGGCTTTACATACACTCGGATTCTCAATTAGTAATATAATTCACTATCAATTAACCCGTTATGTTTTCTCAAAACCTTACCATAATTATATTCACAATATTAACATGAAAGTTTCCATTAATTAAGTGTATATTATTCACGTCATAATTATACAATACAAGCACCCCGAGACTAGTTGCGGTGCACACATACTCTTCTATCCATCCCGGTACATCACGTACATAAGGATCACATATTCCGAATCTCTCAGGAATCGTTCTCAGATTACAACATCACAAATAATGGAGGCGAACACAGTCACATCACATGGGTCACGCACATACCTGCGCTCCCACGATCAGCAGACTTATTAACATCCCAATAAGTCCTTCTCTGACCTATGTTCATCGAGGTAACCAATCTAAATCCGGGCAACACAAGGATTAGAAGTCCCTAAGCGAACGTAAACCTCCCGTGATAGCAAGTATGGTAGGTATGTCATACACATAAAATCAATACATATACTAAGTATTCACACATCTTAGTAATCACCATAATATATTGGTGGTACACTTCTCATTTTCGTACCGACATATAATACTACACAATTTATATGTTCTTGGTTAATATAATAAATTAGGCCGTCAATAGTTCTCGTATCTTAATCGACACTCACGTCCTACTTCACATTTTCCCTTTAGGTTCAAACTACACTTCTAGGATTGACTCCTCACTATATCCCAAACATCCCAAATGTAACAATTAATCATCAAGGGAAGGTTATCTCTACATATACACAAGATTACGGGACACTCGGGTTCAAAACAGGCTAAAAAGCATAAACTGTCAACTCGTTCGAAGTCTCGTTCGAACGAGGATGTTCGAACGAGAGTTCGTTCGACCGAACTGGGCCTTCTACCGAGATCTTGTTCGAATGAAAGTCTTCGAACGAACATCCCACTCGTTAGAACCCAAACTGTCAACTCGTTACAAGCTCGTTCGAATGAGCTCGTTCGAACGACCTGGGCAGGTCTTCTAACGAGTGGCCAGATTCGAGCCCAGAAATTCCTATCTCATTTTTCCAATTTTTCTTCACTCCTAATCCCACATAAAAATCGTTCCAACATCATTTTACGGTTCCTAATTCGTACTAAACATTCATAGGTCATAATCAAACGTTTATATAGGGCCAACTCATATTAAACATCATCAAATCTTCAAATCCCTTTATTTATCCCCAAATTATATGAACATGAACCCTAACATTTATAAATCATCAATAAGCCTAATTAAATCCATTTTTGTTTCATCCAAGATATAATATTATCAGAATAAACATCTAAATACCAATCTACATGCGATTCCTCATCAAAATGAAATTTCTACTTCCAATTTAAATGGGTTTTTCATTAACTCCCAAGAACAATACATTTTAATTGAATTTCCTACGCATGGAAGAAGCATTCTCTATAAAAACGAAATTAAATCACTTGCCTTATTTGAATCTCTGAATTTGAGGTTGAATCTTGAAGGTTGGATTTCCTTCTCTCTCTCTCTCTGTAGAATCCTTCTCTTTCTCTCCCTTTCTACAAGTTCTTCTCAAGGTGTTAATGGAGGTGGGGTTGGTTTTTCCAAGTTATAAAGTTTCTAACTTCTCCCGTAGCCCACTACCTAAATTGGGGTTGGAAATGGCTTAGTGGGTTAATACTAAGTAAGATTTTTAACTCTAATTTTCGTGGGTTTTAATTACCCAATTTCCGAAATTACCAAAATCCCCTTATAAGTTACCGGTATGGCCCAATAATGCCCCGGGACCCAAACTTAACCCCCGGCTAGTGTTTTCTGACTATTTCGACCCTTCCGAACACGTTGGCACACTCAAAATGACCATACGGTTAATCGAACTAAAATTCACTTTTTAATTAAAATAAATATTTCCTGACGCGACTGTCACACGCGTCTCAATAAAATTTTCCAACTTGCCGTATTTCAATCTCACGACAAATTTCATAATTAAATATTCATATATAATCATATATGCACATTATATTCAAATACCAACTTGCATCTCGCTAGTATTTTAATCCGAATTAATTTCCAATTAATACGCATTTAATTTAATTAATCCCATAAATAAATATCCCAAAAAATACGGGGTATTACATACTTCCCCCCTAATAACTGAATTTCGTCCTGAAATTCGGAACTAGAAAGTACCTGGTAAGAACAACTCTGGATAACGCTCGCGCATCTCATCCTCGTGCTCCCATGTGGACTCCTCGACATTATGATGTCGCCACTGAACACGCACTAACGGAACTATCTTTGACCGCAGTTTCCCCTCACTTCGGTCCAAAGTAGCAATCGGTCCCTCCTCGTAGGAGCTATCAGGATGGAAATCGATGTCCTCCAAACCAATGTGAGAATGAGACAAATCGTCTCTAAGATATTTCCTTAGCGAGGAAATATGAAATACATCGTGAATCCGATGCAAATGCTCCGGTAATCCAAGTCTATACGCAACCGGTCCAATCCGCTCAATAATAGGAAATGGTCCCACATATCTCGGTGCCAACTTCCCTTTCTTCCCGAAACGCATAATCCCCTTCATAGGAGATACTCTGAGCAAAACCTGGTCCCCCACTTAGAACTCTCTAAAGAACCTCTTCGCATCAGCATAGCTCTTCTGCCTGTCCTGAGCTACCCGAATGCGACTCCGTATCAGTTTTATCCTTGTCGAAGTATCCTGAATCACCTCCGGCCCAAGTAGTTTGTTGTCCCCCACCTCCAACCAACATGCTGGGGAACGACAAGGTTTACCGTACAACGCCTCAAATGGAGCCATGCCAATGGTGAACTGGTAGGAGTTGTTGTTAGAAAACTCTACCAGTGGAAGATAATGCTCCCATCCACCCCCGAAATCAATGATGCACATACGTAGAATGTCCTCCAACATCTGGTTCGTACGCTCGGTCTGCCCATCGGTCTGCGGGTGATAAGCCGTACTCAACCGCAATTCCGTGCCCATGGCCTCCTGAAAACTCTCCCAAAACCATGAGACAAATATCTTGTCTCGGTCAGACACGATATTTAAGGGCACACCGTGAAGTCTCACTATCTCTGAAATAAAGAGCTGGGCATATTGTCCCGTAGTGTAGTCCGTCCTTACGGGTAAAAAATGAGCGACTTTGGTCAACATGTCCACAATTACCCAAATGGAGTCGTGACCTCTCTGTGACGTTGGAAACCCCGTGATAAAGTCCATGGATATGCTCTCCCACATCCACATCGGGATCTCTAATGGATGTAGCAGTCCTGCCGGTCTCTGATGATCCACTTTTACTAACTGACAAGTGGCGCATTTAGAAACAAACTCGGCAATATCTCTCTTCATCCCGCTCCACAAATACTGTCGTCTCATGTCTTGGTACATTTTTTCCCCACCGGGATGTACCGCGAACCGTGAGCCGTGCGACTCTGCCATCACCGCGTGCCGCAATTCCTCCCCTTTCGGAACTACCAATCTCCCATTGAAGCTGAATTCCCCGTCTGAGCTAACGATATAGGATTCAGCTCCCTCTGCTAGTAATCGAACTATCAGCTCCTGACAGAACGAGTCATCTGCTTGTGCCTTTACCACTCTCGTGACAATCTGCGGCGTAACAGTCATTACCGACATGAATGATCGGGCCACTGCATCTTGGTGTCCCAATTCTTTCCACTTTGCCTTCCACACCCCTGCCACCTCATCTACTGGTCTACGGCTCAACGCGTCTGCTACAAATTTAGCCTTCCTTGGGTGGTATTGGATATCGAACTGATAATCCTTCACGAACTCAAGCCACCTCCGTTGCCGCATATTCAACTCCTTCTGCGTGAATAGGTACTGTAGGGACTTGTGGTCTGTGAACAATCACAAATTTTCCCCCAAAAGGTAATGTCTCCTAATACGAAGGGCAAATACAACTGCCGCCAACTCCAAGTCATAAGTGGGGTAATTCTTCTCGTGAGGCTCTAGCTTGCGGGAAGCATAAGCTATGGCCTGACTCTCCTGCTGTAATACACCTCCAAGTCCTTGCAAGGACGCATCGGTGTAAACTAAATACTCAACTCCCGGTCTCGACAATGCTAACACAGGTGCTGAGGTCAACTTATCCTTCAATTCATCGAATGCCAACTGACAAGCATCACTCCAGATGAATGGCACACCCTTACGAGTCAAATGTGTCAAAGGACCTGCTATTTTGTAGAATCCCCGAATGAACCTCCTGTAGTATCCTACTAGGCCCAAGAAACTATGAATCTTTGTCGGTGTCGTGGGTTGTCCCCACTCCCTCACCGCGGATACCTTCCCCGGATCAACAGATATCCCTCGATCGGAAATAATGTGACCCAAAAACTGGACCTCCTTCAGCCAAAACCCGCACTTCTCATACTTTGCATACAACTCGTTCTGACGTAGCGTCTGCAAAACCTGCCTCAAATGCTCGGCGTTCTCCTCCTCTGTCTGGGAGTAAACCAGAATATCATCGATGAAGACAATGACAAGTTGATCTAGGAAATCCCTGAACACTCTATTCATCAAGTCCATAAACACGGCTGGATCATTGGTCAAACCAAAAGGCATAACCCGAAACTCGTAAGATCCATATCTCGATAAGAATGCAGTCTTTGAGACATCCTCTTCCCTGATACGCAACTGATGGTATCCCGATCTCAAATCAATCTTTGAGAAGAAAGAAGCTCCTCTCAACTGGTCGAATAAGTCATCGATTTGAGGCAACGAATACTTATTCTGTATTGTGACCTTATTCAACTCTCGGTAGTCCACACACAATCTCAGTGAACCATCTCTCTTCTTCACGAACAACACAGGGGCACCCCACGGTGAAGTACTCCTCCGTATAAACCCCTGACCCAACAACTGCTCAATCTGATCCCGTAACTCCCTCATCTTAGCTGGAGCCATACGGTACGGTGTGCGTGCTATATGTCTCGTATTTGGTAATAAGTCTATGACAAAGCTATCTCTCGATTGGGGGGTAATCCAGGTATATCCTGAAATACATCGGCAACTTCTCTAACAACCGGAATCGAATCAAGTGGTATCACCACCTCCTTAGAGGTCTCCTCCTCTAAATAATACAAATGAGCGGTCGAACCTCCCTCTGGGCGAGGCATCGCCACTACAAACATATCTTGCCCCGGAATGGCAAAAATAATGCCCCCACCGAAGAAACCAATCGTGGCTCTATAATCAGCGAGCCAATCCATACCGATAATCACATCGTGAACATGCATATCTAATACCAACATATCTGCAGGTAATACCAGACTACCAATCTCTACCCCTACTCCCCGGCAGATAAAGAAAATAAGTGACCCGCTCCCCAATGGTGAGTCTACACACGTCACTGTGCTCTCTGCTGTGGCTAACAACCCTAAGGCTTTCGCAAAATGTGTAGCTATAAAGCAATGTGTTGCCCCCGTATCAAACAAAACCCGACACATAGTACCATGGATAGGAAACATACCCTCAATCGCGGGTGGTGCCTGCGGAGCTGCTGCCTGGTGGATGTTATAGACACGTCCATACTGTAACTGTCCCTGCTGCACAGGAACTGCTGGAATGGCTGGAAGAGCTGGCACCTGGGCTAGAGCTGGGAGGGCTGGTGGAAAAAGTGTCTTCTGTGGCTCATGTCGAGCACCCTGCTGCTGCTGCGGGGCCCTGCCCCTATCAGGACAGTCCTGGTGTTTATGGCCAGTCTTGCCACAAATGAAACACTTCCCCGAGAAGTTCCCCCTCTCTGTCCTTGCTGCCCCTGGCCCTGGTGGCCGTTACCGTTCCTCCACTGGCCCTGCTGAAATTGTTGTTGACCATTCTGACCCTGCTGGTGCTGATGGTCGTTCAGACCCTTATGGCCCTACCGAAAACCTCCCTGTCCGTGCCTGAAATTTCCTGACCTGAACCTCTTGTGATCCCCCTGCTGGGTACCCTGATCACCCTGCCTCTGCCCCTGAACAGATTGTGCCCCACTGGCACCATTTCTTCGAGTCCTTCCCTGATGGCTAGACTCTCCCGATCGCTTGCCCTCAGTCATGTGAAAGCAGTGATCCTGGCAATGGAGCAATGCAACGTTAACCACATCAGATAAGTGGTTAACGAGAGGTTCCCTAACAAGTGATGACGAATCCTCCATGTCAACCCGTCCGTAAATTTCTGTATCTTCTTCTCCTCCGTCGGTATCTCATCCAGAACAATGTTCAAAAGATCAGTGAATTCGGCCTCATACTCGGCCACAGTCTTACCCTCCTGCTTGAGGCTCATCAACTTCCTCCTCATCTCTGTGTGAACAGCCGACGGAAAGTACTTGCGGTCAAACTGCACCCAAAAATCCTGAATAGTGAGAGTATCTCTCTCATCCACGGTGGTAATAGACTCCCACCACTGTAGTGCAGACCCTACTAGCTTAAAGGTAGCTAGTATCTGCTTCCGGACATCTGTTCACTCATACATCCTCAGGTGTCGCTGGATGTCCTTCCTCCACTGACTCGAAACTACCACATCGGAGCTACCTGCGAACTCCGGAGGGTGTGCTTTCTGAAAAGCATCACGTACACGTTCCCAAGCAGACGGGAATGCATGAGCCTGAACTGGCGCGGCTGTTGGAGCCTGAGGTGGTGCCTGCTGAACTACAGCTAGTGCGGCATTTACTGCCTGGTCCACAATGGCTGCAACCTCGGCGGCATTCATCGTGCCCTGAACTAGTGCGGGCTGTGGTTCTGGCGTTGCATTCCTGGGAACCCGTTGTGCACATCGTGCAGGCATCTGAAATAAGAATGAAGTTTATAAGTTCGCAGTTATAAACTCAAAATAGCTGAAGAACGTAGCATATACAAAAGAATACAACAGTCCTAAAATATACGGCTCTACATCAAAGAAAGCTCAGCGGAAACATAATAAGCCATACAGATCCTAAAAGACACTAGAACCTGATGTTCTGATACCACCTGTGACACCCCGACTAATTAAATACCGGGTAGCTAATCCTTTATTAAATTAATTCAAAATGCCAAGTTGGTTCAGTTAATAGCATCACTGTCGAAAACATTTTAATAATTACTAACCACCTAGTATTTAAGAAGTAAGTGCCAAATTTTAAGTTAAGTCTGATTAACACGCAGTAAAAGAATAATGAAAGAATAACAACCATTCACTATAATGAAGTAATGAATAACCAACAACATAAATATAAATCCGGAGGAAAACTCCTCACAACAATCCCAGAACTGAAAAATAATACGACAAGTCTGAATCCTGAATAATTACATGCCAGAAGTCTGAATAACTGAAATAAATGAAATGTCTCTAAAAGAAATGGGCGACATGCCCTACGACTGATAACTGAAGAATATCAAGTCAAAACAGATGAAATGTCTACAAGCAAAGTCCTGTAACTTCCACAAACAGCTACATCTCGTCACCTAAATGAGAATCCTAAGCATGGTGTCCTTGTGGCTGGGCACCTAAAATGGTTTTTACAAAAATTGATTTGAAAGCAAATGGGTCAGAGCCCGAAAGTGGAAATCATTTTAAAAACAGCAAGTCTTTTAATAACATTAAAACATTAAATGCAAAATACATGTTAGGACGTGCACTCACATGAAATTATCACCTCTCGACTACATGTGCACTCCTAACGTACCGTACCCATCTATAAGACATCCATATCTAACCAAACCGTAATAATTTCTACCCCTTACTACTCGATTCCCATTTTACATTCTAACATTATCAATTAAATAGAGGGCTTTACATACACTCGGATTCTCAATTAGTAATATAATTCACTATCAATTAACCCGTTATATTTTCTCAAAACCTTACCATAATTATATTCACAATATTAACATGAAAGTTCCCATTAATTAAGTGTATATTATTCACATCATAATTAAACAATACAAGTACCCCGAGACTAGCTGCGGTGCACACATACTCTGCTATCCATCCCGGTATATCATGTACATAAGGATCACGTATTCCGAATCTCTCAGGAATCGTTCTCAGATAACAACATCACAAATAATGGAGGCGAACACAGTCACATCAGATGGGTCACGCACATACCTACGCTCCCACGATCAGCAGACTTATTAACATCCCAATAAGTCCTTCTCTGACCTATGTTCATCGAGGTAACCAATCTAAATCCGGGCAACACAAGCATTAGAAGGCCCTAAGCGAACGTAAACCTCCTGTGATAGCAAGTATGGTAGGTATGTCATACACATAAAATCAATACATATACTAAGTATTCACACATCTTAGTAATCACCATAATATATTGGTGGTACACTTCTCATTTTCGTACCGACATATAATACTACACAATTTATATGTTCTCGGTTAATATAATAAATTAGGCCGTTAATAGTTCTCGTATCTTAATCGACACTCACGTCCTACTTCACATTTTCCCTTTAGGTTCAAACTACACTTCTAGGTTTGACTCCTCACTATATCCCAAACATCCCAAATGTAACAATTAATCATCAAGGGAAGGTTATCTCTACATATACACAAGATTACGGGACACTCGGGTTCAAAACAGGCTAAAAAGCCTAAACAGTCAACTCGTTCGAAGTCTTGTTCGAATGAGGCTGTTCGAACGAGAGTTCGTTCGAACGAACTGGGCCTTCTAACGAGATCTCTTTCGAACGAAAGTCTTCGAACGAACATCCCTCTCGTTAGAACCCAAACTGTCAACACGTTAGAAGCTCGTTCGAACGACCTGGGCAGGTGTTCTAACGAGTGGCCAGATTCGAGCCCAGAAATTCCTATCTCGTTTTTCCAATTTTTCTTCACTCCTAATCCCACATAAAAACCGTTCCAACATCATTTTAAGGTTCCTAATTCGTACTAAACATTCACAGGTCATAATCAAACCTTTATATAGGGCCAACTCATATTAAACATCATCAAATCTTCAAATCCCTTTATTTATCCCCAAATTATATGAACATGAACCCTAACATTTATAAATCATCAATGAGCCTAATAAAATCCGTTTTTGTTTCATCCAAGATATAATATCATCAGAATAAACATCTAAATACAAATCTACATTCGATTCCTCATCAAAATAAAATTTCTACTTCCAATTTAAATGGGTTTTTCATTAACTCCCAAGAACAATACATTTTAATTGAATTTCCTACGCATGGAAGAAGCATTCTCTATAAAAACGAAATTAAATCACTTGCCTTATTTGAATCTCTGAATTTGAGGTTGAATCTTGAAGGTTGGATTGCCTTCTCTCTCTCTCTCTGCAAAATCCTTCTCTTTCTCTCCCTCTCTACAAGTTCTTCTCAAGGTGTTAATGGAGGTGGGGTTGGTTTTGCCAAGTTATAAAGTTTATAACTTCTCCCGTATCCCACTACCTAAATTGGGGTTGGAAATGGCTTAGTGGGTTAATACTAAGTCAGATTTTTAACTCTAATTTTCGTGGGTTTTAATTACCCAATTTCCGAAATTACCAAAATCCCCTTATAAGTTACCGGTATGGCCCAATAATGCCCCGGGACCCAAACTTACCCCCGGCTAGTGTTTTCTTACTATTTCGACCCTTTCAAACACGTTGGCGCACTCAAAACGACCATACGGTTAATAGAACTAAAATTCACTTTTTAATTAAAATAAATATTTCCTGACGCGACTGTCACACGCGTCTCAATAAAATTTTCCAACTTGCCGTATTTCAATCTCACGAAAAATTTCATAATTCTATATTCATATATAATCATATATGCACATTATATTCAAATACCAACTCGCATATCGCTAGTATTTTAATCTGAATTAATTTCCAATTAATACGAATTTAATTTAATTAATCCCATAAATAAATATCACAAAAAATACGGGGTATTAGACAATCTCTGGGGGTCATAAAACCCATTAACCACTCCTCGCTTGCTCCGGACCTGTTAAACTCGGATTCATCGAAATCGGAGCTACCCCATACCAACAACAACGGTTAACCTAAAACCATCCTGTTCAACCATCTTCTATAATGGTAATACTCGACCCACCTACCAATTAACCCACACCCCATTTTCTCTCACCTGTCATTCCTACAAACTAGGAACAAATGAAAGACAATTCCAAAATACCCCATGTGCCTATACAAATATTCCTTTTTTTTGGGTAAGGAGTGTAATCCCCGATACAGCTTATGCGCACCTCGAGACTAATCCCTTCGCCCCGAACAAGGCTTTCGAAACAGGAAGTGTGGAATCAAACATAAACAACCAGCGGTTCGTTGCCCTTGCGGTGACTAGAAACTGGCGGCCTCTGGGGAGCATACCTAAGGCCTGAACAGCTGAGCTGAGCTACTTCTCAGGTTCAAATATTCCTTTAGTTAGCCTAAATCAAATCGCAAATATCTCTCAAACCAACTTCGTTGACCATAAAAAAGAAGGGATGACAGCTCATTAAAAGGGGACTCTGACACATAAAGAAGGGTGAGCTTGGACTACATTATTTGCACTGCCATTTTTTTACAGTTAGGAATACAAAAATAGGCTTAGAAAAATATAAAAAAAAAAGTTCAGTTTAGAACAATTTTTAGGTTTAGTTTTTATTTATTTTTATTGTAATCAAGTACTGATATTGTGAAGATGTTGAATGCATGTCAAGACACATATCAAGAACGTGATTTGACAGAAAAATTTCCGTATCGTATTTCTTTTTCTCGTTTCATTTTATATAATTCTTGACATGTTTTTTGTTGTTTTTTTATTTTATAAGACAAGAATGTTAGGCTAATCTCCCCATTTAAGGGGTGGGATCAAATCGCGTAGGATGTTCATTTAATTAATTAGTTGAATTGATTGTAATATTTATAGAAAATTCAATTTTAATCGTCACAAATTAATTTACGTATTGAGAGAGAGTAAATTAATTTAGTTTTAATATTTGATTTTGGAATCGAACTAGTGATAGGTTTTTCCTAAAATTTGAATATTAATTCGATGTTGAAATTCGAGAAAAAATACAATTTTTATTAAATTGATCTTAGCCGATTGTTTATTAAAAAGAGTATAGATTATATATATTCCAAGTGTGACATTTTTAAATAGTTTTCTGAAAATATATTATTCAATATATAATTGAACGAGAGTTAGATTATGAATTTAATATTATCTCGAAATATATCAATTCAATTAATTAAGAAATTAAACTAATTGATCAAGCGGTGTAATCCCATCTCTTGTATCTTCTCACATTTCTCACACTCAGTTACGTGTAGTTTATTTAATTTGATCACTTTAGATTTTAACATTTTTATTCTCCCTTGAAATTGTTTTTAAAAATACATATAAAAAAAGTTTTAATAAAAAAAATTAAAATTACAAGCATTCACATTATTTGTTTTCCACTTGGAAGTTGGATTGATACTTTTACTAACCACAATACGAGTTATTTAACACGTTTGGTAGGTATTTAAGTGATTTTGAGACTTGGCTTTTGATGACAACCACGTAGACACATAAAAAGCAGGTTACAAAATGATTAGCTATCAGAAAGCACAAAATGAGGATCATTTCTGTCAGGATAGGGTGCGTCAGATGTTAGCAGATGGGGCAGAGTCCTACTCGATCACTTATGTGGGAGGCATACACTTCAACGGGAGACACATTGTTCCGAATGATGAGGATTTAAGACTCACAGTGATGACCAAGTCTCACGAGTCGAGGTTTGCGGTACATCCTGGTGGTGATAAGATGTACCAGTATATGTGTAAATAATACTGGTAGTCAGGGATGAAGAAGGATATAGCAGAGTTTGTTTCGAAATGCACTGCCTGCCATTTAGTAAAGATAGACCACTAGAAACCTAAATGGATGTTGCAGCCATTGGAGGTTCTAGTCTAGAAGAGGGAGAGCATCTCAATGGACTTTATCGTTTGAGGCACTTTGTGGATGGCCTTGTCGTTCGTCCACTTGTTGGTTAGAGTTAGGGGACAATAAGCTATTGGGACTAAAGATGATTTAGGACACTACTGCCAAGATTGAGCACATTCAGGGATGTATAGGGATAACCCAAGATAGGCTGATGAATTATGTTGATGCTGAAAGGAGACACATAAAACTAGAGAGTGGGGATCGGGTTCTTGGTATGCGTGTCTCCCATGAAGGGATTCGTGAAGTTTGGGAATAAAGGGAAGCTAGCACCGAGGTATGTAGGGCTTTTCCTGGCCACTGAGAGAGTAAGTCCAGTTTCTTTTAGGTTGGGGTTACTGGAGCATATACAGAGGATTCACGACGTGTTCATGTTTCATCACTGAATAGATATCAGAGGAGTGAGTGGTATTTTTGGCACATCTCATGGGAGGATATTGATTTGCAGCTAAACATGTCATACGGTGAGAGACCGATTGCTATTCTTAATCGTAGTTAGAGTAAGTTACGATCTAATGTGATGCCCCTAGTTCGAGTGTAGTTGGGACACCATAATGAATAGTAGTTGACGTGGGAGCATGAGGATGATATGCGATAGCAGTATTCAGAGATTTTCACCGAAGTTATGTTCAAATTTTGGGGACGAAATTCTTTTGCAAGGGGGAAGTCTGTAACACCCCATATTTTTGAATAATTATTTCTAGCCTTTTGACTTACATGGGTGCTGTAATTTAATAAGAAATATTGCGATATTTATAAATATTAATTTGTGGGAATAAAATTGATAATTATGTGGAAATAAATATTACAAAGTGTGATTAAGTAAATTAAATTCGATAAATTCTTAGTACATCGTAGTGGGTAATAACGACGGGGATTAATGTTATCTCAATCGGGGCATACAGGTAGACTACTTTTGGACTAATATAAGATATTTATGTTTGGTGACTCAGATGGTGATTTCGAGTGTAGGGTTGATCCGAAATGGGTCGAAACAGTTGTATATTGTGTCCCAAGGGATTTTTAGACTAGTCGAAATCCATTTTGGGGAGTTTAAGTCATTTTACATCAAGGGGTTAACCTAAATTCGGGATTGAGAGGTTTAAATACGAGCTAAGGTTTGAAGGCAAACACCTTATACAATCTAAGCATCTGAGAGTCTTTTGGTGAGAAATGAGGGAGGAAGAACACAAGGAAGTTTGGAAAAGGCTAAATTATGACGCATTTGGATGCCCCAACTGTGATATTCTTGACTGGATTCAACCCTACTATGAGGAGGAGACTTATACTCAATCATCATTCCAGAAAAGTGTGTAACTTGTTTGTTGATTTTGCATTGTTTAAATTCATATCAAAATTGAGTAAAACTAATTTTTGGATGCGAATTCACATGTAAAATGGGTTTTAGGAGAAGATTTACGGAACGATGTGATGAAAATAATGCTGATTTCTATGAACTAATCTTGATTTTTGCAAGATTTAATACTTATGATAATCTGATTTGTGTGAAAAATAATATGGGGAATTAAACCAATTAGAAAATTAAGTAAAGGAGAAACAAATCTGAAATCTAGATGATATCATTGAATATGTTGAATAGATGAAATTGGGATTATGATTATGAAATTTTTGAATCTTAAGATGGATTTAGATTAGATTTTATGTATGGAGCCCTTGGGAGACTATAAATATTATTGGGGTTGTGAAGGTTTTAGAATTTAATGTTGTGAAATAAAAAAAATCGTCACTTTGGTTGAAGAATTGGGCTCTTGTCAAGAATTGAATCGATTTGACATTTATAGGCAAATGGATTTGGCTATGAACCTGAATCGATTCGGACCTTCTTTCAGGGACAGTTGAGTGTTTTACTGTAATTTGAGGGACTTTTAGGAATT
Organism: Sambucus nigra; assembly: GCA_949130495.1. Classification (NCBI taxonomy): domain Eukaryota; kingdom Viridiplantae; phylum Streptophyta; class Magnoliopsida; order Dipsacales; family Adoxaceae; genus Sambucus; species Sambucus nigra. The sequence continues at coordinate 4,044,032 of CASBWL010000026.1, forward strand.
GTAAATTGTAGTAGGTCCCTAGGGTGTTGTAAGACTTTTGAAAATTTTATAAATAGTATATGATCCCGAGTGTGGGAGATTAGACTCGAATTATAGTTATGAGTGTTTAGGAGGGTTAACGCTCGGAATATAAGATATGGATTTGGGGATTTAAGAATTGTGGTATTATTGTTATTCACGGGCTAGTTGGGGATGTCCGGTTGTTTCAAAAATGTTATGTAATCAGACTTAATTTAATTAGTGAATAATTAAATACCCATGAGTCAGGGACAAACTTAGAAATTATAGGCTAGTGCTTCGGGTGTTAGGCATGGATTAACCGTAATCGGTAAATATATATACAATTATAAGGAGAGTATATATGTAAGAGTATTAATATATATGTGCATGATATTTATGTGAAACATACCCATCCTAACAGATATGCTATTGGTGGAGGTTGCGCGTCGTGGGCGATCACTCTGGTGAATCCCAGTAAAGGTAGTATTATTTTCTTTGGGTCATAGGTCTATGAAGGCCCACGATGTGTAGGGTTGGAGTCCCGTAGAACAATGGGGTAATGTTATGACTACGGACATAAGTTCATGACCACCTCTGCTACGTTTTTAGGTTCGGTGGTGAGATTCCGACCCAATTCCTAGGTTGTGGTGGAATCCCTAGAGCTTAATAGCATGCTAGAGATATTTTATCCAACGAGGTAAAGCTAGGAGGGATAGATATTACATACGTATAGTGAGCGATATATGTGTTTATATGCATTTGATGTATTTTGATTGTACGTATATAAAGAGTAGATAATTATATAGGGGAACAAGATATTAATTTATGAATATTATTAATAACTGGAGTAAGGTTATGAGAATTAATAGTAATGAGATAATGGTTCATTAATTTCAGCAGAGAAGTAAGCTAATTAATAAACCATTAATAAACAGTACTCGTAGCAGGGGAATACATTACATTATGAATAGTGAGGAGACTAGTCAGATGGGGTAGCATTACCAGGAAGGTTAAGAGTATACGTTATGTGCGCACATTAGATAAGGGCCGAGGATTATCTCATGTGAGTGCGCTATCAGTTTAAAAATGAAAATGGCTTTACATTTTGAATACTAAAACTTATACACTTTCTAATTATTTTTCAAAGGTTTTGGGCTCTGACCCGCATAAAATATTATCAATTACTTTTAGGTGTCCAGCCACAGGGATGCCAATGATGATTATTCTTTCGAGGGACACATAGTTGCAGCTGATGTGGAGGCTTAATGGATTCATATTAGCCGCTTCATTTATTTCTATTTAGATTAGGTTCTCTATTTCAGTTGTTTGTTGGGGGGCCTTTTGCCCATTTTATTCAGACTTATGTATTTTCGATTATTTTAGTTAGTTGGATCGGATGTATTGGATTTTTACCTGGTGGTTTATTCGGGCACTTTATTTATTTATCTCATATCTAAACTTTGTATCGCGATTTTGTTTATATTAGTTACTATGTATGGAATTATTGTGGATTGGTTAATATTGTTGTACGTCAATGGAAGATAAAAATTAACACTGCTTGTTAAATTAATTAGGTGGTTAGTAATTAATAATATTTCAACAGTGATGCTAAGAATGAGCAATATGAGATTGCGTTTTATTTTGATAGAGGGCTAGCCACCCATTATTTTAATAGGTGGGGTGTCATAGATATTCGTCATAATCTTTACATTATGCATGTTAAAAATAAGGATCGCCAAATTAAGATAAAGTTACAGCCTCGAAAGAGTTGAAGGAGCCATTGAATCTTAAGAGAAAATTGTGGATGCAAGATGTTGAACTTATTAATGAAAGGAGAATGCCACCACCACCTTTCACACTAAGAAAGTAAAATAAATAAGCCTTTTATCATACTTGGAAAAAGTTTCAGCTACCGATATGATTTTCAGCCAATTTTAATAATAATGTTAACCTTATTCCTCCTCGATTTACTAATCTTGAGTATCATGATTATCACGCCATTATGCTTCCTGCGTTGCTTATGTATTCATTTCCAAATCAAAACTCTTTGTTTAAATCCATACAATGGATAAGCATATTCTTTAACTTGTTATGTGCAAAAGTGAGTTTTAGGGAAGATCTTTTCAAGGAAAAACAAGCATTGGCAGAGGCACTTTATGTCCTTAAAATTTACTTTCCACCTACCTTTTTAATGATCATGATCCACATCATGAACCATTTAGTTGATAAATCATTAAAAATTGGTCCACCTAGTTATCATGCCATGTGGTTATTTTAGAGATAAATGGGAAGATGCAAAACTAGTCACGAAAAAAGAATGACGTTGAAGGGATCATCGCTAATGAATATTTATTACGTTATCTTCTTTGTATTCCATGGAATACTTGTCAAATAGGGGTAAAGGAACGCATAAGAGAAACCTTAAGTATTTTCTTGAGGATGAGTTTGATGACTCAATGTGTCAACAAGCATTAGTTAAAGATAAAGAATTAATCCTAAATAATGTGTAGTATGAGCAAGTACGAAGATGGGTTTAATTTAATACCGCATTGTTGATAAGTGGAGAAGGTAAACATGTAACCCTTTATTAATTCATATTATTTGATTGTAATGGAAAATTGCTTAATGCCGAAATTCATGTAACACCCCGCTTAAAATAATAACGCGTGGCCAGCCCTATACTACATTAAATCAGGAGTTTCAGATGGTCCAGTCTCAACACCAACAGTCGGTACTACATAATATAGGACTAACTACCCGATATCATATAAGCGAGATGTTAGAATAAATTTAAAACATGCAACAACTAACAAACCAACACCATAAAACTACTAATAAATAAGAGAAAGATGCAAGAAGAACTATAAGAAATGAAATGCTAGAATAAAATGAAATAAATAACTACAACTGAAAATACTACAAAGAAGTAAACCCGAATAAGCTGTCGGGTCACAGCCAATACAATGACTGAAATGGAATAAATATAAACATGTATATAAATATCCCTTGGGTACAAACCCCATATACAACAATGAATCCTACCTAGAATTTTTTTAAAGTAGGAGGCGACTATCAGATACATCCCGTAACAGTCCGCACCTGTCACGGCTCCCAAGAATCTGGATAGAAAGTCATTCGGCATCCATGCGGTAGGAGACATGTAGTAATATATATATATATACAAGCAGGAGAGAAAAGTAAACGGGTCAGAGCCCGAGTTGTGAAAATATTTAGAAAGTGTGTTAACCGTGCATAATAAATATCGGTGCACATATTTCATAATTAAAATGGAATCGCACTCTCATGGAATCCCAACTCACCTCTCATCTAAAGGCGCGCACCTATTCGCGTCCTCAAGTTTATCAGTTAAATTACCCCAATTTATTAGGACAACCTAACTTATCATAGGTCTAGCCTATACCCACAGATAAGTATTTATTTTCAATCATAAGTGCCTTATTAGGCTTAGTGGATTCCGGTTTATACTTTAACCATTTATAATTTAATAAGTTACCCAATATGCATTTGGGTTGAAACATATGATTTAAAATTTCTAATTAATAAGGATGCAAAATTATTATTGACACAACTTCCCTCCAATTTCAACGCTACGCTGCATTTCGTGCGTGGGGTGTCTCGCAAAGCGAAATCCCAACAAGGAACCACCCCGTTACACTACTCCATGTTAACGTCGATCCTGGAGATCCATTATGCCACACATAAATATCGATAGAACTTCTCTCTACTCTCAACAATGTACTACATTTCGTGCGTGGGGTGTCTCGTAAAACGAAATCCAAACAAGGAACCATCCCGTTACACTACTCTTTGACAATGTCGGTCATAGAGGTCCATAATGCCGTACATACCATAATTGGCAGAACTTTTCTCTAATTTCAACACTGCACTGCGTTTCATGCGTGGGGTGTCTCGCAAAGCGAAATCCAAACAAGGAACCACCCCGTTACACTACTCCTTGACAATGTCGATCCTAGAGATCTATAATGCCATACATACCATATAATACTACTAGTACTACTACTAATACTATTACTACTACTACTAAATTTTAAACTACAATATGGAAACATCTACAATCTCCAATAATATACTTGGGATGATGTAACCGAAATGTTCCTTAAATGCGATACATCAATCCCCCAATCATCTAGTACATCATAATCATACAAGATGTACTCCACAACGATACCATATCCTTTTATCTATAGGATATATATAAATATATATATATATATATATAGGAATTTCATTCTAACCATATATATATATATATATATATATATATATATATATATATATATATATATATATATATACACACCATCATCCCATCCCATGACCATATGTACAAACCATATACGATGTACAAAGGCCATGCACAAATAAATACCCGGCTATATATAGCGCCGATATACTGCATAAATGCTATCATCTTCCCAGTGCCCGGCTCACGTAGAAATACTGGGGCCACCATGGTGGGACTAAACGACACCCATCTCGTGGTAAACTCACGCACACGACTGTGACACCCCGACTAATTAAATACCGGGTAGCTACTCCTTTATTAAATTAATTCAAAATACCAAGTTGGCTCAGCTAATAGCATCACTGTCGAAAACATTTTTATTTTTACTAACCACCTAGTATTTAAAAAGTAAGTTGCCAAATTTTAATTAAAGTCTGATTAACATGCAACAAGTGTAATGAAGAATAAAAGCAATTTTCACCATACCGAAGTAAATAGAATAACCATCACATAATGTAAATAAAGTCTGGAGGAAAACTCCTCACTACAAATTCACAAACTGAAATAATTAAACTGAATACAGAATCAATACATGCTAAAGTCTGAAAACTGTAATGGAAGAGTAACTCTAATGGAACTGGGCAACATTCCCTAAAACTGAAGAATACTGAATCAGGAATCCAAATGGTAGAAGCGTCTAAAAGCAATTCACTGTAGCTTCCACAAACAGCTACAGCTCGTCACCTGAATGAGTATCCTATGCATGGTGTCCTTGTGGCTGGGCACCTAAAATGGTTTTTTTACAAAAAAATAGATTTGAAAGCAAACGGGTCAGAGCCCGAATGTGGAGATATTTTAAAAACCTACAAGTGCTTTAAAAACATTTAAAACATTAAATGTAAATTACATGTTAGGACGTGCACTCACATGATATTCTCACCTCTCGTCTAACTGTGCACTCCTAACGTAAGTACCCATCTAGCTAGACTGTCATAGGTCATACCCTTATTACTCGGTTCCATTAATATTATAACGATCGCACTTAAATAGGGGCTTAACGTAAATTCAGGTTCTCATTTAAAGGTAATACAACTCATTATAGATCATCCCTTTTATTTTATTCTATAGTTACACACAATACCATACGAAAGTTCCCAGTTTATTAAGCGTATATTTTCCACAACATAAATATACAATATAAGCACCCCGAGACTAAGCTGCGGTGCACACATACTCTGCTATCCATCCCGGTACATCACGTACATAAGGATCACATATTCCGAATCTCTCAGGAATAGTTCACAGATAACAACATCACAAATAATGGAGGCGAACACAGTCACATCACATGGGTCACGCACATACCTACGCTCCCACGATCAGCGAACTTATTAACATCCCAATAAGTCTTTCTCTGACCTATGTTCATCGAGGTAACAAGTCTAAATCTGGGCAACACAAGGATTAGAGGGCCCTAAGCGAACGCAAACCTCCCGTGATAGCAAGTATGGTAGGTATGTCATACACACAATTCATATACCAATACTAAGTAAGCACACATCTTAGTAATCCCGTAATTTAATTGTAGTACTTAACGCATTCTCGTACCAATCTTAATATATATACAACTTATATAATCCCGGTCCATAATTACACGCGCCATAATTTATTCTCACGTCGTGGTAAACACTCACGTCTCAATCCCATATTAACCATTATTTAAATCACTCGCATATAATTTACTCCTCATAATAACCCAAATGTCCAAAATATATCAATATATCATCAAAGGAATGTTATCTCTATCCTCGAACAAGTTTACGGGACTCCCAAAATCAAAACAGGCCAAAAAGGCCTAAACTGCCAGCTCGTTAGAAGTCTCATTCGAACGAGGCTGTTCGAACGAGATTCCAGTACGTTCGAACGAACTGTACCTTCTAACGAGGTCTCGTTCGAACGAAGTTATCGAACGAAGTTCCCTTTCGTTAGAAGCGACTGGTCAACTCGTTAGAAGCTCGTTCCAACGAGCTCGTTCCAACGACCTGGAGAGGTCTTCTAACGAGGGACCAGTTTCGGCCCATATTTTCTCCAATCTCGTTTTTCATCCATTTTAACACCTCAAACCTCTTCCAAAGTTCATCCCAATAACGTTTTAGGGTCTCTAATTCATCCTAAACATATTAAAGTCACCTCCTAACAAGTTTTAAGGAATTAATTCGTCCTAAACATCATTAAATCACAAGTCTCTACACTTTTCCCCAATTTTTCAAGAACATGAACCCTAAAAGTTTTAGATCCTTAATTTATCCAATCAAATCCGTTTTTGTGTCTTACAAGATATATCAACATCAGATTAGTCATCTAAATATGATTCTACATGCAATCCTTTCATCAAAGTTTAGTATTCTACTTCCAAACTCATGGTTTTTCATTATCTTCTAAGAACAAACATAAATTTGAATTATCTAACATGGATGAAACATTCTCTGAAATTAAATGGAATTAAGTCACTTGCCTTGATTCGATCTCAGATTTTGATGATGATTTCCTCTCTCCTTCTGCAGAATTCCCTCTCTCTTTCTTTCTCCAAGCTTCTTCTCCAAAGGTGGCTATGGTGGCTAGGGTTTTCTTTTGGAAAGTAATTAGAAACCTAATTCTAATAACCTACGTAACCTATTGGGTTAATATGGTTTGGTTAGTGGCTTAGTGGGTCAAACCCACATCAGATTTACTTCACTAATTTTCGTCATTTTTAATTCCTAAAAATACGAAATTACCAAAATACCCTTTATATTGCCGGTATGGCCTAAAAATATCCCGGGACCCAAACTACACCCCCGGCTAGTGTTTTCTGACTATCTCGACCCTTCCGGACGCGTTGGCGCACTCAAAACGATCATACGGTTAATAGAATTTAAATTCACTTTTATAAATAAAATAATTATATCCTGACGCGACTGTCACACGCGTCCCAATAAAATGACCAAATTGCCATATATCCATCTCACGACAAATTTCATAATTCAATATTCATATATCACCATATATACTCAATATAGTCAAATACCAACTCACATTTCGCTAGTATTTTACCCGGATTTATTTCCAATTAATTCTCATTTAATTAATTAATCCCAAAAATAAATATAGCTAAAAATACGGGGTATTACATACTTCCCCCTAATAATTGAATTTCTTCCCGAAATTCGGAACTAGAAAGTACCTGCTAAAAACAACTTTGGATAACGTTCGCGCATCTCATCCTCACGCTCCCATGTGGACTCCTCGACATTGTGATGTCGCCACGGAACACGCACTAACGGAACTATCTTTTACCGCAGCTTCCTTTCACTTCGGTCCAAAATAGCAATCGACCCCTCCTCGTAGGAGCTATCCGACTGGAGATCGATGTCCTCCACAACAATGTGAGAATGAGCCAAATTATCTCTAAGGTATTTCCTTAGCGAGGAAATATGGAACACATCATGAATCCGATGCAAATGCTCCGGTAACCCAAGTCTATACGCAACCGGTCCGATCTGCTCAATAATAGGAAACGGCCCCACATACCTCGGTGCCAACTTCCCCTTCTTCCCGAAATGCATAATCCCCTTCATAGGAGATACTCTGAGCAAAACCTGGTCCCCCACTTGGAACTCCCTAAAAAATCTCTTCGCATCAGTATAACTCTTCTGTTTGTCTTGAGCTACCCGAATGCGACTCCGAATCAACTCAATCCTTGCCGAAGTATCCTGAATCACTTCCGGCCCAAGTAGTTTGTTGTCCCCCACCTCTAACCAACATGTTGGGGAACGACAAGGCCTACCGTAAAATGCCTCAAACGGAGCCATGCCAATAGTGAACTGATAGGAGTTGTTGTAAGCAAACTCCACTAGTGGAAGGTACTGCTCCCATCCACCCCCAAAGTCAATGATGCACATGCGTAGCATGTCCTCCAACATCTTATTTATGCGCTCGGTCTGCCCATCAGTCTGCGGATGATAAGCCGTACTCAACCGCAATTCCATGCCCATGGCCTCCTGGAAACTCTCCCAAAACCTCGAAAAAAATATCTTGTCTCTGTCAGACACGATATTTAGGGGCACACCGTGAAGTCTCACAACCTCTGAAATGAAGACCTGGGCATACTGTCCCGTAGTGTAGTCAGTCCTTACGGGTAAAAAGTGAGCGACTTTGGACAACTTGTCCACAATTACCCAAATGGAGTTGTGACCCCTCTGCGACGTAGGCAACCCCGTGATAAAATCCATGGATATGCTCTCCCACATCCACACCGGGACCTCCAACGGCTGTAGTAGTCCTGTCGGTCTCTGATGATCCACTTTTACTAGCTGGCAAGTGGCGCATTTCGAAACAAACTCAGCAATATCTCTCTTCATACCGCTCCACTAATACTGCCGTCTCATGTCTTGATACATTTTGTCCCCTCCGGGATGTACCGCGAACCGTGAGCCGTGTGACTCTGCCATCACCTCGTGTCGTAATTTCTCCCCTTCCGGAACCACAAATCTCCCATTGAAGCGTAATCCCCCGTCTGAGCTAATGGTATAGGACTCGGCTCCCTCTGCTAGTAATCGAACTATCTGCTCCTGACAGAACGAGTCATTAGCCTGTGCCAGTACTACCTTCGTGACAATCTGCGGTCTAACGGTCATCACAGACATGAAAGATCGGGCCACTACATCCTGGTGTCCCAACTCCTTCCACTTTGCCTTCCACAACTTTGCCACCTCATCTGCTGGCCTATGGCTCAACGCATCTGCTACCACGTTAGCCTTACCTGGGTGATACTGGATATCGAACTGGTAGTCTTTCACAAACTCAAGCCACCTACGCTGCTGCATATTCAACTCTTTTTGCGTGAACAGGTATTGTAGGGACTTATGATCCGTGAACAGTTGGAACTTCTCCCCCAAAAGATAGTACCTCCAAATCCGTAGGGCAAATACCAGTGCCGCCAACTCCAAATCATGCGTGGGGTAATTCTTCTCATGAGTCTTAAGCTGACGGGAAGCATAAGCTATGGCCTGTCTCTCCTGCTGCAATACACCTCCAAGCCCTTGCAAAGACGCATCGGTGTAAACCAAATACTCAACTTCCAGTCTCGGCAATGCTAACACAGGTGCTGAGGTCAATTTATCCTTTAACTCATCAAATGCCAACTAACAGGCATCACTCCAAATGAATGGCACACCCTTACGAGTCAGATGTGTCAAAGGACCCGCTATCTTTGAAAATCCCCGAATGAACCTCCTGTAGTATCCTGCTAGGCCCAAGAAACTACGAATTTCAGTCGGTGTCATGGGCTGTCCCCACTCCCTCACCGCGGATACTTTCCCCGGATCAACAGATATTCCCCGGTCGGAAATAATGTGTCCCAAAAACTGGACCTCCTTCAGCCAAAACCCGTACTTCTCATATTTTGCATACAACTCGTTCTGACGGAGTGTCTGCAAAACTTGCCTCAAATGCTCGGCGTGCTCCTCCTCTGTCTGGGAGTAAACCAGAATATCATCGATGAAGACAATGACAAACTGATCTAGGAAATCCTGGAACACTCTGTTCATCAAGTCCATAAACACTGATGGAGCGTTGGTCAAACCAAAAGGCATAACCCAAAACTCGTAAGAACCATATCTCGACAAGAACGCAGTCTTCGAGACATCCTCCTCCCTGATATGCAACTGATGGTATCCCGATCTCAAATCAATCTTTGAGAAGAAATAAGCTTCTCTCAACTGGTCGAATAAGTCATCGATTCGAGGCAACGGATACTTATTCCGTATCGTGACCTTATTCAACTCTCGGTAGTCCACACACAATCTCAGTGAACCGTCCCTCTTCTTCACAAACAAAACTGGAGCGCCCCAAGGTGAGGTACTCCTGCGAATAAAGCCCTGATCTAACAGCTTCTCTATCTGATCTCGTAGCTCTCGCATTTCTGCCGGAGCCATACGGTACGGTGCTCGTGCTATAGGCCTCGTATCTGGCAATAGTTCTATAACAAAGTCTATCTCTCAACTAGGGGGGTAAGCTTGGTATCTCCTGAAACACATCTGAATACTCCCTGACGACTGGGATCGAATCTAAAGGAATCACAACCTCCTTAGAGGTATCCTCCTCTAGGTAATACAAATGAGCGATCAAGCCTCCCTCTGGGCGAGGCATCGCCACTACAAACATCTCTTACCCCGGAATGGCAAAAACAATGCTCCCACCGAAGCAATTAATTATGGCCCTATAATCAGCGAGCCAATCCATACAGATAATCACATCGTGAACATGCATATCTAATACCAACATGTCTGCAGGTAATACCAGACTACCAATCTCTATCCCCACTCCCCGGCATATAAAGAATATAAGTGACCCACTCCCCAATGGTGAGTCAACACACGTCACTCTGCTCTCTATCGTAGCTAACAATCCTAAGGCTTTCGCGAAATGTGTAGCTATAAAATAATGTGTTGCCCCCGTATCAAATAATACCCGACCCATAGTGCCATGGATAGGAAACGTACCCTCAATCGCGGGCGGTGCCTGTGGAACTGCTTCCTGGTGGACGTTGTAGACACGTCCATACTGTAGCTGCCCCCACTGAACTGGGACTGCTGGAATGGGTGGCAATGCTGCCATCTGTGGCGGTGCGGGGAGAGCGGCGGAAAACATAGGCCTCTGCGGCTCCTGGCGAGCACCCTGCTGCTGCTACTGTGGGGCCCTGCCCCTATCAGTACAATCCTGTCGTTTATGGCCAGTCTTGCCACAAATAAAACACTTCCCTTGGAAATTCCCCCCTCTCTGCCCCTGCTGTCCCTGGCCCTGGTGGTCGTTACCGTTCCTCCCCTGGCCCTACTGGCCCTGCTGGAACTGCTGTCCATTCTGCCCCTGTTAGCCCTGATGGCCGTTCGGACCCTGATGGCCCTGACGGAAACCTCCCTGTCCCTGTCTGTAGTTCCCTGATCAGAACCTCTTCTGATCCCCCTGTTGGGAACCCTGGTCACCCTGTCTCTGCCCCTGAACAGATTGTGCCCCACCGGCACCATGTCCTCCAGTCCTGCCCTGATGGCTAGACTCTCCCGATATCTTGCTCTCAGTCATGTGAAAGCGGTGATCCTGGCAGTGTAACAAAGCAGCGTTAACCACATCAGAATACGTGTCCAACGAAAGGTTCCCTAACAGATGCTGACGGATCCTCCATGTCAACCCGTCGGCGAATTTCTCAATCTTCTTCTTCTCTGTTGGTATCTCATCCGGAACGATATTCAACAGATTTGTGAACTCGGCCTCATACTCAGCCACGGTCTTACCCTCCTACTTCAGACTCATCAATTTCCTCCTCATTTCCGTGTGAACAGTTGACGGAAAGTACTTGCGGTTGAACCGCACCCAAAAGTCCTGAATAGTGAGAGTATCCCTCTCCTCCATGGTGGTAATAGACTCCCACCACTGCAGTGCAGATCCAACTAGCTTGAAAGTAGCTAGCACCTTCTTTTGAACTTCCGTGCACTCATACATCCTCAAGTGCCTCTCTATATCCTTCCTCCATTGGCTCGAGACTACCACATCTGAGCTACCTGCAAACTCTGGTGGATGCGCTTTCTGGAAAGCGTCACGTACACGCTCCCAAGTAGACAGGAATGAATTTGCCTGTACTGGCGTGGCAAACGGCACCTGAGGTGGTGCCTGCTGGACTACGGCAATTGCGGCATTTACCGCTTGGGCTACTATAGCTGCAACCTCAGCGGCGTTCATCATGCCCTGAACTGGAGCGGGCTGGGGTTCGGGCATCGCATCCCTGGGAACTCGTCGTGCACGTCGTGGAGGCATCTGAAATAAGAATAAAGTTTATAATTTCACTGTTTATAAACTTAAAATAGCTGAAGAACGAAGCATACTCAAAAAGAGTACAACAGTCCTAAAATATAGGGGTCTATATCAAAGAAACTTAGCGGAAACATAATAGCCATACAGATCCTAAAGGACACTAGAACCTGATGCTCTGATACCACCTGTGATACCCCGACTAATTAAATACCGGGTAGCTACTCCTTTATTAAATTAATTCAAAATGCCAAGTTGGCTCAGCTCATAGCATCACTGTCGAAAACATTTTTATTTTTACTAACCACCTAGTATTTAAAAAGTAAGTTGCCAAATTTTAATTAAAGTCTGATTAACATGCAACAAGTGTAATGAAGAATAAAAGCACCATTCACCATACTGAAGTAAATAGAATAACCATCACATAATGTAAATAAAGTCTGGAGTAAAACTCCTCACTACAAATCCACAAACTGAAATAATTAAACTAAATACTGAATCAATACATGCTAAAGTCTGAAAACTGTATTGGAAGAGTAACTCTAATGGAACTGGGCAACATGCCCTAAAACTGAAGAATACTGAATCAGGAATCCAAATGGTAGAAGCGTCTAAAAGCAATTCCCTGTAGCTTCCACAAACAACTACAGCTCGTCACCTGAATGAGTATCCTATGCATGGTGTCCTTGTGGCTGGGCACCTAAAATGGTTTTTTTACAAAAAAAAGATTTGAAAGCAAACGGGTCAGAGCCCGAATGTGGAGATATTTTAAAAACCTGCAAGTGCTTTAAAAACATTTAAAACATTAAATGTAAAGTACATGTTAGGACGTTCACTCACATGATATTCTCACCTCTCGTCTAACTGTGCACTCCTAACGTAAGTACCCATCTAAAACGACACAAACCACTAGCTAAGTGACATCATATCTAGCTAGACTGTCATAGGTCCTACCCTTATTACTCGGTTCCATTAATATTATAACGATCGCACTTAAATAGGGGCTTAATGTAAATTCAGGTTCTCATTTAAAGGTAATACAACTCAATATAGATCATACCTTTTATTTTATTCTATAGTTACACACAATACCATACGAAAGTTCCCCGAGACTAAGCGTTTATTAAGCGTATATTTTCCACAACATAAATATACAATATAAGCACCCCGAGACTAAGCTGCGGTGCACACATACTCTGCTATCCATCCCGGTACATCACGTACATAAGGATCACATATTCCGAATCTCTCAGGAATAGTTCACAGATAACAACATCACAAATAATGGAGGCGAACACAATCACATCACATGGGTCACGCACATACCTACGCTCCCACGATCAGCGGACTTATTAACATCCCAATAAGTCTTTCTCTGACCTATGTTCATCGAGGTAACCAGTCTAAATCCGGGCAACACAAGGATTAGAGGGCCCTAAGCGAACGCAAACCTCCCGTGATAGCAAGTATGGTAGGTATGTCATACACACAATTCATATACCAATACTAAGTAAGCACACATCTTAGTAATCCCGTAATTTAATTGTAGTACTTATCGCATTCTCGTACCAATCTTAATATATATACAACTTATATAATCCCGGTCCATAATTACACGCGCCTTAATTTATTCTCACGTCGTGGTAAACACTCACGTCTCAATCCCATATTAACCATTATTTAAATCACTCACATATAATTTACTCCTCATAATAACCCAAATGTCCCAAATCTATCAATATATCATCAAAGGAATGTTATCTCTATCCTCGAACAAGTTTACGGGACTCCCAAAATCAAAACAGGCCAAAAAGGCCTAAACTGCCAGCTCGTTAGAAGTCTCGTTCGAACGAGGCTGTTCGAACGAGATTCCAGTTCGTTCGAAAGAACTGTACCTTCTAACGAGATCTCGTTCGAATGAAGTTATCGAACGAAGTTCCCTTTCGTTAGAAGCGACTGTTCAACTCGTTAGAAGCTCATTCGAACGAGCTCGTTCGAACGACCTGGAGAGGTCTTCTAACGAGGTACCAGTTTCGGCCCATATTTTCTCCAATCTCGTTTTTCATCCATTTTAACACCTCAAACCTCTTCCAAAGTTCATCCCAACAACGTTTTAGGGTCTCTAATTCATCCTAAACATATTAAAGTCACCTCCTAACAAGTTTTAAGGAATTAATTCGTCCTAAACATCATTAAATCACAAGTCTCTACACTTTTCCCCAATTTTTCAAGAACATGAACCCTAAAAGTTTTAGATCCTTAATTTATCCAATCAAATCCGTTTTTGTGTCTTACAAGATATATCAACATCAGATTAGTCATCTAAATATGATTCTACATGCAATCCTTTCATCAAAGTTTAGTATTCTACTTCCAAACTCATGGTTTTTCATTATCTTCTAAGAACAAACATAAATTTGAATTATCTAACATGGAAGAAACAATCTCTGAAATTAAATGGAATTAAGTCACTTGCCTTGATTCGATCTCAGATTTTGATGACGATTTCCTCTCTCCTTCTGCAAAATTCCCTCTCTCTTTCTTTCTCCAAGCTTCTTCTCCAAAGGTGGCTATGGTGGCTAGGGTTTTCTTTTGGAAAGTAATTAGAAACCTAATTCTAATAACCTACGTAACCTATTGGGTTAATATGGTTTGGTTAGTGTCTTAGTGTGTCAAACCCACATCAGATTTACTTCACTAATTTTCGTCATTTTTAATTCCTAAAAATACGAAATTACCAAAATACCCTTTATATTGCCGGTATGACCTAAAAATACCCCGGGACCCAAACTACACCCCCGGCTAGTGTTTTCTGACTATCTCGACCCTTCCGGACGCGTTGGCTCACTCAAAACGATCATACGGTTAATAGAATTTAAATTCATTTTTATAAATAAAATAATTATATCCTGACGCGACTGTCACACACGTCCCAATAAAATGACCAAATTGTCGTATATCCATCTCATTACAAATTTCATAATTCAATATTCATATATCACCATATATACTCAATATAGTCAAATACCAACTCACATCTCGCTAGTATTTTACCCGGATTAATTTCCAATTAATTCTCATTTAATTAATTAATCCCAAAAATAAATATAGCTAAAAATACGGGGTATTACAACGACGTCCCGGGAAGCGGTCATAGCTCCAAACCGGCAATGAGACGAAACATACCCACCACGTCTCATCCGAAAATATAAAAATGTAAATCACATAATAACATACGGGACGACTATGACCTGGGCCATATCCACACCCTGCTTTTCTAGCCAGGATGATCACCCTCTACGTGCGCAACTTCCCAATGATAGCATGAGCGGGGTATGCTTAACCAAATAGTATATATACCATTCACATGCATAATATATATACATCCATATGATCCAATCATATGATCAAATATTAAACCATCAAATACGGTTTAAGTATCCATACCACATATGTCCACAACATAAATATATCCATATTTTCATATCTATATAGATATATAAACATATATTCACATATCGCTGTATCATTATACATACAGACTAATTCCCGTTCCCATGTATAAGATATATAAACTCGGCTATAAATATACATAATCTTCAATATACAAGCCGTTACCACAATTTCCATTAAATTCACCCCGATATGTGAATACAATCCCTCACTAGAAACATATTCAATCATTTTTCCTATGATGAATAGTCTCCCAAAACCATATGTATATATCTATACATATATATTCAACATTAGGGTTATCACCCAAGAGTTTGTGTATAAATCCATCACTACACATTTCACCTCTAAATGTGAAAGTACATAATTTCCTTTGGTACTATTTAACCATAGGCACATATATGACTTAATAGTCTAAAACCTCAAATTATTCCAACCTCATTTCAAGTATTGGAATCTCAATGGTAATATCCCCACAATTACGTGTAAACTATCCTAACTAGAATTTATGCTACCGCTTATTCTAGTCGATAGTACGATCCCAAACGTTCCCAATTTCACCTATGGTTCAAATAAATCTTTGGAACCCTTACTCCTATTGAGATATCAATTGTTCCTTAGTTTAAACATTTCTGAGGATATGAGATCCCTCACTCTTTAAGAGTATGCGACCACTCTCTTCCTTTTGGCCCCAAATTGTATCTTAACAATATCCTATCCTCATAGGGATTTGACATAAAGGTCGGCCTAGAAAATTCCACAACCTACATGGATATTTCTTATCCCATTATTCCAGGAAGTCCCCACTATCATATACTAAGTGAGAGACCCCCCTATAAGTCACCAAAAGATATCTCTTACTTCATAAGAGAAAGCTCCAAATCAATAAACCCAATTACAAAAGGGCTAGAAGTCCTCCTAGATAAACCCCATAAAACAACCATTAAGGAAGCCTCTAAGAATAAACTCCAAAAGAAAAAGGGGAAAAAAAGAGAACTCCAAACTTTGGGCTAAAAATAGGAGACCGGTCGACCGGTCCCAGACCCCCGATCGACCGCGGATCCAAATTTTACCTACGAAGAAATGCAGTAGGCTTTTTCCTTAAGGCGTGGTCGTCCGGTCCCCAGACTGCGGTCGACCGGCCATACCAGATATTTTGGCCGATTTCCCAATTTCTGCAAACCCACGAAATTAATACCCTAAAACTTTCATTCTAATCCCCAAACTTTCATCAAATTATGATGTTAAGCCCATTAATCAACCCAAAGTTGATCCCAACCATTTCTAATCCATTAAATCCATATTTAAACATTGATTTCAAGATTAAACCTAAAATCTAGGTTTTGATGTCAATACCCAAAAATCCATTTCTTTAACCCACAAATTATGAAATGAAATACACAAATAACTATTTAGCAAGATTAAACACTTGCCTCAGATTTGTAGAGGTTGGCTCGTCCTCGATGCGGCGTTTGGGCCGAAAATCCCATGCTTTTTTTCTCTCTCTTCTTTTCTTCTTCTTTCTCTTCTTCTTTCTCCCTCTAGGGCTTTTTCTCTCTTTCTCTCAAATGAGAAATGGCTTCATCCGTAAGCCACTAATCCTTTTTAAAACAATAAACCCAATTTAAGTGTTAATACACAATTTAAATGACTCGTTTACACCTATTCGAGCCAAACTGACTTAAAAATATTTCGGAGCCGAAATAAAACTCAATGACAGTCATTTTGACTATCTAGACCCTTCCGGGATCAATGGTACCTTAAAATCATATTCCGGAATACTTTACAGCATCCTATATTTTTGAAAATAAATTCCCAAATTTAAAATTCTCCGGTTTAAATTAAATTTTATTTTCCCAAAATTTAATTTCTCGGTCTCAAAAGTCTTGGGGTGTTACAATTCATTACTTGTAGCAAATATGGGTTAACTGGGAATACATCGATGAATATAATTGATGATTTCATCCCTGGGCTAAGGAATGAGGAAAGTATAAATTTATACATGTACTTGTTTTTTTATTGTAATTTTCTTTCTATAAAAATATAAAAATTATTCATTTCCTTAAATGGCCTTAAGATCCAACGATATAGGAATGTTTCCCTATGTCGATGGCCTACTCCATTAGGTTACTAGATGTAATAAGTTCCAACTCAATGGTTATACCTTTTCTACTTTTACACATGAAGAAAATAAAAACTTTAAGAATAGTGGTATATCCATGAACACTACACCAAAAATAGCAATATAGCATGGTTTAAAACTGTGCCAGATCAAATTTGGCATGATTCTGAACTGTACCAAAATCGCGTGTTCCAAACAGACATTTTTTTTCCTGGCTCGTTTTAAAAGTGTGCCATATTCTGCCATACAGGTTCACTTCTGGCACACTTTTAAACTATTCCAGAATTTAATATTTTTGGCACACGTTTGGCATTGTTTCTAGCTGTGCCAGATTTAGTACATTTTGGTACACTTTTGGCACAGTCAAAACCGTGCCAAAATCTGTTTCTCTTTTGGCACGGTTTTGAAGTGTGCCAGATTTTCAAATGTTATTAAAAAAAATTAATTATAAATAATGTTCACAGATGAAGACTATTTTTATAGAAAACTCGAAGAGCCAAATTTTTTAAAACAAAAAGAAGAACAAGAAGACAAAAAATCCCCAAAATGAAAATAATGAAAGAACCTAAGCCTTATAGAGATGGCTACAAGAAACTAAAGTCTTCGATTGAGTATTAAGCCAATGATACCTAAGCCAAGGATAGTAAAAAAATGAAAAGTGGGGATTTTTTGAGATGCGAATGAGTTGGTTACATATAAGGAGCACACGTAATAAAAAGGAAATCCAAATGTGGATTATAGAGATCCGTTGGTAAAAAGTGGACTAAGAAGATGAGATAGAATGTGAAAATGGAAAAGATTCGTCTTTAAAATGAACATATCTATAGATGTAGAGACGACCAGTTGGATTAAGACACTTGAAACCAGTACACCAAAATGGTCAAATTGACATCCTTCAAGCAGCTAGCCTTGTCACGGTCATTGATGGTGACAAATCTGTGACAAGTACAGTTGTCACGGACTTATCGCGGTAAATGACTGTGACAATCCTAATAACTTGTCATGGTCATGTACTGTGATATGTCCATGACAATTCTGTCAGTAAAAAACCCTTCCCTCTTCTTTTTTTTCACCGATTTTTATTACCTCCATTTCTCTCTTTCTCAACCATTTTGGTAAATTTTCTCTCTATAATTCTCTTCCATTTGTGTATATGTGTGTGTATACGTGCGTGTGTGTATATATGTGTGTGTGAATGTGCACGCATGTGTCTGTGGTGGATATATGCGTGTGAGGGGGGAGGGAGGGGTGTATATATATATATAATAAAGTAGCATGGTGTTTTCACTATTCATAAGTTACTAAGACATTTTGTGGTTCATATCGAAGCCAACAAGGCTGTAAATGAAGGGTTGAGATTAATTCCTGCCAAAGACATGATCCCAAAACCCTAACCCACGATGATCTCAGATTGTAGTTCCCTATTCTCTCTCATACGCCTCCCACTTTTTCTTCCTCCCTCTTCGCACACGCACTCACCCTCACAACCAAACCCTAACCTCATTCACTCATCGTCTACCTCTCACTCATTGTGTCCTTCATTCTCTCCCCTCCCACGCTTCCTTCATCACCCTCCTACACTCACACGATGGTACCCTTTCCCCACATGCCTCCTCTAATGGCTCCCTTTAACGTCTTATGCTGCCACTCCATTCAACCGTATCTCCACCGGATCTGGTATTTTCGATTTAATAATATATTTTTTTTGATTACTCAGATGTGTTAGATATCCAACTAGATCTTCATCTCTTTACTTTTTTTACAAGTTTATTCATTTTTTCCTTTACTTTGTCCCCTTTACTAACGGGTTCATTTTTATTTACTGTGGAAAATCATGAATAGGTATTCCATTTTATGTTTATACGCTATTTTTGTATTTAATTTCTGAATGTATTACCCATCCTCTCTGTTCTATTCATGTTAAAGATATGATGTTAAATTTCTTGATTGTTGATAATGGCAACAATGTTAAGACAAATAGATGTTTACAAACTTGAAATCACTTTCTCACTCTCTCTCTCTCTATTTTTTTGTTTGAAACATAAATAATTTTCTAGCTGATTTTTCAGATCTGATTAATTTTTTCTTCAATTTGTATTTACAGGTGTTTCCCTATTAGACCAATTTTTTGTTCAAATTTTCTCAATGTCCGGTATTTCCATGTTGGAAAGGAGCCTCAATTATTGGATCCGTCTTAATTTTTTTAATGATATGTTAGTTATTTTTTCCATCTTCCATTAACTTGTGTTTGGTTTTAAGAATTTAAAATAATCTGATCTCTGTTAAGGTATGCTTCCTATAATCCCTATATTTATAAGTTTGGGTTTATCCAGGATGTGGGCACCTGGAGGTTTCAAAATGGCTTATGAAGAACTTGAGTTTTACTCCATTCTAATTTTTATGTCTTTTATGGTGAATTTCGTCACATTTTTATTCTACTTAGACCTTCCTTTACATCAGTTATTGCACTTTGGGTGCCTGAAAAAATATTTTCAACTTAATTATCTTTGCAACCGTTATTGCACTTAGAGAAATTTTGAGATGTATTCTTATAAGTTCCATAATTTTTTAGTTTGTGGTCTGAATTAATTGTTTCACATTTAATTATTAAACATTCAATTTCTAATTTTAGGAAGTGTTTCAGATTTAATTATTAAACTTTGGGGTTTGAGTTAACTGTTTTGAATTTAGCTCTTGGTGATCTATGTGATTTTAGTTTGACATACTAACTTTTGAATTTGGTTTGTTCTCAAAATTCTGTTAGTTTATGTAGGCACTACTATCAATCAACAAATTAAACAAGTCACACGAATTTTATGTATTTGTTTTCCTTTTTATAGGTATGCATCTGTGGAAGTGGATATGAGAGGCTCAAACGTTATGTGAATATAAAGGGAATAATGAGTGGGTTGCACAGTTTACGATGCAAGGGTTTAATGCAAATCAATTCAACAATATCTGGAATATCATAAATCATTTCAATTGAGGTCTTCAAAATTCAATGCCACGAAACAAGTTTAGCAGCCCCAAATTGTTCTTTGTGAGTACCGACTGAAGGTAAAGTGGTAAGCATTTATACTTTTCTTCAATTTTTAGATATTCAACATGTGTTTTCATTTCTATGTTATTTCTTTAAATAATTTATATTATTAATTTTTGTTTATCTCAGTAAATTCTTTCTTTTTATGCTTATTCAAGTTGTGTGGGGTATTTATCTAAATTTTAAATCCATTTGGATTCTTTGGAATAAAATTTCATTGAGACTTTTGATTTTTTTAGTTTTGGCTCTTAGAGCCTGAGTTTTTTTATACTAAGGTGCTTACGTATAATGGTTTTAAATTCAAATGAGGATTTTAAAGTTAGGATTTTAATATTTCGCAACATATATCATATTTTCATTTTAAAGGTTTCGAAATTTCATCTTTGGGCAAGTACATGACTCTGTTTTTAATGTTTGTGATTTCATTATTTTTATTTTAGATTGTATTAAGATTTAAAAAGTTGTAAATGCTTTGGGGCATTCATTCTAATGTCTATTGATGAGGCAAATTCTTTCTTTGTGTAAAGTTTTTGGTGAAATCTATTTTTAAGATATTTGTAAAGGTGTAGGCATATGCTTAATGGATAGTTATTATTTCAACGTTTTTAAATATAACTCATCTTCAAACTATGTCCAAATGTTCATTCTTGCATTGTATTTGTGGTTTGATGTTCTGTGTTTCTTAATTTTTGTTTATGATGCAGAGACATCTTTACAAATTTTTTATTTCTCATATCAAGATTTTGTCCAAGACTCCATCGAGCACTAATTCAAAGTTTTCATCATCTCTTAATAAAATATATTTGTTTCTCTTTTATTAATGAAGATATGATAGCCAGTGATGGAACTGCGCTCTTAGCACAAAAATTCTCAATTGCAAACGGGCTCATTATTTTGCTGATTTTACATGCTTTAGCATCGTTGGTATCAGTTAGTCTATACATTTAGTCTGATTTAAGGAAACTAATTGTATATTTCATTTTTGTTCGTTCTTTCATCGTGCCTTAGTTTCTTTATATTCAATTACAAATGTTGGACTGGCTTCGTGTCCCGTGAGGCCCTTTGGCTTCATTGAAACAATAGTAATCAAGATTTGTCTTTTCTTGGGAATATAAGTTTTATAAATTCAATTTTTACCTTTTAGTTATGGTATGTAGATATGGATTATTTTCCTTCTGCTATATATTCTATGGCCCTTGGTAGAAATGATACTAAGTGCTTTTAGATGAGATTGGAGTACAATATTTTGGGAAAACTGTCATGGAGAGTCTGTAAAATAATGGGCTACCCCCAAAGCACCAGTTCTAACTGCACAAACAAAACAAACACGACCCAAATAGTGAGAACACAAATGATATTATTTAAGGCTTTAATTTTGTTTACATTGGTACACGAAAAGTATATATATGACATTGTGACTGTTTTAATATTTTATTATCTTTAGACAGTTGTAAAATTTACACATTAATTAAGATGAGACATTTATGAATCAATTTAAATATTTCATTATCTTTTTATGTTTTTATCATCTCTTTTTGTTAGTTGGATTACATAAATTTTTTTATTATAATTTTGTATAAAAGTTGAGGGCAATTCACCACATGATTCCTAGGTTTTATTTATAAATTTTCGGCATCTCAGTCAGTTTCTTCATATTATTCATCTTCATTTCTTTAAAATATATGTTAATAGTGTTGCTAAGATATTTTTATTGGGATTTAACTGATGACCAAATCTTCTTACTTTGGAGGTGAATCTGATGTGCCCTTAGATAGAGATGATGTGCCCATCATAGAGCTACTGGTCCATAACTCTGAACAGCCTGCTATAACATTTGAGCTCATGGTAATAGTTCATAATGGCTTCACCTTGAGTAACATTGAGTATAGAAACCTAATCAACATCGATCAGTAGAGTTATTAGACTTTAGTACTATGGTATACGATGTTTTATACTATTTTTTATGATCTGAGTTAAAGCTTTACACCAATCATTGTTGGTTAGGTTTTTAACTTTTCTTTTTGGTTAACACATTTGAAGCTGTGTTTTTAAAGATGCATAAAAATTTTGGTTACAATGGAACATTGTAAAGGTATGATAAAAGCATAAGAAATTGGTGGAGCTCAAGTCGGAAGAGTGTCAATGTATGATCATTAGCATAAAAGATTGGTAACCTTACATGCTTTGATTTAAAGTTTTATTTGATTTTTTTATTAGTAATCAGGTTTTTATTATTTAAACTGATTTGTTTTGGTTTTCAAACAAAAATGCTAGCGCACCTCGCGTCTCATCAGCTATATAACGTTAGAAGGTCGTCTATTGCGAACTCAAAATATGTGCAGTGTGTTTGGACTGCATTGATTCACATTCCGCTCAAGACCCCCGAAGAGGCTTGAATATTTGGATTGTATTTGGATAATTTTCTTTTAATAAATAATTGTATGAAAATCTCTCTCGATAATCTCAAGAAGAGTTACAGTTTCATATCTTAACTTCTTCCCCACAGGAGTTCAGGTAACTCATTTTTTATTAGGTATTGTACCGATTTATTTTCATATTATTTATCAGCGAGTTGCATTGTCTAATTCTACAAATATGTGCAAGAAACTCTCATCAATTTCCACTAGCTTTGTGATGGAAGCAGTTCCATTGTTGATAAATCTTCTTCAGTATCATGATGCTAAGGTGAGATCGCGGAGCAGTTTTCTAAATTTAAATACCCTTTATAAATCAGTCGGGGAGATTAGTTCAAATTAACATAACAAATTTTTATTTTACCTTTTGTTTGTTGTGTTTTTAGGTTCTATAGAATGCTTCAGTTTGCTTGACTCGAATTGCAGAGGCGCTTGCATCATCTCCAAATAAGGTGGTTTAACTCTGCAGTCATGGACTACATAAAAGGAAAATAAAACTCTGGATCTCACAGATCTTTTTGAATAAAAGGTTAGATCTTTATTTCTCCTCTCAGTCGTGATCCTCTTGATTATGGTGGTCAATCGAAGACAAACAGACTAATTGCCTAAGGAACCATTTACACTTCATTGCAATTGACAGTGAAAAGTAGAAAATCTGGAAGAAGTTGACATTTGATTTAAAATCAGTTTGTAAGTTTGAAGTCAATTGGATTTATTGTGGAGTTGGGCAATTGATTTGTTGTCGTGCATTGGATTCATTGTGAACTCCATTAGTAACATGATTCATAATATATAACTGGAGTTATTTTCTGAAAGAAATTGAGGGTAAATGTTGAATATAACATGATTAATAATATTTCATTGTTTGTTTTCATTATATAGAAACATGGGGGTTACTATGAGAATTCATTAAGTTTTTGGTACACTAATTTTCCCTAATTTTTGTGTTGTTTACGTTGTCCCTTTGTGTTTCTTTTTCATAAAACTACATTTATAGGTTCTTTATTCATGGACTTTTAGTCTATGTAATAGGGAGATTACAACATAACTCAAATTAGTTTTCTCTTATTGATTGAGATATTTCTTTCTCTGTTTTTCTTTATTATTTTTTGTCTACTGACAAGGTGTTATTGATTGAGATATTTCTTTTTACAGTTAATTTAGCAGATGTTATTCAGTGGCACGTTTAATGGGTTTAAGAATTTCTTTATGTTAGAGATCCTAGCAGGCACTATTATCATTTCTTTACTTTTTTTTCAGAAACTAAATTTATCTGTCCACCTTCATTTTTTAGGTATTTGTTGGTTGTTTTACTAATTGGCTTCAATAATAGTGTGAAATAAGTTATGTTGATTCAAAAAATGATTTCTGATTTGGGTATATTCGTGTTACTGGGGGGTATCAATGTAGCCGTTCAAAGCGGAGATAATCAACAAAGCATTAGAGTTTTACGGAGGTTACTGCATACTCGACATTGGAGAGTACTCTTAAGTGGATGAAGAAAGCTAGGGAACAAGGCCTTGCTAGATAAGTTGTTTTAGGTAGTTTCTTTTTATTTGTTTTTTTTCAAAGTTAAATTTAATGCAAATCATTGTTTGAGTTTATTGTTTGGATTGTTACACGTGAATTAATTACCATTGTTGGTAATTATTTTGCCTTTGAACTACAATTTCTATACCAATTTATGAGTAAATAATTAGATGTACCCCGTGAAAATACTTCTTAGAATTTGGATATATTCATACCAAATAAAGTGCTTTCTTTTTTCTGAACATGGGATACAATTCTTGGAGGCCGTGTTTCCATTACCATTTAAGATTTCAGTAAGCGTCAATGAATAGTTTGAACTTTGATTGAAGTTTTATATTTTATATATTTGTTGATATTGTTATGTATCGATAATTGGGAACGTGTGTATTATGGATAATGGCATAGGTTTTTAGTTTAATTTATGCCATTTATGTGACTGGAGATCTTCTTTAGGATATTGCCAATATACTAAAATCTATTTCAATGTTTGTGTTTATGTCTACTCTTTTTGTAGGGCCATGATTGTTTCGTTCCCAATCTATTAAGGATAATGGCATATTTTCAATTTAAGTGTCTTCATTTGTGTGTACTCTTTTTGTAGGGCTATGATTGCTTTGTTTGTGTTTACACGTTATGTGCCACTATAAGAAACTAAACTTGGTGTTCATTTGACTCGAGTGTTTATAGGAAAAACTTACTCAATGATGTTGTTATTTATCATTTCATATACATGCTTAATGTTTTTTCTCCTCTTTATTATAGGCAAGCCTGACGTTGACACGAGGTAATGGAGGCAATGCTTAAACCCTGATTTTGTTCATACAATAGCAGTCCCTGAAGCAGATATGTTAGACAAAGGTCAAAAGGCAGAGTTCTATCCTAAGATTCTGAAAATGAAAATGAAAGAAAATGTTGCCTTTGGATTACTCTATTGGAGGGCATATTACTGCTATATCATGTGGTATTTTTTATATTTGAGGAGAAAGGTAAGTACATAGTATCAAGGTTTCATGATAAATCAGTGAAGACTTGGAATTTGTCCATATACTTTGGTGTTGGTCAAACTGGCAGCAACAATGATCTACATTTAACATTAATTTGAAGAAAAAAATAAATTTTCTCTGCACCACTCCAACTTATTTAAAAAATGGTGTAGTTTGTCATACATCCAATGTACTGAAGGTGTACACTGTTATATAGATAATGGCATGAACTTTTAGCTATCTGTATTCCCAGAAAATCATGGCATGTGTTTGGAATCTGGATGCTAGCAAAAATTATTGTGTGTTTGCAATGGGGCCAAAATCAAAATAACTCTTACATTATTTTGCCTTATCATGCTTTTGATTCTGAAAGATGTTCACAGTTCAAGTATTTTCGTGGGCATCAAAATGAAGGGATTGTGGGAAGTGATGGAGCTCTTTTTCCCTACAAACAACTACTAAGTCATATTAGTTTTCCTACTTTTTGACAGATGTATCAAGTATATTCAATCTAGGCTTTGAGGTTTTTATTACTAAGTCATATTAGTTTTCCTACGTCGAAGTATGTTACATTTTGTTTACTTAATATGATTGTTTGTATTAGTAAAAAGTTTTACATGACTTGGTCCCAAAAATTATATTGCTTCATTTTATAAAGTTAGATTGACAAAAAAATGTTCATTGAACTATTTACGAATGAATACAAGCTAAGCTTAGCTTTATTGTGTTTTTAGGCTTTATGTTGGATGGTTTTGAAGAGCTGATCACAAGGTTGATATTTAAGGAAGTAGAAGCAAGATCATTTTATGTTCCCTAGAGCCCAAGTGGGCCATATATTATTTAGTGTCCCATATTAGGATTTTCACTCCTAATCATAGCAGTCCTGTTTGAACTTCTTTTGATATGGTTTCAGAATGAATATGAATGTTAAAAGACTTATTTCATGTTATGTGTGACATGTGTTTGTTTACCTATGTGTTAGTCATTCTTTTAACTATTTTTGAGTTAATTTTTTTTATTCACTTTGACAAGCAATTAAACCGAAAAAATAGTTGTATACATAGATGTTTTAGTTTCAAATTGGTTTTGACTTAGATTTTAAATCATTGGATCGATTTAGGTTGTGCTTTGGGTGGATATTCAGGTATTGAATTATGTGGTTATGTTTACACGAGTTCCAAGACAAACTATTAGTGTTGATTTTTGCTACTTTTTCTTCTTAAAAAGGTGTATAGTTCTATAAACAAATGAAATTAAGTCCAAATTTTATAAATTGTGCGACACTATTTGTATTTTACATAAAACTTTATGATAATTTTTACACCCAATTTGGAAATGCTTAACAATTTTTAAACCCAATTTAATACGAGTAAAAGCACGTTTAAAACGATAATAGATGATAACACTACTTATGAACACGTCACATGACATCGTATAATTAACTCAAAAAAAATTATTAATCTGTTACGAAATAAATGCGACTTTTGGTTCTATCAATGACGTACACTTTTGGAAATTAGTGATGTGCCTTCAAGCACGGGAGATGTGTTGTAAACTGTTTAGACTTTGTGTGTTATAAAAAAAACATTAAACTGTTTACATTTATGTCGTAGAAAAAACCTGTTTGACTTCATTATACAAGATTCAACACTACTTAAATTTATACGATTCAATACTTTGAAAAATTACACTTATAATATATAAAAAATTCATTATTTACATTATACACGACTTTATAGTTTTCAAAATTATCAGCGTGCCTTCAGGCACGGGCATACCCTAGTATGTATGTATGTATATATATATATATATATATATATATATATATATGTGTGTGTGTGTGTGTGTGTGTGTGTGTGTGTGTGTGTGTGTGTGTGTTGTGTGTGCGTGTGTGGTGGGCAGGGCTGGGGGGTGGGGGCAGGGGCAGGGGCAAATGGGGCGGGGGGTGGGACTTGTTAATCTTTTTTAATTAAATTTTTATTGGTTTATTCGATATTTCCCCTCATATGCAAGTAGTGCCCCCTGTAAAAAAATTGATTGATTAAATATTGATTTTTTGTTAATTTTTTTAGTAAATTAATAATTAGTGATCCTTTCATATGCAAGTAGGATTGCCCCTCATTTCAAATTAGTAAATTAATAATTGTATACTTTAATTGATGAAAATAATTAATTGAGTAGATGAATTAGAAGGAGTACATGATACACATTTGTTGTTGCTATTGCACTTGGATTATAGTGGATTGATGTTCGTTTGGTTAATTTTAGAAGTGCCATGACCACTAGATTATTGTCCATATGGGAGTAGGATTTTTCATCTTTTTTTAAAAAATTACTTTGTATCACGAACAATATATATATATATATATATATATATATATATATATATATATATATATAGTATGATAATTAAATAAAACAGACTTGAAATTACATATACTGCACATAGATACTAGCCTTCTAGTTCTTATGCATACACATTCAATAGACCTTAGACCCATTAGAGAGTCATTACCATGTAATGACATCTCTTGAATTGTCCCGTTTGGACAGTTTGGGACTGCATAATTTCTACGTAATAATATTCTTAGTCGCTTAAAGTTGTTACTTTTGGAGGAAGTTCTGCAGCCATATCCTAATGCTATCTGGGTACATACTAGATTGGCAAGTGTGAGTGTTATTTCAATTGATAAATTGAAATAACACTCACACTTGCCAATCTACGTCGTGTGCTTGGATAACTACGGGGATATGCTATCGAATTTTTCTCAAATCGTAACAATGTACATGATCTCTTAAGTATAATAAAGAAATATGCGGTCTTGAATGGGATAGGACCACTCACCCTTTAGAGGAGAGGTAGGAAATAGGAATTTCTATTATAAATTGAATTTGAACTTGAAATTTAAAAATCAAATATAAATAAGACATAATTAAATTAAACATACTGTAAATCTATGTTTTGATTATACTAATCCATGAATATACGCTTCTTACCTTTAATAGGTGATTAGTTGTAGTAGTTGTTATGGGATATCCTAAATACAAAGAGTGGACGGGTGAGAAAAATAGAATGGGGGATTTGTTTTGTAGAGGTGCTAATGAATTTTTGAAATGCGCAAAGATTTGTCATAATGATGGAGAGTTTCCATGTCCGTGTGGTAGGTGTTAGAATGGTAAGGTTTTAGAGTGGAAATCAGTTGAACTACATTTGTTAAGATGGGGTATGCAATTTATTTATCGATTTTGGAGTTTTCACGGGTAATTAAAAGTTCCTTTTGTCCCCGAACAACCTTCACAGCAACCTTCAACAATTAGGATAGGTGTAGAAGGGGACGACGTAGATCATAATATGCTAGATAATTTAGTTGATGATGCGTATGGAGTTTATGTGTGACAATTCGCAATCCGAAATAAGGGGTGGCCAGCCCGATACTCAAACGTAACAGGAATCATGGATGGATATCATTCTCAGCATCACAAATATAAACTGAGTATACGGGAAAACCACCTAATAAATCAGAAGACGGGTTGCCAAAAAGTGTAAAATTTTTAAAAATGCGGTTATGAAAATTTAAACTACAACCCAATCTGACAAGCAAGTGGAATTCCAAAAGATAACATATAATATAACCAAAACGAATGTACACAAATGGACCGAATAAGCTGTCGGTCCACAGCTACACAAGACAACGTACAACAATATAAAATATCTTACATAGTACAATCATTAATCAAATACAAACGTTTGGGCCACACGCCGGAGGGACAAGACCCAATCATATCTAGAATAACAAGAATGAAAGCGTCTAAAACAACATCCTGTAATAACCCGCAAAATCTTACAGCTCGTCGAAAGTGCAGGGAACTTGGGAAAGTCAAGTCGGGCGTCCTTGCGGTGGAGCACCTGAGCGGATACAATAATATATACAACAAAGAAGTAAACCGGTCAGGGTCGGGTTCTATATGATTTCTAGAAGAATAAAAAGCATGATAGGTATGAATAGTTACACATGAATGATGAGGATGATAAAATGACATGCTATCTACAATTACAAGCAGGAATTGAAGGTAAAGCAATTTAATTTAAAACCCTTCCTTATTAATACAATTTCCATTTCCTTCAGACATTCCTTATTTGGACTAAAACCATATATTCGGTTAGGTCAAGAAGTTAAAATTTCTATTCATTTATTAAAACTTCCCATTTTATCTTTCCATTTCTTATTAGGAATATCATGTACATCAAGTGCTCTTTATGGCACATATATTATTCCCGTGCTCTTCATGGCACATATCTATGCTCTTTATGGCATTCATCATACGCTCTTTGTGGCGTTTATCAACCATCAAGTCCAACTTGATGAAAATATAGTTATATTCATATACATATAACGATATCTAAGACTTCCCGTCCGGGTTTCCCCACTGTGCGCGCCCCTAAATGACCATCATCTTCCAGGGCCTAACATAAGACAACCTGGGCACCTATCGCAATACGTCGGGAAGCGGCCATGAGCCTGCGGGATAGTCAAGACCACACCCGGAATCTCCTACCCATCGCAGAAAATATAAAAATAAGCGCTCCCATGGCCTAGTACTATATCCACCCTGCATTCATTAGCCAAGGGGCTTCACCTCACGAGCGAACTTCCCTTATGATGTCATTTAGAGAGGCGTGTATTAGTAAATTAACATTTACATTTTATCATCATTTTCATTACCAATTCCATTTCCATTAATCATGGGGTTGGTTCTTTTTATTTAAACCTAACATCATTAAACAACGGGGTTCATTCTAGTTGAACCTATTATCTTTAAACACCTATGGGTTCATTTTATGAGTGCCTAATTCCCATCGAACATTATCATTTATTTTACCTCAAATTACAATTCCAGGCTAGGTCTCCAAATGATCATTATGATCCTAGAAATTCCCAAAGTTCATGTAAATTGATAAGCCCATAAGTCTCCAAGTTAGGGCACTTAACTTCCTAACCTCTAAAAGTTGAATAAAAGAAGTAATGCCTTAACATTACTTTAAACCTCCCCGAAATAAACCCCAGATGAACCCATTTCTAATCCAGGGCAACGACCAAACTCCATAACTACTCTAGGACTCTAAGTTTACTTCTTTAAAGAAGTTTCCTAGGTCCTAATCCTAAAGAATAAAGATGAAAATTAAAAGGAAAAAGACCCCAAAACTGCTGGAACCGAATCGATTCGCCCCTAGGGCCGAATCGATTCGCACCAGCGAATCGATTCGCTCTGAAAGCGAATCGGTTCGAACTACAAAATTAAGTTTCTGTAAATGCCGAATCGATTCGGTCTTAATCCGAATCGATTCGGACAACAAGACCTGGGATTCTGCATCTATGCGAATCGATTCGCCCAAGGGGCCGAATCGATTCGCCCCTGCGAAAATGCCAAGAATGGCTATGGAGTCTTGAACTCCAAACTTTATCCAACTCCAAAATCAAGCCCAACCGAAATCATTGGCTACAATTTCTACATCCTAAATCCATCTATCTACCAACCTTTAACATTATTTATCATCCAAATCCATTTTTTTAGTGGTTAATACCCAAAAATCCAATCAAAACCCTAACAATTCTAAATCAAAACAAATTCATAAATATCAAGACTAATTATTCTACTTAAATCATAAATTTGCAAGTAGATTACTTGCCTCAAGTGTAAGAATCTGATTTGATGAAGAAGGAAGCAACAATCCAAGCTCCAATCTCCAATCTCTCTCTTTCTCCAAAGCTTTCTTCCTCTCTCTCTAAGTTAACAATTTGGGGCATAAAAGGAATAGTAAGTCTTAGCAAGACTAAATCGGGCCATAAGTCTAAAATGCCCAACTCTAATAACTAATGCGCGATAAAATAATACACGATATCACTATTTAAGCCAAAACTAGTCAAAAGTGCCCGAAATGCCAAAATACAATATGACACTTATTTTGACTGTCTCACACCTACCGGGACTAACTAAACTATCCAAATTATCATTTGGAGATTTTATAACTCATTTTACTTCCGGTTTCATAATAAACCAAAATATCATTTTAAATCCTTATGACATTAAAAATCACCACATGAACATTTTATTCACTCACGGGGTAACTATGCAACATTTTAGTAAATATTGTCCTTGACATAACAAATTAATATTTACTCAACATCTATCATTTTAAAATTAATTACTACACATTGTAAATAAATATAAAGTGGGCTATCAGAAGAGAGGGTTATTACATACTCCCCCCCTTAAGAGGGAATTTTGCCCCCAAAATTCAGGTATACCTCACAAGAAGAAGTGCGGATGCTATTCCCGCAAGTCATCCTTGCGACCCTATGTCGATTTCTCGACACTACGCTAACTATATAGAACTCATCCCCCAAGGTACTACCAGCGATCCCAAACGTAACTCTACGCTCTAAGATAGCAACCGACTACATCTAATAAGAACCGTCACGTTGCACCTTCTTAAAAAAAATGAATGTGCCTAAAGGCACCGTCGTATCTCTCGTACTCCCTTGCATGAGAGACAAGGAACAAATTATGAACTTGCTGCAAAATGTTTCGATAAAGCGAGCTAATAGGTCACCGGACCCACCGCAACATTTCTAGGAAAGGTACAACATCATGCGGTGCAAGTTTTTCTTTTCTCCTCGAAACGCATAACGCCCTTCACAGGCGATACTCACCACAACATTTGGTCTAATGACCTCAAACTCCAGATGCCTTCTTCTCGCATCGACTGAGCTCTTTCGTCGGTCTTGGTTATACGAGAGACTCATCATCTCGCACTTCTAACCAACAAGTGGGGAATCGATAAGGCCTACCATACAAGGCTTCTTCTAAAGCGTCGTCCTAATAGTGAATCGACACAAATTCTATATAGGGGAATTCAACGAGTGGAAAGCATTGTTCCCAACTACTCTTAAAGTTAGGCACGCATATAAGGAGTATATGCCCCAACATACGGTTATTCTATTGGTCTGGCCATCTGGAAAAATGACAAGAAGTGATTAACCATAATTCGATTCCCATGACTTCCTGGGAACTCGCCAAGAATGAGAAACGGAAGTCTTATTCTAGTCAGGACTATAATCAAGGGCACCCCTCGCAGTACAACAACCTTACTATACCCAGCCAATAATACTAGCGACGTACAACTTAGCACATTTCGTCATTACCTTGATGAACCGAAACGTTAGAACCGCGTGATTTCTCCATATCTGCTTTACTTAAGTCCCTTTTGTTCGGGACAAAATTCTATTACGGGGACGCACCCCACCATCAGTGTCAAAAGAGCAGAACTTATTTATGGTTTTAACCGCCCTTATTTCCTCCTGCGACATCTTGCAATGAAATATTGTTCGCACGAAAGACTAAATTCTGCCCAAGAAGTAGCATTCTCTCTTCCTATACAGCGATCACCCCCAAGATGGACTTCAACTTAAATAGGGGATAATACTCCTTACAAGTTTAAACTTGTGAGGCGCATCAACAATAAATCGATACTCCAGTATTATCACTCCCCATCATGGCAGAGACTTGCTAATGGAATCTACCTTCGAGCTTAACCACCTGGCTCAGGGGTGCGAATCAATTCACCCCTTCGTTACCTTTGTAACACTCTACTATGAGAGGCCTCATCTCCTTCGGCCTCAACTACCAACTTCTCAAAATCCTCCCACTTCTCATAACATGGAACCAATCCCTTTCTAGAGGTTACGCATGACTTAGTCATGGTCAACTCCCAATAACCTTCCTAAACTTACGTCCCATACTTAAAGACCCTATGTCCGAACAATCCTAAAGTCTATTCACCTATACCCTATCTAAGTCGTACACCTATTGCTGAGTATATCCCTAGTGCCCAAGACCTTTCTCAACTACCGACATTTGCTCGGTTTCGTGCGTGGGACGTCTCGCCGAAGCGAAATCCAAACAAGGAACCCTCCCGTTACACTACTACCTCGCATTGTCAGTCATCGAGGGGTACAGGTCTAAGACACATGTTCGGGACCGAAAAGATTCTACAGCTACACACTATCAATTAAATAAAAATAAATCTATAACAACCCAACGCTCACCCTTCGTGAAACCCTAGGGTTATATGTCCTATAACATATATACATCTCATTAAATAGCCTTCTTATCAAGGCATAACCCGAAGTCTCAATTCGACTTCGTACCTCGGTCTCCCTCACATCGATCAGAGGAGAAAACTACATGCAGCGCTTCTATGTCGCACTTTAATAGCCATTAATCACCATTCTATGTGATTCTCGGCTAAACTTTCCAATCCCACTTTCAACAATAATTTAATAAAACAAAATAAAACAAAGGGAAGAATAGCATATCTTCACTCACAACATCGTTAAGTGTTCATGCGGCGGAGTGTCTCGCAAAGTGAAATCCAAACAAGGAACCCCTCCGACACATGCCCACTAAACTCGTTGATCATGGAGATAGAGTGTAATACACATAAATAAGAGAAAGGAAAGGTGGTATATCCCCACTCCCAACGTCGTTAAGGTTCGCGCGTGGAGCGTCCCGCAGAAGCGGAATCCAGACAAGGAACCCCTCCTATACGCTACCACTCAACTTGTTGGTTGTGGAGATAAGGCATAGCAACCACATACCAATATCACATCATACTCGACCATGTTAAGGATGAGTAAATCGGCCTCAAGCAAAATTTAATAAGAGAAATTACTACATACCTACAAACAAAAGAAATGAGCGAACCATTACCCATAGAACTCGATACTAATGAAGATACTCTCAGCAGATATTATGAAATCTGTGATCTGAGAAAAGCTCGTAAAACAAATGAGCGCGTAACACCCACATTGAATAACATATAACTCACGTATCTCTGAGTAAACTTACCCTCAATAACGGGCGGTGCCGGCAGAGCTGGAGGAAGCATAGCCTCTTGATCATGAAAAACACGCCCATACTGTAGTTGTCCCTGATGCGGAGGAACAACCATAATTGGTACCGGAGGTGGGTACTGAACATCTGGCTGCTGCGGAGCCCTAGGAAACTGACCCCCAATCATCTGAGGACATTCCTTCTTGTAATGACCTGCCTCCCCACATTGTCAGCACCGTCCCTTCATGTCCTCCCGACCTCGACCCCTGTTATTCCTAAATTGGGAAATGCCTCGGTCCGGATGACCTTTACCTCCAGGACCACCCCGATCTTCCTCATGCAAAGCACCTTGTCCGTGCCTATTATTATTGCCACTCGCAATAAACTCTCCAAGCTTCCCTACTTGCCTCATTTCAGTAGCTTTCTTGCTACCCTGCATATATAATCGATGCTCCTGGAAATGGAGTAAGGCTGCATTCATAACCTCACCAAAAGTATGGAAAGCTGGGTTACCCAATAAGTGTTTTAGGATTCTCCAGTTTAGACCTCCCATAAACTTCGAGATCTTCCTCTCTTCCGGAGTCACCTCATCTGGTACAAAACTTGCCAACCGGGTGAACTCCTCTTCATACTCCGCTACAGATATCTCCCCTTGCACTACATCTTGTAACTTCCTCTTCATCTCCCTCTGAACCGCGGGAGGAAAATACTTAAGGTCAAACAAGGCCCAGAACTCAGTGATTGACATGGTGTCTCTTTGCTCTGGGGTGGTCATCGTCTCCCACCAGTATAACGCAGATCCGACAAGCTTAAAGGTGGTAAGGACTTGTTTCTTATCCTCACTGCATTCTATCATTCGAAGGTGGCGTTGCATGTTTTTCTTCCATTGATCGGCTTTAACCGCATCCGTGCCTCCCTCGAATTCTGGGGGATTGCCCTTTAGAAAGGACTCCCGAACCCTTTCCCACGGAGTAAGACCCGTAGGAGCTTGAACACCTAGAGCCCATGGCAATTGTTGGATCACTACGGTCATGGCGGCATTAATAGCTCTCGCCACTATGCTTGCTACATCCGCAACATTAACAGTCCCTTGTAGTGGCGGTGGAGGACCTACTTCCTTCTCTACGACCTTAATGCGTCTCGCTGGGCGACCTCTCTTAGGCGGCATCTGAGATGGAAGAACAATAGTATTAGAATACTAGTTAAAACAATCTATCTTGCAGAAGATCGCAAACATCAACAACAAGAAGTCCTAACATAGGGCCCTACATCAAAGAACGCTACGGTAGAACGAGACAAGTCCACACAGATCCTAGTACTCTAGAACCTGATGCTCTGATACCATCTGTGACAACCCGCAATCCGAAATAAGGGGTGGCCAGCCCGATACTCAAACGTAACAGGAATCATGGATGGATATCATTCTCAGCATCATAAATATAAACTGAGTATACGGGAAAACCACCCAATAAATAAGAAGACGGGTTGCCAAAAAGTGTAAAATTTTTAAAAATGCGGTTATGAAAATTTAAACTACAACCCAATCTGACAAGCAAGTGGAATTCCAAAAGATAACATATAATATAACCAAAACGAATGTACACAAATGGACCGAATAAGCTGTCGGTCCACAGCTACACAAGACAACGTACAACAATATAAAATATCTTACATAGTACAATCATTAATCAAATACAAACGTTTGGGCCACACGCCGGAGGGACAAGACCCGATCATTTCTAGAATAACAAGAATGAAAGCATCTAAAACAACATCCTGTAATAACCCGCAAAATCTTACAG
This sequence comes from Sambucus nigra, assembly GCA_949130495.1. Classification (NCBI taxonomy): domain Eukaryota; kingdom Viridiplantae; phylum Streptophyta; class Magnoliopsida; order Dipsacales; family Adoxaceae; genus Sambucus; species Sambucus nigra. Next base: position 4,080,380 of record CASBWL010000026.1, read on the forward strand.
CTCGTCGAAAGTGCAGGGAACTTGGGAAAGTCAAGTCGGGCGTCCTTGCGGTGGAGCACCTGAGCGGATACAATAATATATACAACAAAGAAGTAAACCGGTCAGGGCCGGGTTCTATATGATTTCTAGAAGAATAAAAAGCATGATAGGTATGAATAGTTACACATGAATGATGAGGATGATAAAATGACATGCTATCTACAATTACAAGCAGGAACTGAAGGTAAAGCAATTTAATTTAAAACCCTTCCTTATTAATACAATTTCCATTTCCTTCAGACATTCCTTATTTGGACTAAAACCATATATTCGGTTAAGTCAAGAAGTTATAATTTCTATTCATTTATTAAAACTTCCCATTTTATCTTTCCATTCCTTATTAGGAATATCATGTACATCAAGTGCTCTTTATGGCACATATATTATTCCCGTGCTCTTCATGGCACATATCTATGGTCTTTATGGCATTCATCATACGCTCTTTGTGGCGTTTATCAACCATCAAGTCCAACTTGATGAAAATATAGTTATATTCATATACATATAACGATATCTAAGACCGCCCGTCCGGGTTTCCCCACTGTGCGCGCCCCTAAATGACCATCATCTTCCAGGGCCTAACATAAGACAACCTGGGCACCTATCGCAATACGTCGGGAAGCAGCCATGAGCCTGCGGGATAGTCAAGACCACACCCAGAATCTCCTACCCATCGTAGAAAATATAACAATAAGCGCTCCCATGGCCTAGGACTATATCCACCCTGCATTCATTAGCCAGGGGGCTTCACCTCATGAGCGAACTTCCCTTATGATGTCATTTAGAGAGGTGTGTAACAGTAAATTAACATTTACATTTTATCATCATTTTCATTACCAATTCCATTTCCATTAATCATGGGGTTGGTTCTTTTTATTTAAACCTAACATCATTAAACAACGGGGTTCATTCTAGTTGAACCTATCATCTTTAAACACCTATGGGTTCATTTTATGCGAGCCTAATTCCCATCGAACATTATCATTTATTTTACCTCAAATTACAATTCCAGGCTAGGTCTCCAAATGATCATTATGATCCTAGAAATTCCCAAAGTTCATGTAAATTGATAAGCCCATAAGTCTCCAAGTTAGGGCATTTAACTTCCTAACCTCTAAAAGTTGAATAAAAGAAGTAATGCCTTAACATTACTTTAAACCTCCCCGAAATAAACCCCAGATGAACCCATTTCTAATCCAGGGCAACGACCAAACTCCATAACTACTCTAGGACTCTAAGTTTACTTCTTTAAAGAAGTTTCCTAGGTCCTAATCCTAAAGAATAAGGATGAAAATTAAAAGGAAAAAGACCCCAAAACTGCTGGAACCGAATCGATTCGCCCCTAGGGCCGAATCGATTCGCACCAGCGAATCGATTCGCTCTGAAAGCGAATCGGTTCGAACAACAAAATTAAGTTTCTGCAAATGCCGAATCAATTCGGTCTTAATCCAAATCGAATCGGACAACAAGACCTGGGATTATGCATCTATGCGAATCGATTCTCCCAAGGGGCAGAATCGATTCGCCCCTGCGAAAATGCCAAGAATGGCTATGGAGTCTTGAACTCCAAAATTTATCCAACTCCAAAATCAATCCCAACCGAAATCATTGGCTGCAATTTCTACATCCTAAATCCATCTATCTACCAACCTTAAACATCATTTATCATCCAAATCCATTTTTTTAGTGGTTAATACCCAAAAATCCAATCAAAACCCTAACAATTCTAAATCATAACAAATTCATAAACATCAAGACTAATTATTCTACTTAAATCATAAATTTGCAAGTAGATTACTTGCCTCAAGTGTAAGGATCTGATTTGATGAAGAAGGAAGCAACAATCCAAGCTCCAATCTCCAATCTCTCTCTTTCTCCAAAGCTTTCTTCCTCTCTCTCTAAGTTAACAATTTGGGGCATAAAAGGAATAGTAAGTCTTAGCAAGACTAAATCGGGCCATAAGTCTAAAATTCCCAACTCTAATAACTAATGCGCGATAAAATAATACGCGATATCACTATTTAAGCCAAAACCAGTCAAAAGTGCCCGAAATGCCAAAATACAATATGGCACTTATTTTGACTGTCTCACACCTACCGGGACTAACTACACTATCCAAATTATCATTTCGAGATTTTATAACTCATTTTACTTCCGGTTTCATAATAAACCAAAATATCATTTTAAATCCTTATGACATTAAAAATCACCACATGAACATTTTATTCACTCACGGGGTAACTATGCAACATTTTAGTAAATATTGTCCTTCACATAACAAATTAATATTTACTCAACATCTATCATTTTAAAATTAATTACTACACATTGTAAATAAATATAAAGTGGGCTATCAGAAGAGAGGGTTATTACATTATGAAGCGAAGGAGAATGAGGTTACTGATGATGTACAAGGTTCAGGTGCTCGTGAAGATATCACGATAAACGTTGACGATGACTACCATAGTTTAAAATTTAAGGCAACCCAACCATTATCCTCTGGCTGTGAGAAAGATCAAATAACTTTACATGCCATGGTTGGTTTGCACAGTTTGAAGACACACTATGGTTTGTCTAGCAATAGCGTGACAGTAATTCTGAATTAGGTGAAGGGCTTACTACCCAATGAGAATACGCTTCCAAATAGCTATCCTCTTAAGAAGAACAGTTTGAAAGGTTTGGGAATTAAGTATAAATCGATTCATTCTTGTGTGTATAATTGCATACTATATATAAAGGATTATGAAAATCTCGATCATTGTCCGGTATGCGATGAACCTAGATATGTCCAATCTACTGGCAAGGAATGCACAAACTCAAAAGTGCCTCAAAAAGTGTTAAAATATTTTCCCGTTGGGCCTAGATAAGTGAAGTATAAGGTGTAGTACATGGTTATTTGGGGTTTCCTATTTGTTGAGAGGAGATTGAATCTCTCCGTCTATCCGCTAGCTCAAAAAATCTGTACCATTTCCACAGGAGGTTTTTACCCCCGCCTCATAGTTTCAGATTTAAGAAAAGTTCCAATTTTTTATCGATCGGGGTTGAACATAGGCTACAGCGGAGACAACTTTTAGGTTCAAAAATTAAAAGTAAATCTTTCGAATGTGGCCCTAATATGCCAGGCACAAATGTACAGAACTCGAGCATTTCATACAAGGCTCTTACTTGCCTTCGAGCGAGCGCAAAAGATAAAAACATCATTGAAGCTGAAATGACTTACTATGGTGTAATTAGAAATATATTTGAATTGGATTATATACGCTTCAAAGAGGTTGTATTTTACTGTGACTGAGTAAGAGTTTAGGATAAAAATGCTTGTAAATTGATCCCGGTAACAATTTGATCATGGTTGACTTGTCCAAGTTAAAAACCAACGACCACGTGAGTGATTATCCGTTTATTTCTGCATTTCAAAAGGCCAGCCAAGTGTTTTACTCGGAATATATCAACAACAAGCCGTGGTCAATTGTCCTATATGCGCCAAAGCATCTAAATAGTAGTGTGGGTGACTTGGCTGCTCCTATGAATATCAATCCATTTTTTATGTTAACCCGAATTTGAAATAATTTTTCAATTTGTAATAAATATTCCAATTTGTACTTTATCAATCCATTTTTAATTCTTTTAATTGATTTGAACTTTATCATTTTTACTCTTTTTATCTTTCTCTCTTTCCCTTGTATATGCATGTGTATGTGTTGGGGGCAATGTGTGTGTAGTGTTCGTGTGTGTGTTGGGGGGGGGGGGGGGGACAATGTGTGTGTGTGTGGGTAGTAGGGGTGGGGGTGGGGATGTTTCGGATTTTTAGTAATTGTACATATTATGAGTTAGATGTTTTGTTCTGGAATTCAGAATTGAGGTGTTAAACAATAATAATTGTAAGCGTAATTTCCTTTTTATGTATTAAAAACAAATACGATGACGCAGAAGCGTTGAAAGATGATGGTTCAACAATTTAAACAAAACGGATTTTAATTTAATACGACAAAATTAAACCAATTCATTAATCCAATTCAAGTCCTAGAATTTGTCTAAGTCATGATTATTCATTTAAACAAAGTTAGGCGGAACCAATTTTAGCGAATGACTTGAATTAAACAATTTGTACCCAATATTTAATTTAGTCCCAAATTAAATGAGTGTGAATGTTAAACCAAATTTTATCTTGAAATTATCCTAAGCATGGATTCTAAATTATTGTGCAAGATAAAATAAACAATTTCACACTACGCCGAGATGTACGAGGAAAAACCCAAGACGGGAAACAACCTCGGACGGCCCTAGCCACAAGTCCACTAGATACGGAATTTCAATTACAAGACAGATAGACTTACAACGACTGACTCGATCCCTCTCAAGCCTCGACGCTTCTTCTCGTAGAAACCTCTTCCTAGCGAACAACCTCGGAACACCACCGCGATCTCGGAATCCACCGATGGGACTTTATATGGTCACCGTCACCCAAGCATGGAGCCTTTCTCCGTGTGGGTAGAATCTCAACAAAAAGTCTTCTTTGTGATGGGGTGTAGAAGCAAACCCGAAACGTCTCTTCTTGAATTCGGTAGAGATAAACCGGTGCCAAAACTCCAAGTAAAGAATATGAATATAGAAACTTGGAATAAACAACTATTGGGTGTAAACTAGAGTGTGTATGAACTTTTCTTTAAAAATTAACACTCAAAACATGAACATTTTCCCTAAATAAATTTTCTCTCAAACTCTCTCTAAGAGATGGATATGGAATGGAAAATTTGATTGGAAAAATGTGATTCCCACACATATTAAGTCTTGAAAAAGTTGGTTAAAAACCAAGTGGGGAAAGTGGGAGAAAACTGCAAAAAACTGCTCAAAACTGTTCTCGCCCTGGCGTCTCGTTCGAACGAACTTGACTCTCGTTCGAACGAGGATTCTAACGAGCGACCAACCTGGGCTCGTTAGAATCTCGTTAGATACCTCGTTAGAACGAAAAACTCGTTCGAACGACATATCGAACGACTGGCCAGTTTAGGGTCGTTGGCAAACTCGTTTGAACGAAACCTGATTCAAACGAAAAACTCGTTCGAACGGAAAACTCGTTCGAACGACATTTCTAACGAACGACCAGAAAGTTTGTAAAATTCGATTTTGGCCTAGAAACTTTTATGTACTTATTTTAAAGTTCTAATTGATTCTTTCTGAAAATGAAATGCAGTTTTTATTAGACCTAACACCCAATACAAATTGTTCCAATCTCCTATATAAATATAATTACATTCATACCTTGGGAGCATGGAACCTTAGTTGATGACGTAGAAACGAGGCACACAAACCGGCATTTTGATGAAGATTTAAATTCTTTGCCGCTACGTCTTCAACACACACTTCATAGGCTTGAGAATATTACAATAAATCACTAACCTATGAATAAATGTTTTTGTCCGGAATTGAGCCAAAACTATATATGGACTCAATTGGAAATTTGTGTCCTTACAAATCTCCCCCTTTGGCTATTCGGGGACAAAAACCAAACAAAATCCTAAAGGGCCGTCAAGCTCACTAGACTCAAACCATAACCCGCCAAAACTTGACTCAACCCAAGGATCAAACGCTTTGCCATAGAAAGATGCCGCTTTAGAATAATTCCTGCACACTTAAGCAAACTCATTAAATGCGTAGGGAATATCAAAAGATAAAATGCAATTAATCAAAGTATTCCCCCTAAATTAATTCTCCCCTTTGTCAAACACATGACATTTACTTAGAAAGACGTCTCCCCCTAAGATAAATCTCCCCCAAACTAAGATACGATAATAATAGGATTAGATACCATTTCTCCCCCTATCATCATTCTCCCCCTTTTTGTTCGGGAATAGGCAAAGGATAAAGAACTAATAAACAGCTTAAAGTGATAAGACATGAAAGCATATGGGCAATAAAAGCAAGGCAAAGACAAACAAATATCATATATATATATATATATATATACTTTAAATATACCAATAAGTATGTGCATATATAGATAGATATAAACACACACATGACACAAAATACAATAAGTTTGCACACTCGTATAGCACAAATGTGTCATATGGAAACGGAAGTGTAGAGGTGTGAACTAGGAACAATTAAATTTAGACCCAAACACTTAAGAAACGTTCACGGAGTTCTCATTTGATTGCAAACTTCATCACAGTTAAATATAACCTCATGTGACAATATAAAGATTGAACTCAATGAACAAACATACACAATGCATACAAGCCTAGCATGATCATGATTCTACAAACCAAATAAAGTCATGACATTAAAGACAACTAGGATAAACGGACATTGTGCAAACCGTTGATATACCATCCAATTCTCCCTCAATAAGCATATATATTCTTTTGTTTTTGAATGAATATATCAAACAAACATAGGCCTTGGCAATTGCTTTCTGTTTAATGCCAAATATTCTGTTTTTAGGCCTTTGGATCATGCATTTCTTTTAGATCCAATCAACGGTGGCTTACTATCGCAAAGGATGTAATTTATCCTTTCGGAGCCCTTCCCCGTGCACATTTTTATTTATCATGTTTTCATTTTCACACCAATCTCACATGCAACGGATTTTAACATGCACTAGTCCTCCTACGTCAAAGATATGTAGATGACTAGATTGGTAGGAGAACACCTCAAAAAGCTCAAATATAACATGTGACATTAAGATTTCAAAAGAGCTCGTGCATGTGTGAATAGAGGCATATAGAAATAGAATCCATTTAAACAACACAAAAACCAACTACTCCATAAAATATGGTAAAGAACATAATAAGGATTGAAAATCTAAACCAAAAGTTCTAGCCATGTGGGAGCGTAAATGATGGTATTCAAACAAAAGTATATGCCACATAAAGTGTGTCAAACAAAAATACACACCAAACAAAATATTTTTGAGTTTTTAACATTTTTAATCAAAAAGAAAGATATATGCTCAAAAGACTAAACAAAAATCATTTGTATTTTTCATTAAGCATAAATGAAATAAATAAAACACAAATGATAAACAAAAATCTTTTTATATTTTGCAGTTAAATCAAACACAAAAAATAATACAAAAAGATAAACAAGTCATAATTTCTAGCATGTGATATGAAATAAGGCAATGACTAGAAAATGACTAAACAAGCATACATTTAGCATATGAATATGGCATGAAGTACAAACGCTAAAGCATGCAAACACTAACACATTTATCCTTTAGATTTAGCAAGAGAGGAAGCATGTGAAGGTAAATGTGAATCAAAATCCCTATTTTTTAAGGCAACCAAGTCGGATTTCCTAACCCAAATTAATGAAGCATTACTATCTTGGGGTGTAGGAACGTTAGCTATCGTGGTTACTTTACTATGGGATTTTCTAGGAATTCGTTTAAGATCTAAACAAAATTGCCTAAGATGACCTTTTCGACCACAATGTGTACAAGTAAGAATATGTCGAAAAGATTTATCTAAGGAGTGATTATTAAATGCATTCCTAGAAGATTCTCCTAAAACATTGGTTTTGACTTTAGGGTTAAATTCATTACAAGAATTGAAGCCTAAACCAAAAGTGTCATTTTTAATTTGGACCGTTCCTAACATTTTATCTAGTTTTTCCGAACGACACTCCAAATCAAATTTGACATTACTAGAATCTTTTAATTTATTTTCCAAATCTAAAATTTGAGATTCTAGTAAAACATTTCGCTCTTCAAAAGCAAGAAGATCCTTTTTCAAGGATTCCATTAAACCCCTAAGGCTATCTCTCTCACCTTCTACATAGTTAAGCTTCTCTTGAAGAGTCCTCTCATGTGTCCTAAGGTCTTCTATTAAGTCACTTTCATCAATGACCTTTACACTCTCTCTTAAACTCGCTTCTAACTTCAAATTAGCTCTTTTCAATTTAATAGATTCTTTATATAATTCATGAAAAGCATTTTGATGTTCACTCTCATCAACCTCTTCTTCATTTTCACTCTCTCTTTCTTCTTCACTCTCACTATCATCAAAAATAAGAGAATCATGTACAATGACCTTGGAAGTGGCATGTGCTATAATTTCATCATTCGATGAGTTCTCACTATCACTCACATGACTAGCCATAAAAGCCACAAAATTTTTCTTAGTGGGGGAATCGGGCTTCTCTTCCTTATCACTATCACTAAGGGTTGCATTATATGCAGTGGATCATTTACCCTCTTTCCTTAGTTTAGTGGGGCACTCATAAGCCCTATGACCATAACCTTCACAACCAAAACACTTATTAGACTCGTCCCTATCTAAATTTTCATTACTAGTTTTAGGGATCTTCTCGGCTTTAGAAAACTTCTCGCTTTTATCATGTTTAGAAGAATCAAATTTCTTAAAATCATTTTTAACTTTATCTTTGTTAAATTTAAGAAATTTTCTAAATTTACGAGCAAACAAAGCCATATCTTCCGAGTCACTATCACTATCGCTCTCTACTACTTGTTTGACCTCTTTTCGGGCTTTTAAAGCAATGCCCTTTTCGATTTTCTTTTCAGTTTTAGAGGGAAACATATCTTGTTCATTGGTTTGTAAATCACCTATAAGCTCTTCTAATTTCGTAGAGGCTAAAGTGGGTAAGGAATTTAAAATGGTCACCTTTGGAATAAATCTATCGGGTAGGGACCTTAAAATTTTCTTTACAACACGGTCGTCAGGTATTTTCTTTCCCAAGTTAAAAGATGAATTAACAATATCAGAAAGTTGAGCATAAAATTTATCAAAAGTTTCTAATTCATCCATTTTGATAGTTTCAAATTGAGTGGTGAGGTTTTGGAGTTTAGAAGCTTTAACGACACTCGTTCCTTCATGAGTTAATTGTAAAATATCCCAAGCTTCTTTAGCGGTCTCACACGTCATAATGCGTCAGAATTCATCTGGTGTGACAGCGCTAAATAAAGCATTTAAACCACGGGAATTAAAACTTGCTAGCTTAAACTCATTTTCAGTCCATCTATCGACGGGTTTGGGAACATGTTCATTTTCAATTAAATGTGTTGGTGGGGTCCAATCGTTAACAACAGACATCCAAACACGTTCATCGATAGATTTAAGTGCCGATTTCATTCGCGCTTTCCAATACGCGTAGTTTGAACCATCAAAAATAGGAAATTTTTAAAATGGGGAAAAATCCATTTTAGCCAGAAATTAAAGGATCTTAACGAAATAATTTATCGTTTTTGGCTCTGATACCAATTTGTAAGCGTAATTTCCTTTTTATGTATTAAAAACAAATACGATGATGCGGAAGCGTTGAAAGATGATGGTTCAACAATTTAAACAAAACGGATTTTAATTTAATACGACAAAATTAAACCAATTCATTAATCCAATTCAAGTCCTAGAATTTGTCTAAGTCATGATTATTCATTTAAACAAAGTTAGGCGAAACCAATTTTAGCGAATGACTTGAATTAAACAATTTGTACCCAATATTTAATTTAGTCCCAAATTAAATGTGTGTGAATGTTAAACCAAATTTTATCTTGAAATTATCCTAAGCATGGATTCTAAATTATTGTGCAAGATAAAATAAACAATTTCACACTACGCCGAGATGTACGAGGAAAAACCCAAGACGGGAAACAACCTCGGACGGCCCTAGCCACAAGTCCACTAGATACGGAATTACAATTACAAGACAGATAGACTTACAACGACTGACTCGATCCCTCTCAAGCCTCGACGCTTCTTCTCGTAGAAACCTCTTCCTAGCGAACAACCTCGTAACACCACCGCGGTCTCGGAATCCACCGATGGGACTTTATATGGTCACCGTCACCCAAGCATGGAGCCTTTCTCCGTGTGGGTAGAATCTCAACAAAAAGTCTTCTTTGTGATGGGGTGTAGAAGCAAACCCGAAACGTCTCTTCTTGAATTCGGTAGAGATAAACCGGTGCCAAAACTCCAAGTAAAGAATATGAATATAGAAACTTGGAATAAACAACTATTGGGTCTAAACTAGAGTGTGTATGAATTTTTCTTTAAAAATTAACACTCAAAACATGAACATTTTCCCTAAATAAATTTTCTCTCAAACTCTCTCTAAGAGATGGATATGGAATGGAAAAGTTGATTGGAAAAATGTGATTCCCGCACATATTAAGTCTTGAAAAAGTTGGTTAAAAACCAAGTGGGGAAAGTGGGAGAAAACTGCAAAAAACTGCTCAAAACTGTTCCCGCCCTGGCATCTCGTTCGAACGAACTTGACTCTCGTTCGAACGAGGATTCTAACGAGCGACCAGCCTGGGCTCGTTAGAATCTCGTTAGAACGAAAAACTCGTTCGAACGACATATCGAACGACTGACCAGTTTAGGGTCGCTGCCAAACTCGTTCGAACGAAACCTGGTTCGAACAAAAAACTCGTTCGAACGAAACCTGGTTCGAACGAAAAACTCGTTCGAACGACATTTCTAACGAACGACCAGAAAGTTTGTAAAATTCGATTTTGGCCCAGAAACTTTTATATACTTATTTTAAAGTTCTAATTGATTCTTTCTGAAAATAAAATGCAGTTTTTATTACACCTAACACCCAATACAAATTGTTCCAAGCTCCTATATAAATATAATTACATTCATACCTTGGGAGCATGGAACCTTAGTTGATGACGTAGAAACGAGGCACACAAACCGTCATTTTTATGAAGCTTTAAATTCTTTGCCGCTAAGTCTTCAACACACACTTCATAGGCTTGAGAATATTACAATAAATCACTAACCTATGAATAAATGTTTTTGTCCGGAATTGAGCCAAAACTATATATGGACTCAATTGGAAATTTGTGTCCTTACAATAATTCATTTGGATTTGTAGTAATTGTACATATTTGCATGTCTTCTTCTAATTCATTTGGATTTGTACTAATAACAACATTTTTTTTTAAAAATGTCTCCTTTAGGTATTAAGGCGAGGATGATGATGTTGATTATGATGATGTCGTTTGGGCGCGGTGGTAGTGGAGGCGACGAGGGCTCCTCGGTCTCTAGGCCCCCAAATGGGGAAATTGGAGATGGTCATCGAGAACAAGACGGGGCTATTAGTGAGATCCCTCGAGCTTGTAAAGACTATCATCGACCCGGGGTACACTAGTTGGAGGGAGGTGCCAAATGATCTCAAGTTAGCTATTTGGGTGGCACTACAGGTAATGTATTTATATTTATATTTATATGAATATTTCAATTTCATTTAATATTTATATTTATATTTATATTTATATATATATTTATATTTATATTTATATTTATATTTATATTTATATTTATATTTATATTTATATTTATATTTATATTTATATTTATATTTATTCGCAACTAACATTGTATTTGTTGGATAGGAGCAATTCAGCCTGGACCCAAAGCTACGCGATTCCATCTTGGAGCAGTTGAGGGAGCAACACAAGATGTGGAAGAAAAATATGCAGACCCGGTACTTTGAGAAGACCCAAGAATCCGTTATCCGAATGCGTGATTATGTCCCATCGAAGGAGCCGATCTCATTGGCACAATGGAAAAAGTTCATTGACAATGAGATCGGGGAGCGACAATTGGCATCTCGCCAATCAGGGAGGGAAAATCGAGGGAAAAAGACGAACGTGCACTACTCCGACCGGATGTCTTACGCCGTGGTGGAGCATAGGATGATGGTAAGATTTAATTTTTCGATCATTACAAAAATATGTTATTCTGCGTTATTTTACTTTGCGGGGACGGTTAGTGGCCTTGGGGGTATGCCACATAGGCTCGATACTTATGTGGTTATTCGGACAAAGAAGGACAAGGATAAGGAGGCGTCCCCGATTGTCGCATCCATGATTGTAAGTAATCCGACAGCTTACTTTTTGTTAATTACGTTATAATTTTTGTATTTACTTATTTAACTAATCATGTGCTTTTGTCATTTCAGGCAAAGCTTAAGGATGTGCATGAGTCACAGTCTGATGCCAACAAGGCACCTTTGTCCACAGACGCACTAAACCAAGTGCTTGGCACTGATCGCAAGGGGAGGAAAAGGGGGTTAGGTCATGGGTGGCCAAATCTAGAATCATCGGATTGGAGATGAGCAACATCGGGCTGACTCGAACGGTGGACTCGCATGACGCGAAGCTGTACCATTTGGAGGTGACCGTCCAAGATATGTTCTCATTCGTGAAGTGTTCGTTGGGCAAAAATCGTAAGGGGTAAGGGAAGGAGAAGGTGGTGGTGGTGGAGGAGGTCGAGGAGGAAGAAGATGTGGACCTCGCTATTTCATCACGACTTTGATGATCCAGTCCCCTATTTGGATCCCTTCGACTGATCGATGTCAACACTTGGTTGGCCGAGCATGTTTATACAGGACGTATTTGATGGCCAACAGATAGGGCGGGGGTTGATGGACCCGAATACCGTCCAGGGTATGAAAGTTCATGGACGTTTTCTTCAAGACATCGAGACCAAGGGGCTCATCATGCATGTGATACCCTGGAAGGATAACTCCCCAATGTGGTTGCGCGAACAATGCGTCATGATGCATATTCAAGTGTATATCAATTTGTATATCGTGTGGCCTATTCACCTCCTCAAACCTACCCCAGACACGTAGTGACATTATTTAAATTAAATTATTTTAAGTTGTTACATTTGAATTATATTTGGTTTATATCATGATGCATATTGTTTTGAATTTATATTTTCAGTATCTCTATTTCATTTGGATATATGATGTTTGAACAGGTAAAACGTTGCTATAATAGGTATTGTTGGGCAGTGGCAGTGGCTATACCGCCCAACATATTTTTTTCAATTCTTCCCATAAGTGTCACGGTCATTGACCGTGATAATTGTTTATAAAATTTCACGGGTTTGTCATGGTTATTAACTGTGACATGGAATTGGTAAGTCGAATGAACTTGTCACGGTCAATGACTGTGACAAGTCCATGACAACAAACGTTGTCACCCCCAGACTTATCATGATCATTGACCTTGACAAGTTGGACTTGTCACGGTCAATGACCGTGGCAATACGATAGATTTGGTGTAGGTAACCTTTACGAGTTAGGTTATACCTAAGAACGGCACACTCTTTTGATCTGAATTGAAGCTTATGATTATTATAAGGCCTAATATTTGGAAAATAAGAATAACCAAAAACTCGGAGCTTAGTGTAGTTTGGTTTTTAAATTGAATAATACTTCTAGAGGGGTTTGTCCGTTAAGAACAATAGAACGAAGTATATTTATGAGATATCCAAAGGCTCTAATAGCTTCATCCCATTATTTCAATGGAATAGATGCATGAGCTAAGAGTGTTAAAGCAGTTTCTATAACATGACTATGTTATCTTTTAGCTAGACCATTTTCCCCATGTGTTATGGAATAAGACAGAAGGTGAATGACACCATTAGTATCATGAAAATCAGTTAAGTACCTATACTCTCCTTCCCAACCAGTTTAAAAATCCTTTATAGGTAAACCAAGTTGTAACTCAACTTGGTCCTTGAAATTCAAATTTCCCTGCCATGAGGATAGCTTTAAAAAGACTTTATATGGGAGTAAGTTGAGAACAAGTAGGAGATTGAAACTTCAAATTTTACGAGTCAAAAGCATAAAATCCATTCTCAAGTTTCCCTGCCATGAGGATAGCTTTAATGACCTGATATTTGACAAAACAAAGTTCAGGATAAAAAACATACTTTAAGTTGCAGATAATATCTAAATCACACTATATAAAAATAAAAATATAGTGCGACTCAGTTATTATAAAGGAAATAGAAGAATTAGAGAATAATAATCCCCAAAGTCAACTATTTAAAACCTATCACAATATAATAGACATCCGATTCGTCTAAATATACGAGTGATATACCTCGAAAAACATCCAATTTCATATTTTTTGAGAGTTTTTATTAAATTATATGATTGTACCAATTGAATATTATATGATATGTGAAAGAGCCAGAAACAGTTTTGTGTGGGGTAAACTAAGATAATCCAATCCATGAAATAATGGGTGTTATCGTCATTCACGAAGATCGCAAAGTGATGTGTGTACATAAAATATAATACTTCTCAACTCAAGTTGGAATCTCGCCTTCTTCCAGGAAAGTGAAGCTTTTGGATACTATGAACCTCATTTTGAGCGGTGACCACTCACGAAAAATAGTGGTATATTGGCAAAGCTTTGATAAACCAACATAAACGTTTTTCCCCCTACGAAGAGGAGCGAAAGCCTCAACTTGACTTCATGTAAAGAAAGTATTGATCGAGAAAATGGGAACTTCATGTTTGAGAAAGACCAAGAAGTCAGTAACCGTTACGTGATTTTTAAAACAAGAACAATGTTGTACTGGAGTAGCAGAGGGTAGTCACTTATCTCGCCATCAATCAAATTGGCCTAAGATTTATGGAGGAAGTTCGGTGAAAAAGAAGCAAGAGTGTTGACAAGCAAAAGTGTGCAAAACTATGCTTCCAATAATGTTTAAAAGCGGGTCAAACAAAAGTTCGGTTCAGTGATTATTACTTAATCACTTTATTCTACCTCTAACAAGATCTTAGAGGAAATGGTGATCTTAAGAAGCTAATGAAAATTGGCTGAAAGACATTAGAGTAAATTCTTAACTCAACTTGATCCCCACAAGTTATAAGTAACTTGAATAAAATATCAAGTGACACTTCACTTACATTCGAGCATTCAAGATCGAATGAGACAAGACTAATTTAAACAATAACCTTATATGCTTAATTATATACAAAGAGTAACAAAATACTTAAAGTCGTACATCAATTCAATTCTTTCATGTCATGATTAGGGAAGACCCACTCAGTTTTCGGACAAAAGTTATTATTTACTTGTTAAAATAAAGGCATAGATACCAAGGGTGAGGCAATACACACTACACCAAAACACCCCTTTAGTAACAAACTATTTTTTTATTACTAGCAGTATGATAACATTACAATTTCTCACAATAAAATACCGTTAGTAATCTTATATAAGTGTTACTAATATTGATTCAATATTTAAAGAGTGATTTAAAAAAAAAAGAATTGCCTCTTACTAAAATTCACCCCCAAAACTGAAAATCCCTGCTCACACACATGAAACCCTCTTAGCTTCGTCGCCCAAAATTTCTTCCCCTTTCTCTTAGATATGTCCACCTCCGTAGAGATCAGGAGATTTTGGTAATATGGCTTACTTTTAATTGGCGATGGCTATTATCGTTTCCCTGCTTTTTTTCAATTAATTTTTGGAGTATTTATTAGGTATCCTTTTAATTAGCCAGACCAGTAGCGGATTATCTGTGCCAAAAAATAGCTTGAAGGTGGGCGTAATCTTGTTGATTAAAGCATCCAACGATTTACTTTTCTTAGGTAACTATTTATGTTAGGGTTTTGTATCTGAGAGATAATGTAAATGTGTAGAATCAACTATGCATCTTGTACTAAGGCTTCGTGGAGGTATAATTGAGCCGTCTTTGATGGTTAATTTGAATTATTTAGATTTCTAACCCTTTGGCACTCAAACTACTGTGCTATGTTTACTCTTAGTTAAAACATAGGTGTGCATATTTACCTGCCAAAGGAAAATATTGTTGGATTATTCATATGCATGTTTGATCTTCAAGGGATGTTATCATTTTACCATGGAACTCTTCTTATTTAGGGTTATGTTAGTCTCGCATCCTTTGGAAACTTATTGTTGGTGTAATATCCTTTTAAGTTATTAACCATTATTTTAGGCTTCATGATTTTATCAAATATTTTCTTTAAGTTGTCCACCAGTCACGTTAATTTAGGTTTGTTATATCTCGCCTTTAAAATTCCCATTTGTGATCCTTGCGAAAGGTTTTGATTTTCTTGGGTTGCTCATATGTTCATATTAGTTTAACAACTAATTAGCTAACTGTGTGCTAATGATACGAATGAATATGCATACGAACACCTATAATTTTTTCAACGAGTAATCGGCATTGTACCTCGAATGTTAGGTTATTGTCTTATATGTATTTATTCTTTTTTGATAGTTAGGTAATTCTTGTAGTTGTCATGAAAAAAAGGATATTCTACTGGTTAGTGATGTTTAAAGGGATCCCTGACTAGTAGTTATATAATGCTCTTATTGAAATCCAATGTCTATTTTTTTACTTGTCACGGATTGAGAAGACAAAAATTGGGGAGAACAAATCACTTGAAGACTAAGATTTGGTCAGGCTAATAAAAGAGAAGGATCAAAGTGGTATTCAGATTTCATCACTAAAGCAAGAACTAGAACTGGCCGAAGCAACACATGAAAAATATTACTAGCAAATGGAAGCAAAGTTATATAACAAGATCTTTATGGACTTTCAGTTTGTATCTCTACAGGTTTGCATAAAAAATCATCCTTATAACATTATTTATCTTTTTATGTTTAACTGATTATATAATGTTATATAACTGCTTAGGAAATAATTATGGGTTCTAAGTCCATAAATCAAGATCTTTTAAAGACGCAAAAGATTTACTCAAAAGAATTCAAACACTTCAGTAAAATTGATAGTTCAATATCAATTGTATTTGATAACTAAAAATTATCTTTGTATCGTGTTTGGCATTTCATCATGTATTTAGTAACTAAAGTCTTTTAGTAGAAGGAATAGAGAGCAAAAAGGACAAGAAGAAAGAGATATAGGGTTAGGAGTGAAAAAGATCCGTATTAGATGAGAGGGGATTAAAGAGCCAATCCTTAATATATAATTATTAAATCCATGTGGCAAATTGATATTAGCCCTATAACTTTAGTTATATACTAGAGATATTATGTAAATTAATAAATTCTTTAAGCACTAGTTGGGATGATTTAATTATTTTGAGTAATTTCGTTGCAATACTAGGCATCCTGTGTAGAGAAACATCACATTTCATTGTATCTGAATTTCTTGTTGTGAAACCAAACTGCGTAAATTCATTATTTTTCTATTGTTTTAGAGAGCGCATGCTTGACACCCAAATATTTCACTGCATGAGTTTGGAAGTGAGTTTTTAAATATTGACTCGTTAGTGCTTGCCTACAATCTACCCAGTCTGGCCATTTGTCGCCCTACTTTTGTTAATATAATCAGCTGACACTTTGAACACATGGAAATTGTTTTGTTATGAAAATGACAACATGGAAACTGTTATGAAATTGTTTTGTTATTAAAATGACAACATATAAATTATTTGGTTATTAAATGGATAACATTACCACAAGGGCGGTGAGAATAGTATATAAATAAACTCTGAAGTCATCACCAAACCACATTAAAAGACAAATTGTCAAGTTGCCTTTAGTTTAACAAATCAATTAAAAAAACACAATCAAAGATATATTCCTAACATTTTAAATCTTGGTTTCACCTATTCATTACTATTGATACCTAATCACAATCTCACACACTTCCACACACATGCAAGATCAGAGGTAATGGGGTGGAATTAGAGGAAGGAGCACTTAGATTTTGTTTTGGTCCCAATTGGTTTATTTCTTATGTTCAACTATTATCTCATCGTTCTCTACAGATACCAAAATCATCCGAAAACTACAGTCGTCGGTTATGAAAATCACAACAAGAAAGTATGGGTTGAGAGAATGATATAGGTCAGAATCTCCAAAACTCTAGCTTATAATTATCGATTTGTATATACTCTTTTCTTTTTCAATACTCTTAATCGAAATACATACATAATACATTTATGGTTGATGTATATATACTATCAGGTTTATCATTTATGCGACGTGCTTGGAAGATTTTGACGCAGTTCGAATTTTTGACAAGAGAATGATAGCCAAAATAGGTACATACATACATACATAAAATGAGGTTGTGACGTACACTTTATAGGGCCTTTGGTTGGTTTTTCCTGATCATAAAATGAGTGTGTTTTCAATTTCTCAAATACAATATTTGCTCTAAGATAATCTCTTCTTATGTTAAAAAGTTTTTGTGGATGGTTTCCCCTGCTTGCACTGAAGATAATCTCTTCTTACGTCCATGTTTCGGTTGTTTTATTTAAACCTTCATGTTTCATTACTTCATTAACTTTTCAGTTTCAACATTGCATAACTTAATTTTAACTCTACTAAAATCAAATGACGAAAAGCTGACGTTTCTCCTCATTTATCAATTCCTTTTAATCCCTTTTGTTTCTTTATTTTTACTCTTTTTTAGTGTTTTTTAAACTTTATATTTAACACCGTTACAAATCAAAGACATGGTTCTAGTTTAAGACTCGACAGTCCCATTTTTGGCAGGGTTCGAACTGTGAAGGAATGAGTAGTTACAAAATCATGGATGGGAACCTTAAAATATGCGGTGATTGTGGAACAAATAAAAACTCTTTGTGGAGAGGTCGTCCAGGTATACCTAAGGTAATATTTCATAATTTATTTCACACACGCAATGAATCTTTGATAAGATTTATTTAGGTTGTGATGATGTGATTTGTGTGTGTGAGTGTGTAGTCATTGTGTAAGCTTATGGAATCAAGAGATGGAAAAAGAGAAGGGAATTATTAGTATTGAACAAAGATGATAAGAAAACGAAGAAAAGAAACAATCATATGAAGGAGGGTACGAGTAATAGTGGGGATAAATTGGGGGAAACGATGAAGAGGAGATTGATGGCTTGGGGAAGAGAAGTGGTTTTGCAGAGGCCTAGATAGATGGTGAAGCAAAGGAGAATGAAATTAGGGGAAGAGGAGCAAACGTCATTTTTGTTGATGGATTTGTCTTGTGGTTCTGTTTATACTTAGATAATAATAAAGTTTAGTGGGTTTATGGTAATTAGAGCTACATACATTTGAATTGTGAAGAAATGGAATTGGGGTTGAATGTAAATTACATTTTCATGATGTGTGTGTTCAAATTACGCAGGCTCTGACCAGCTGGTGAGGCACCTTCTCCAAGGGCGGCGCATGAAGCAACTGTCATTGGCACCATGGTTATATTTGAGGTAACTATAAGTACAGTGATCTGTGAAGTTTGGTTTATATGCCTTTTTTGGTGTTTTGATTATATATTGATGGGATTGATATTGTATTGCTAGGGCGGTATAGGGCCAACTGGGCAATCAACCGATGATCTCTATGTGTTTGACATGACCAATGACAAATTCAAGTGGCACCGATAGGCTTACTTTTACATTATGTAATATTGAACTTCTTTGCTATCATTCTCTTCTATGTTGATTTGGTGGTTGTGTTTGGAGTGCAGCGTCTTTGTTCAAGGAAAGGTTATTGGGCCTCAATATGGCCATATTATGGACTTGGTTGAACAAAGATACCTCATTACTATTACTGGGAATGATGGTGAGGGTCATTTATATGTACATCTCATAACATTAGTTATTTGGTATATTTTTATCGGAATTTTGACTTTACACCATTTGTTTTGACCCTTAATTTGTGTTTTGACCCGTTGCAGGCGTTGCTGGAGTCTGATTTTGGCCCAAAGATCATTATAAATAGTATGTAGAGCTTACGGGATGATATAAATGCTGGAAAACTTAAATCAGGAACCGAAATAAAGGTCATTTTGCCGACATGTTTTAGTTTATGTGAATATAGTCTTATATTTTAGTGAGTAAAGAAAGCGATAATTAAATATATACATGCAACATGAATATGCCAAATAGAAATTTGTTAAGGAAATTCTATGGTCCCCAAATTATGTCACCCTATAATCACTCTATTCCCCTCGTCATCAAACAAGGAGCGTGGTTAATTTGAGGTTTCATGAAAACACCCTTAAACTATGCATTTTTTGAAAAGAAAAAGAAAACTATATTTAAAGCAAAAAAACTCCAACTCTACATTTGATTTCAAGGACCCCTTTCTGGGGACTTTTTAGCTACATTTATTAGAACACTTGGGGTGATGGGGGTCTTTTCATCAAAGTCTATAGCTCACAGAGGGTTTGCCTTAGAAGTATTTAAGTTTATTATTTTGATATTTTGTTTCCATCTAGAAGAGAAATTCAATGGAATATATAACAATGCAAATTTTCCTTGTACAGGTAGGAACGTTTTTTGTATAGGACCTAAATATATTAGGTTAGGAAGTGATCTACAAATAGGAATTCGTTCCAATTGACAAGTGATCTTATACACTAGTCATACAAAAGTAAAGAAAATTGGGTTGGCAAGAAGGACTGTTGCGCAACTCTTTCAAGAATAAAGATCCTGGAAAGATTGCGCTCACAATCGAAAACGGAACGTATAAAAAGAAACGAGACTTTTAGTGATACAAAACCAAGAACAATGCCACTTCTTCTTCTTCTTCTTGAGGCTTATTCTATAACTTTATGATAGTATAATAAATTTGTTTCACTATGATGATGAGGATGAATTTAGCATCCCATGTATATTCTGTTGCTTTCCTGTAGTACAGAATAAATATATAGAGAACATAGTTTAAGCGAAATAAAGGTCTGTAGGATGCTTTGAATATTCTGGATTGTGGATTGTGGTGTAATGTGATGGTGGTGTAATGTGATGCTTTGAATATTTTAGATTGTGGTTTAAGCGAAATAAAGGTATGGTGTAATGTGGATAATTTGAGGTTTTAGATATATTTTTTAAATCTGTATTAATATTACTAACAACATTTTACCATAACTATTAGTAACAGAATTTTCCAATTACTAATTTTGAATTTTTTCGTTATTATTAGTAACATAATTTGACCGTTACTAATTTTGAATTTTAGCGTTACTATTAGTAACAGAATTTTACCGTTACTAATTTTGAATTTTTTTCGTTACTATTAGTAACATAATTTTACTGTTACTAATAATAACAGTAAAATTCAATTACTAACTTCGTGCCCCACGCCTTTTTTCTAACGAAAATATTATGTTACTAATATTTTTAAAAATGGTAAAATTCTATTACTAAAGGCACATTTTGGTGTAGTGACATGTTTGCGTGAACGTATGCAAGAATATTTAAAAAATGAAACAAATCATGGGATGATTGAGCGGGATATGCTTACAAGATGCCTAAGAAGAAATGCAGCCACCCTCTCTTCGTTCTCTTCATGATCAATGGAACAGGCCTTGTAAAAGCAATAGGCGAAGTAGAAATGTAACTTAAATCTTATTTTTATGTAAACATTGTGTGTTAATAAAATAATATCTATTATTATGAAAATCAACATCATAATTCTTTATAACTAGCACGGTGATTCGCCACTTCCACAAGACTACTTAGTGTTCACCAAACATGATCCTCTCACGGAATGAAATAAAGAATTATAATTTTAAATAAAAACAAAGATGAATTAAGAATAAAAGAACATGGAAATGGAAATTGTTATCTTTTGTGAATTGGTGAACGTATAATAGGTTGTGTGAGGCTTAGGGAACATTGAAATCATCATTCAATATAAATTTGTGATTGTCATCAGAAAATATAATTGATGAGTCAATGTTGTTAATATCCATACCTTAACCATTAGCAGCAGAAACCTTGTCAATGCCATGATGTAAAGTAACATATTGAATATTTTATAGATCTTGAGTGGTAAGATTACTTGCCCCGGTATTGGGGTACCAAGGATCATGCCTAACATCATCAATAATTGTTTATGGTAAACATCACTAGTACTATCAAAGTGCTTCTAATTTCCTCTCCGGTTCCACCAGACATGTCTGTAATTTAATAACAATAATAAAAAAATCAATTAAAGCCCAGAAAAAATTAAAACTACAAAGAATAGGGCAACCAAGGTTTTTGTTTCTATGCATCTATTATATCAACCAAAAATCAGCAGCGAACCATTTGGATAAAACTACCCACATATATAACAAGCCTTAAATTTTAAAACTAAAAAAAACAATAAGCATATAATGGGTTCTGAGTTATGACATAAGCTAACACATACAATCATCAAATGGGTTCTGAGTTTAAGATGGTGACAAATAACGAAAGTAAATCTTACATTAAGCATATAATGGGTTCCGAGCCATGGTGTGTACATTAAGCATATAAATCTTACATTAAGATTATAAATATTGCATTAAGCATATATAAATCTTACGTTAAGTAAGAAAGTAAACTCCAAATGATGAACCTACAACCATGGTGTGTGGAGTTGACGGTGAAGAGATAGAGAGAGTGTGGTGTGTGGAATTGACGACCGATTAACTGAGATAAGAGGGGGTCGTGTGGTTTGGTGTATCGTGGTGTTGAGGGGAAATAAGAGAGAGATGAGAGTTAGGGTGGGAAATTGTGTGTCTGTGTGATTGAGGGGAGAGATGAAGGTTTGGGTTTGAGCGGGAGGCCTCAAAAGTAAGTAAGTCTAATTTTTTTTGAGCATTTTACATTTTAGTAAATGTACTCAATTTTGGCACATTTAAAAACAGTGACAAATTTTGGCACTATTTTAAAGTGTGCCAGATTGTTATTAAACCGTGCCAAAATTTGGCATAGTTTTAAACTGTGCCAAATATTTAATATCAAGGTGTGCTAAATTTTTGTTTTTGGTATAGTGGAAGGCCTTTAACAACAAGGGGGTTCTCATACCTTTTTATGGAGTTATTAAACAAATACTCAACTAGAATTACATTTAGTTCACACATATGATCTTTTATTGTGATTTAGTGGATATAGATGATAAGAATGCTTACAAAGTTGAACTGAACTCAAAATTAGTGATGGTAAACCTTACTAAGCTCATGAGTAAAAATGTAATACACAACAATTCGATCACCCTTTAACTCATGCATGTTAAGTGTTTTATTATAAAGATGTCAAGTTCAATGGGTGATAAGTTATTTTACACTCTCCCAAAATATAAACAAATGCAATAGATGCGATTGAGATTGACCATATGATGTATGACTCCATTCTCGAGTGAATGAGAAGTTGTTGGAACTTTTAGACACCAAACTCATATAATTTGATTATTTAGTGGAATGGTTTCCTAAAAAAATATATTTTTACCTTCTTCTATTGCAATGATGTGTGCATGTTGCATATTGCTTGTTTGAACTTGTTATAATTTTTTTTACTATTTGAACTTTGGTATTTAGTTGTTGTCCAACTATTGAATTTTATAGTTTTTTTTAATTGACATGTAATATTCTATTTATTATTATTTTGGTTATATAATATTTTGTTTGTACTGATTATTTTTGTTCCAAGCAACCGCTTTTTGCGAGATAAATTTCTCACTTGGGTGATATTTCAAATCCGTCACCAAGTGGTGCAACACTAGGATCAACCACCTATTTGAAGGTCGCTTATGCTTCTTCGAGAGTGGGTGATGCATCTTCTATGAAGAAATTAAAATTTAATGACCATTGACTTTCGGTGGGGCATAATTCAGCTATGCTTTTGAGTAGGTTGGGAGAATTCGCAAAGACGCATGTCCCGATTTCTTATACAACGTGGAGACATGTAGACGTGCAATATAAGAATTAACTTTGGACATCGTTTAAGGTATAATATTTTTTCTCTTTTCTTATAATTGTAATAGTTACTAAATTCAACTACATAATGATAAATTATATATATCATTCATTGAAGAAAGAGTTTCCCTATGTAAAATAAAATCAATATAACATGTTTATGAAAATATGTAACGAGGTTTGGAAGAAGTTCAAGGCCAAGATAAGGGCAAATTTCAAGGGTGACGATGTTACAAAGTGGAAGGAGTAAGTTCTCAAAAATGCTAAATTTGAGGATTGCGTGGTATTTTACGGTAATGAAATTGTACATTCCCAAAAGGATTTGCAAAAAAAAAAGAAAAAAGAAAAAAAGAATTGTGTGAAAATGACCACTCATAACATGGTTCATATGGTTATGCCCGAGATATAGAGAATTAAAAAATGATCATTGCCATGTACCTACCCGCGCTGAATTATGGTTATCAACTCATAAAGTAAAAGGAGGAGATTATGCACCTCATGATAATGCATTTGTAGTAATTTAATTTTAATGTTTTCCTTTTTTTTTTATTTTACCCAATACATATTACAAATGATAATTTTAATTTCTTCTGGATATATACCAAGAGAGTGGTCAAGAGGAGATCATACATGTTGGGCCTATTTTTGATGTATTTTGGAAGGACACACGATGCTCATTGCGTTAAGTCTATAATTTCTATATCAACTATGATGGCGTCAGCATTTGCTAGAGAAATGCCTGAATAGGTAAATGCGAACAACGAAAGTTAGAAGGATCGTGTGGATAACCTCAGAGAAGAAATGGATCGGGTGAAGTCTACACTCTCAAAATTCATCAAGAATTTTGAGAGTGGAAATTTTTCATGTGTTGGACACAACATTCAGACATTACCATATTTAGGCATTACAACTCCTTCTAGTCCTCTTACCCCCCTTACATCTCGATTCCATATTATAGTTCGATGTTCGAATGCAAAATACTTTCTCACACATGTGAAATTGTTGGTTAGGATAGTAAAATGCAGTCAAGATCTATCTTTTCACTTCACTTACATTGGTCGGGAAAGAGGGAAGTAAAGGTTGTACTCGATGTCATAAAAGTACCTAAATATTTATTTAGCTGTAGAAAACAAGCATCTTGTGCGACGTTAGGATATGCGAGTAAAAATGGATTTTTGTATTTTCACAACAACCTGCTTCCTCCCATTGATGACATCAATGAATAAAGTGGTTCGGTCAACTTTTGTTGTTTTCTGTATGTTGAACCTGGAACCTATTTAAGATCGTTTGAATAGTTGTATTGGTGTTTACTGCTTCTTATGACAACTTTAATAGTTCTTTGTGTTGAAGGAAACTATTACTTGTGACAATTGTAATTACCATTCTCTTTTTTTCCTTACAACAAATTATCTATCATTGTGGTTGGTAATAGTTTTAGGGAAATTAGTACTCCAGGATTCGATTGTGGATGGTTTAAAAAGGTTTTATTGTTTCATTTTATAAAGGCCAACATGTATGTTTTTCGATTTTACGTGGTGCTATAGACAAATTATTTTATTTCTTGTGAGATACATAACTACGAGTATAAGTGTTGAGGACAAACACCAATATTGATCTTTATATAGAGGTTAATATCTATTTTAGTTCCCTTTTCATCTAATGCTTAATATATATTATAGTTCCTTCTTTATATTATGCTCATTGAAATTAAAAATGACAAGTATACATAAGTTTTAGGTTAAAAATGGAATAAATATACCTATAATAATCACACAGGAGCAAAAGAAAATAATCATGTTCTTTGGACTCCGAATAAAACAGAACCACAAGTATATGCAAGTTTTAGGTTAAAAAATGGGGCTTTGAGGGGTGAAATATAAAAATAGCACCCAAGTAACCTAAAAAGAGGTACAAACACCTCAATATGGACCACTACAACATATCTGAATTGATTGTGTTATTATTGGACTCTTAGTTTAACAAAATGACAACTATACACAAGTATTAAGCTCAAAAGTGGGGCATTGGGGGGAGGTGAAATATCAAAATAACAACCAAATGGACTGAAAAGAGGCACAAGCACCTCGATAGTGATAATTACAATGTTTTTGATCGATCGTATCCTTATCGAACACTCATTTTATAAAAAAAGACAAGTATATGAAATTTTACGTTAAAATAGGGCGTTGGTGGGTGAAATCTAAAAACAACAACAAAATGACCCGAAAATAGTCACAAACATCTGGATATGGACAAATGTCCTGTGTTTGAACTATCTGGGTCCCTATTGGACTCCCGGTTGTACGAAATAATAATTATACGCAAGTTATAGGTTAAAAAGTTGGTGCTTGGCGGTGAAATTTCAAAAAAATAGGCAAATGGCCCGAAAGGAGGCATAAGCACCTCAATATAGACAATTTCAACATGTGTGAATCGACCTTGTCCTTATTGGACCCTCGGTTTATCAAAATGACAAGTGTATGTAATTTAATTTCAAAATAGGGCTTTCGGGTTGAAATATCAAAACTATAACCAAATGACCCAAAAAGAGGCACGAGCACCTCAGGATGGATGATTGTATCATATTTGAACTAGTCGGGTCCGTATCGAACTCCCAGTTTAATAAAATGACAAGTATACGAAAGTTTTAGATTAAAGATGTGGGGTATTGGGGGATGAAGTATCAAAACCTCAACCAAATGGCCCAAAAAGAGTCACGGGTACTCAATATGGACCATTAAAACGTGTGTTAACCTATTGTGTCCTTATCGGACCCTCAGTTTATCAAAATGATAAGTGTACACAATTTTAAGGTCAAAATGAGCGTTGGGGGTGAAACATCACAACAAAAACATAATGTCCACAAAAGAGACTTGAACACCTCGATATGGACGAGTGTAACGTGTTTGAACTAGTTGTGCCATTATCGGACTCGTGGTTGAAGAAAAATGAGAATTCCATGCAAGTTTTAGGTTCAAAATGGGGTGTTAGGGGGTGATATATCAAAAAATAAACCAAATGGCCTAAAAGTGGCACGAACACCTCAATACGGGCCATTCCAATGTGTGTTCACTGATTTATCCTTATCAGACTCTTGATTTATCAAAATGATAAGTATATGAAATTTTAAGGTTAAAATGGGACTTTGGGGTAGAAATATCAAGACAACAACCAAATGATTCGAAAAGAGGCATGAACACCTCGAGATGGATGACTGTAATGTGTTTAATCTAGATGGGACCTTATCGGACTCTCTTTTTAACAAAATGACAAGTATATGCAATAATTAATTAAAAAATTGGGTGGTGGGGGTGAAATACAAAACAGCAACCAAACTTCCTGAAAAGAGGTAGAAGCACCTCAGTATGGACTATTCCAATGTGTGTGAATTGACCATGTCCCTATTGGACCCTCGATTAATCAAAATGACAATTATATGTAGTTTTAGGGTTAGAGTGGTTCATTGGGGGTGAAATATCAAAACAACAACCAAATGATTCGAAAAAGGAACGGACACCTCAAGATGGACGATTGTAGTATGTTTGAACTAACCATGTTCTTATCAGACGCTCAGTTAAAAATATGTCAAGTACACGCGGGAATAATTTTTTCGAATTTTTTTTTTCTTGAATAGAACTTTTCAAACATTATTTGATTACCGAGATCTTTTTTTTAGTGGATAACATTTGAGTGTTAGATTTTATCCCCTTGGAACACATTGTAATAACCCTCGCTTATGGGACCCTATTTTATAGTAATTACTTAGTATAGTAATTAAAGACAAGTGTTGGGTTATGATTTGAATGTTAATTCAATGTAGGAAGTTGATATTTATTGTGAGTTTGCATACATATCATATCTATGGGTAAATATTGTTATGTCATGCTTATTAATATCATCTGAATTTAAAATGATATTTGGCTAAATTATGAGACCGGAACCTAAATTGAATTTTAAAATGTCCAAATGATAATTTGGAGGTTGCAGTTGAATCCGGAACGTGCGAAATAGTCAAATATTGTACCATATTGTATTTTGTAGTTTTGGGCATTTTTGACTGGTTGTGCCTTAATTATGCAGTTGCGTATTATTTTATCGCACTATTAGTTAATTATGTGGGACACTTACCTTAGGCCACGACTTAAGCCTATTAAGTCTTCTAATTACCCTAATTTCCTTCCAAAACCAAAGAGAGAAAGAGAAGAGTAGAGAGAAAGACTTGGAGATTGAGAAGGATTTTTCCACTACACCAAGAAATCTGCAAGTTGCTGAATCAAGGCAAGTTTTTACTTGCTATTTGTGTCTTGAGATAGATGATTTGTTATGATAATGATGTATTGATTTTGGTTTAGCAACTTAGGGTTTTTCCTTATGTATTTATGGGTTTTGATTCACTCAAAGATGATTGGGATGATTTATGAGGTTTAAGATGGTCAATAGTATCATTGATGTTATCTTGATGTTAGTATATAAGTTTGGTTTGAAGAAATTTGAGTTGGGGTAGAAAATGGAGTCCAAGACTCCATAGCCAATTCTTGGCAAAATCGCAGGCCCGAATCGATTCGGCCCCCTGGGCGAATCGATTCGGTTAAGTCCAGTGCCCAGGTCTTGTGAACCGAATCGATTCGAAATTCATCCAAATCGATTCGTCAGTTATGCAGAAACCCAAAGTTTCTAGCCGAATCGATTCGGCCAAGGGGGCGAATCGATTCGGTAGCCCTGCACTTTTTCAAATTTTTCTTTTTCATTTTTCCCCTTTTCTTTAGGATTAGTGATTAGGGACCTTCTTAAATGAAGTAAATATAGTGTTTAGAGTACTAGTTGAGTTGGGTCGACATCCTAGACTCGAAAGGGTTCATCTAGGGTTCAGTCAAGGAGGGGGGGGATTCAAGGTGATGCTTGAGCATCACTTTCGTCTTGTAGCTTTATAAGGGTCTAGAATATATTAAGGTCAATTTGGAGACTTTAGAATTCGACTCGAGTTAGATTTGACTTGAGGGTTTATATTAAAGCCTAAAAGAGGCTTTGTGAATAACTTTGGAGTCTGAATTTCTTATTGAGGATGTTATGACGGTACGTAACACGTATAGTCCCGATTTAGATTATACAATTATTAAAATGGGAAGTTGATAAGGTAAATGATAATTTACTAAATCATGTAATGGAAATTAATAAAATGGATGTTACACACCTCTCTAAATACCATCTTAAGGGAAGTCCGTGCGAGAGGTGAATCCCCCTGGCTAATGAATGCAGGGTGGATATAGTCCTAGGCCATATGAGCGCTTGTTTTATTTCTTTCTGCGATGGGTAGGAGATTCTGGGTGTGGTCTTGACTACCCCGCAGGCATATGGCCACTTCCCGAAGATTTCGATAGGATCCCAGGTTGTCTTATGTTAGGCCCTGGAAGATGATGGTTATTTAGGGACGCGCATAGTGGGGAAACCCGGACGGGCGGTCTTAGAATCGTTATATTTATATTTATGACTATTCTAATTATCGAGTTGGACTCGATGGAATATGAATGCCATAAAGAGCAAATTTATGCCACAAAGAGCATGCTATTGAGTTTAGTGCTATATAGAGCACATGATGATAATTATATTCCTGATAAGGAATGGAAAAGAAGATTAAAATTGAAAGACGATGAATGATGATAAAGGCTCATAAGTACTTTTAAATTCTGTTTTAATTTGAATCTCACTCCATGTAGTCCTTTATCAGTTTGAGTTCCTTATATGATGTTACCATGCTAGACTATCATCCTTGCTTAATTGTGCATCATTGTCATACCTGTCATTTATCTATTGATCACATATACCCGGCCCTTACCGGTTTTCCTTTCTTGTTGTATATGTATATATATAATCCGTTCAGGTGTTCCGCCGCACGGTCGCCCGTAATGACCTTTCCTTCCATATGTTTTTGAGGAGCTGTGACATTGTGCGGGTTTCACGGGATGTTTGCGTAGTCGCCTCCATTTATGTTTTCTAGTTATGATCAGTTTATTCGGGCATGTTGCCCAAACCGTTGTAATTGTATAATGAATCTATTATGTAACAGTTGGTACTATTTGTATGTTAGATGGTTATTATTGACCGACGTTTCATTCGGTCCTTTTGTATCTTTTGAGTTTCTTATGTACGCTTGCGGGGGTTTCCACCCTCTATTTCTATTATGGGTTGTTGAAAATATTTTCTTTTTATTTCAAAACCAAAGTTTTTGATAACCCATTTTATGGAATATAGTGTGGTTATTCCTTATACCTTGTATATTGTTGTGATGCTGAGAATGATAATTATCAATGATTTCCTACTTTATCGAGGTATAGGGCTGCCCACCCTTTATTTTGGATAGCGGGTTGTCACAGATGGAATCAGAGCATCAGGTTCCAGAGTCTTTAGGATCTAGGCGTACTTGTCACGTTCTACCGTAGCGTTCTTTGATATAGAACTTAATGTTAGGATTGTTTTGCTGCCTATGTATGCGATCTTCTGCTGAATAGATTGTCTTATACTATGTTTTAACTCTATCTCGTCTTTATCTCAGATGCCGCCGAAGAGAGGACGTCCCGCTAGACGTAATAGGGTTGTTGAGGATGAGTTTGGTCCTCCACCGCATCGGGGGAATATCAGTGCCGCTGAGGTGGCAAATATTGTAGCCCAAGCTGTCAACGCTGCGATGACTGCAGTGGCCCAATCAATACCACAAGCTCAAGTGAGGGGCCAAGAAGCACTAGTTCCTACGGGACCTTCTCAGTGGGAACGGGTGAGGGAGTCTTTCTTTAAGGGACATCCCCCGGAATTCGAGGGAGGTTCGGATGTTATCAAGGCGAACCAGTGGAAGAGAGATATGAAGCGCCATCTTAGGATGGTGCAGTGTAGTGAGAAGAAAAAGCAAATTCTCGTTACCTTCAAGTTGGTCGGACCGGCCTTGCACTGGTGGGAGTCAATGACGACACCTGAACAAAGGGATACTATGTCCATCACAAATTTTTGGGCTTTGTTTGATAGAAAGTATTTCCCTCATGCAGTTCAGAGGGAAATGCAGAGGAAGCTTCAGGATTTGGTACAAGGGGAGAGATCGGTTGCCGAGTACGAGGAGGATTTTACCCGGTTAGCAAGTTTTATACCGGATGAAGTAACTTCTAGAAGCGAAGAGGATCTCCAAGTTTGTGGGAGGTTTGCACTGGCGAATAAAACAACATTTGCTGGGAAATCCATCTCTGGTGACCTTTGGTGATGTGATGAATGCTGCTTTACTTCACTGTCAAGAGCATAGATTGTTTGTGCAAAACAAGAAGAAGGTTGTAACTGCGGGGCAAATAGTGAGCAGGGAGGAGTTGGGAGCGGAGGGGGAACATCTTCTTCGTCCCAATCCTCGGGGAACAAGCAGGTTGAGAGGGATCCCCAGCAGGGGGATTCGTTAAAGCGTCAATGTTTCGGTGGGTTTAATGCTGGTGGCAACAACAATAATAACAGGCAGGGTCAAGGTGGTCAGCAACCACAGGGAGGTAGAGGTGGAAATGGAGGTAGGGGCCAACAGGGCCGAGGTGCGGGGCAATTCCGAAATAACCAAGGTAGGAATCATGATAATATGACAAATAAATGTTTCCAGTGTGGGGAGATGGGCCATTTTAAAAGGGCGTGTCCTCAGTTGGTTGGAGGGCATCTTCCAAGGGCCCCACAGCAGCCGTATGTACATTTTTCGCCCCAGGCGCCTAATCCGGTTGCTCCTCCTCAACAGGGGCAATTGCATTATGGTCGGGTTTACCATATTCAGGAGGCTCTGCTTCCTCCAGCTCCTCCTGCACCAACAGCGATCGAGGGTAAGTTTCTCATTCATGGGCATATGGGTCGAATCCTATTTGATACGGGTTCTACACACTCCTTTATTTCTAGAAGTTTTGCCCAGACTACAGGTTTGATAAAATCTGCTGAAAGTACCTTCACTAGTGTTGAATCCTCTATGGGCGATGGCTCATTGATTTTCTTCGTATGTAAAAACGTAGGAATTAATCTTGGTGACTTATGTTTTGAGGCCGATTTACTCGTCCTTGATATGGTCGGGTACGATGTAATTTTGGGTATGGATTGGCTAGTGAAGTACCATGCTATAGTGAATTGTTTCGGGAAGAGTATAGTTTTTGCAGTTCCGGGACAAGAGATGTTCCTGGTAGTTATGCCTTGCATGGAAGTGAGCACGAGTGCTTATCTATATTGTATTGCGGAAGATGCATCGAGAGATGTCGTTGTTCCCCTAAATTCTCTTCCAATCGTTAGAGATTTTGAAGATATTTTTCGGGAGATACCGGGATTTCCTCCAAGTCGGGAAATAGAGTTTGTGATTGACTTAATGCCGGGAACTCGACCGATCGCCAAAGATCCTTATCGAATGGCTCCTGTGGAGATGAGGGAGCTGAGAGATCAGATTCAGAAGCTACTGGAGCAGGGCTTTATTAGGCGTAGTACCTCACCGTGGGGCGCTCCGGTATTGTTTGTGAAGAAGAGGGACGGTTCTCTCCGGTTATGTGTAGACTATAGGGAGTTGAATAAAGTCACCATCCGGAATAAATACCCTTTACCTCGCATCGACGACTTATTTGATCAACTTAGGGGAGCTTCATACTTCTCCAAGATCGATTTGAGGATGGGGTATCACCAATTGAGGATACGAGAGCAAGATGTATCCAAGACGTCCTTTTTGACTCGTTATGGATCTTATGAATTCTTGGTTATGCCCTTTGGGCTAACCAATGCCCCTGCAGTGTTTATGGACCTTATGAACAGAGTGTTTCGAGATTTCCTTGACCAGTTTGTCATTGTATTTATTGATGACATCCTAGTCTATTCTCAGACAGAGTCGGATAACGCTGCTCACTTGCGGTTGGTCCTGCACAGATTGAGAGATCATCAATTGTATGCAAAGTTTGAGAAGTGTGGCTTTTGGTTGAAGGAAGTCCAGTTTTTGGGGCATGTGGTGTCATCCCAGGGAGTGTCTGTGGATTCGGGTAAGGTGATCGTAGTAAAGGAGTGGGGTCAGCCCACGACGCCCACTGAAGTTCGTAGTTTTCTGGGCTTGGCGGGTTATTACCGTCGATTCATTAAGGGCTTTTCCAAGGTTGCTAGCCCATTGACGAATTTAACCCGTAAAGGAGTAAGATTTGTATGGGACAGTTCATGTCAAGCGGCTTTTGATGAGCGCAAGGATAGATTAACTTCGGCTCCAGTCCTGGCATTGCCAAAGACGGGATTGGAATATCTTGTCTTCACTGATGCATCTCTTCTGGGGTTAGGAGGTGTTCTTCAACAAGAGAGACAACCCGTTGCATACGCTTCTCGTAAGTTGAAGCCTCACGAGAAGAACTATCCGGTACATGACTTGGAATTTGCCGCCGTTGTATTTGCCTTGAAGATATGGAGGCATTATCTCTTAGGGAAAAAGTTTAGTCTGTTCACCGACCACAAATCGTTACAATACTTATTCTCCCAAAAGGATTTGAATATGCGCCAGCGTCGTTGGTTGGAGTTTGTGAAAGATTACCAATTTGATATTCATTATCACCCCAGAAAGGCGAATGTGGTAGCAGATGCCTTGAGTAGAAAGCCTGATGGAGACTTGGTTGAGGTGTGGAAAGCTAAGTGGAGAGCTCAGCCTAGAGGATGCAGGAGTGAGAGCATTCCTTTCTGTGATGACGGTTACTACCACGATTATAGCAAAGATTGTGGAAGCTCAAAAAATAGATAAAGTTTGTCAAGACCATACACGCCAGCTGTTGTCTGAGGGAGCGGAGTCGTACTCAATTGGTTCTGAGGGTGGACTACGCTTCCATGGAAGACTTGTGGTTCCCGACGATGGAGATTTGAGACGTGCAGTAATCGCGGAATCCCACGGGTCCAAGTTCACGGTGCATCCAGGCGGGGACAAGATGTACCAAGATATGCGTCATTTGTATTGGTGGGCAGGTATGAAGAGGGATATCTCAGAGTTTGTGTCTCAATGCACCACTTGTCAGTTGGTTAAGATTGACCACCAGCGACCGACAGGTTTGTTACAACCGCTCGAGATTCCCGTATGGAAATGGGAGAGCATTTCGATGGACTTTGTTACGGGCTTGCCTAGATCGCAAAAGGGTCATGACTCCATTTGGGTGATTGTCGACCGTTTGACTAAGTCGGCACACTTCTTGCCCGTGCGCACCGATTATGATACCGCTCGTTATGCCCAGTTGTTCATTGAGGAGATCGTCAGACTCCACGGGGTACCTTTGAATATTGTATCCGATCGAGATAAGATATTTGTGTCCCACTTTTGGCAAAGTTTCCAAGGAGCAATGGGGACCGAGTTGAAGTTAAGCTCTTCCTATTATCCTCAAACAGACGGTCAGACCGAAAGGGTAAACCAGATGTTGGAGGATATGCTTCATATGTGCATACTCGACTTTAAAGGCAGTTGGGAACAATCTCTTACGTTGGTTGAGTTTGCTTACAACAACTCATACCAATTCACTAATGGAATGGCACCCTATGAAGCTCTGTATGGCAGGCCTTGTAGATCGCCCACTTGTTGGTTGGAAGTGGGTGATAATAAGTTCCTTGGACCTGAAATGATCCAAGATACTTCTTCGAATATTGAGCTTATTCGAAATCGCATACGGATAGCCCAAGATCGTCAAAAGAGTTATGCCGATGCGGGTAGGAGACATATGGAATTGGAGGTGGGAGACCAAGTGTTAGTGCGAGTGTCCCCGATGAAGGGCATTAAACGTTTTGGGAAGAAAGGAAAGCTTGCACCCCGCTTTGTTGGACCTTTTCCGGTGATTGCAAAGGTTGGTCCCGTGGCATACCAACTTGCCTTGCCGGAACCCTTACAACAAATCCATGATGTATTTCACGTCTCCTCTTTGAAGAAGTACAGAAGGTGTGAAGGTGCCCTTTGGCACATTCCTTTCGAAGATATCGATTTGCAGCCCGATGTTTCTTATGAAGAACAACCGGTTGCTATCCTTGAGTTTGGGGAGCGAAAGTTAAGATCTCGTGTGGTGCCCCTATTGAGAGTTCATTGGAGTCATCATCATGCCAACGAATCAACTTGGGAACGTGAGGATGAGATGCGGGAGAAAAATCCATCTTTTCTTATGAGGTACGCCTGAATTTTGGGAACAAAATTCCCTCATAAGGGGGGGAGTATGTAATAACCCTCGCTTATGGGACCCTATTTTATAGTAATTACTTAGTATAGTAATTAAAGACAAGTGTTGGGTTATGATTTGAATGTTAATTCAATGTAGGAAGTTGATATTTATTGTGAGTTTGCATACATATCATATCTATGGGTAAATATTGCTATGTCATGCTTATTAATATCATCTGAATTTAAAATGATATTTGGCTAAATTATGAGACCGGAACCTAAATTGAATTTTAAAATGTCCAAATGATAATTTGGAGGTTGCAGTTGAATCCGGAACGTGCGAAATAGTCAAATAATGTACCATATTGTATTTTGTAGTTTTGGGCATTTTTGACTGGTTGTGCCTTAATTATGCAGTTGCGTATTATTTTATCGCACTATTAGTTAATTATGTGGGACACTTACCTTAGGCCACGACTTAAGCCTATTAAGTCTTCTAATTACCCTAATTTCCTTCCAAAACCAAAGAGAGAAAGAGAAGAGTAGAGAGAAAGACTTGGAGATTGAGAAGGATTTTTCCACTACACCAAGAAATCTGCAAGTTGCTGAATCAAGGCAAGTTTTTACTTGCTATTTGTGTCTTGAGATAGATGATTTGTTATGATAATGATGTATTGATTTTGGTTTAGCAACTTAGGGTTTTTCCTTATGTATTTATGGGTTTTGATTCACTCAAAGATGATTGGGATGATTTATGAGGTTTAATTTGGTCAATAGTATCATTGATGTTATCTTGATGTTAGTATATAAGTTTGGTTTGAAGAAATTTGAGTTGGGGTAGAAAATGGAGTCCAAGACTCCATAGCCAATTCTTGGCAAAATCGCAGGCCCGAATCGATTCGGCCCCCTGGGCGAATCGATTCGGTTAAGTCCAGTGCCCAGGTCTTGTGAACCGAATCGATTCGAAATTCATCCGAATCGATTCGGCAGTTACGCAGAAACCCAAACATTCTGGCCGAATCGATTCGGCAAAGGGGGCGAATCGATTCGGTAGCCCTGCATTTTTTCAAAATTTTCTTTTTCATTTTTTCCCCTTTTCTTTAGGATTAGTGATTAGGGACCTTCTTAAATGAAATAAATATAGTGTTTAGAGTACTAGTTCAGTTGGGTCGACATCCTAGACTCGAAAGGGTTCATCTAGGGTTTAGTCAAGGGGGGGAATTTAGGGTGATGCTTGAGCATCACTTTCGTCTTGTAGCTTTATAAGGGTCTAGAATATATTAAGGTCAATTTGGAGACTTTAGAATTTGACTCGAGTTAGATTTGACTTGAGGGTTTATATTAAAGCCTAAAAGAGGCTTTGTGAATAACTTTGGAGTCTGAATTTCTTATCGAGGATATTATGACGGTACGTAACACGTATAGTCCCGATTTAGCTTATACAATTATTAAAATGGGAAGTTGATAAGGTAAATGATAATTTACTAAATCATGTAATGGAAATTAATAAAATGGATGTTACACACCTCTCTAAATACCATCTTAAGGGAAGTCTGTGCGAGAGGTGAAGCCCCCTGGCTAATGAATGCAGGGTGGATATAGTCCTAGGCCATATGAGCGCTTGTTTTATTTCTTTCTGCGATGGGTAGGAGATTCTCGGTGTGGTCTTGACTACCCCGCAGGCATATGGCCGCTTCCCGGCGATTTCGATAGGATCCCAGGTTGTCTTATGTTAGGCCCTGGAAGATGATGGTTATTTAGGGACGCGCACAGTGGGGAAACCCGGACGGGCGGTCTTAGAATCGTTATATTTATATTTATGACTATTCTAATTATCGAGTTGGACTCGATGGAATATGAATGCCATAAAGAGCAAATTTATGCCACAAAGAGCATGCTACTGAGTTTAGTGCCATATAGAGCACATGATGATAATTATATTCCTGATAAGGAATGGAAAAGAAGATTAAAATTGAAAGACGATGAATGATGATAAAGGCTCATAAGTACTTTTAAATTCTTTTTTAACTTGAATCTCACTCCATGTAGTCCTTTATCAGTTTGAGTTCCTTATATGATGTTACCATGCTAGACTATCATCCTTGCTTAACTGTGCATCATTGTCATATCTGTCATTTATCTATTGATCACATATACCCGGCCCTAACCGGTTTTCCTTTCTTGTTGTATACGTATATATATAATCCGTTCAGGTGTTCCGCCGCACGGTCGCCCGTAATGACCTTTCCTTCCATATGTTTTTGAGGAGCCGTGACATTGTGCTGGTTTCACGGGATGTTTGCGTAGTCGCCTCCATTTATGTTTTCTAGTTATGATCAGTTTATTCGGGCATGTTGCCCAAACCGTTGTAATTGTATAATGAATCTATTATGTAACACTTGGTACTATTTGTATGTTGGATGGTTACTATTGACCGACGTTTCATTCGGTCCTTTTGTATCTTTTGGGTTTCTTATGTAATAGAGTTGTTGAAAATGTTTTCTTTTTATTTCAAAACCAAAGTTTTTGATAACCCGTTTTCTGGAATATAGTGTGGTTATTCCTTATACCTTGTATATTGTTGTGATGCTGAGAATGATAATTATCAATGATTTCCTATTTTATCGAGGTATAGGGCTGGCCACCCTTTATTTCAGATAGCGGGTTGTCACACACATGAGCAAGATAATGGTATCCTTGAGACACTACAAGGAAGATAGTGTTTTGCGACATATTAAATGTGTCGCCTTTGTTTTTAGTTCATTGCAAACGTCTTTTCACGACGCACTACATTCGTCATAATTTTTGTCCCAAAAATGTGATTGCTACAGTTATGTTACGATGAAGTGTAGCTGCGTCAATTCATCATTATAAATATATGAAAATCGTCGCTAAATCATTTTAATCACTTAATTTGTCCTTTTTCAACAAATATATTCGTCGCTATTTGTAATTTATTCAACGCTAAAGCTAGTTCTTTTGATGAGATAGCGATGAATATGATTCATCGCACCATATTTTTTGCGATGAAGAGGATGTAACACCCCGCCCGCCCGGGGAGAGCGAACGGAGCGCTAATGCAATAAAATAAATCCAAATCCACAAGTGACAAGGTATAGAGCATCTAAGTCCCACAACAACAAAAGATCAAACTACAAATCTCAATCTCTTCAAATTAAATACCAAATCTCTCCAGTTAAAATTACAACTAACTCAAAAATAAAATACAAATCTCCAAAGCTCTATACATCAAAATAATACAAATCTTTCCCAAATAATCCTCGCTAAAATCAATCTTCATAGCGCCCCAAAATCCGCGCTAACCTACCACTAAAAGAAAATATGGGGAAGTACACAATACGACAGGAATTATGCTCAACAAATACGGATTAGCAACGAATAAAACGTAACAACACGAGTACGAATATTAAAATCAAAATGCAAATCTCAAAGCATTTATCAATAAATTTCTCAACAACACATTAACCGAGTCACCAGGCCTCACCACATCCGTATATGCTTTATCAAGCCATAGCCCGGGAAACAGGAATTTTGGCGGGTGCCCAACATCCGTGCCATATTAAAATCTCATGACAACGTCCTCAAAAACAATATAATGGTACCACATGAATCAAAATAATTTCAACACTTATTTTCCAGATTTCAATGAATTTATCAATTCAAATATGAGTTCAATTAAACAAGAATTCAAAGAGAATGACACTCGCGAGATTTAAGGATCATATTGTGTAAAACCCCATACCTCTAACCATGATGAGAAACCAACGATCACATCCTCAAGATCAACACAAAAGATCTACAAAAGTTTCTCCAAGAACCTCCAACAAAATAGCCCCAAGAACACCTCTAATCTAAGGTTGGAACTCACAAATCTCAAGGGATAATGTGTATATAAAAAGAAGAGGAATATAAAATATATTTGCTGCCAAAATTTGTACCAAAAGTATGTTAAAAGGGTTGCCCACGACTTCCTTTTATATTGAAAATAAATGAAGAGTTGGAATCCAAAAGACTCCTTTAAATAAGGCAAATAAATGAAGAGTTGGAAGTCAAAACAACTCCAAGAGTTAAAAACATTTAAAAATCATTTTAAAATTCGTTTTAACTCCATTTTTGAAACCGTTTGAAATTCTCTCCTTTAAAAATAATAACCAACATATTTGAGCAATAAAAATAATGTTATCAAAAACTTTATTTTCCTCCATTTTCCAAAAATTAATTAAAATAGCCCAAAATTACGTGGGTTGATACACTTCCCCACAAACAATGAAATCTCGCCCTCGAAATTCGCCGAATGCCTAACTCTTAAAAATCAGGCCACTACACTATCTCCAAAAATAATTTCGTCTCCAAAAATAAATTCCTCACATCTAATCTAGATGCCTAATACGAATATCACCTAAAATTTTCTATCTCCAAAAATTGCTAACCACGCAATGAACCCAAAACCCAAGCCCCGAGGGTTGCCGTATACCTAAGCTCTGATACCATTTGTAACACCCCGCTCGCCAGGGGAGAGCGAACGGAGCGCTAATGCGATAAAATAAATCCAAATCCACAAGTGACAAGGTATAGAGCATCTAAGTCCCACAACAACAAAAGATCAAACTACAAATCTCAATCTCTTCAAATTAAATACCAAATCTCTCGAATTAAAATTACAACTAACTCGAAAATAAAATACAAATCTCCAAAGCTCTATACATCAAAATAATACTAATCTTTCCCAAATAATCCTCGCTAAAATTAATCTCCATAGCGCCCCAAAATCCGCGCTAACCTGCCACTAAAAGAAAATATAGGGAAGTACACAATACGATAGGAATTATGCTCAACAAATACGGATTAGCAACGAATAAAACGTAACAACACGAGTACGAATATTCAAATAAAAATTCAAATATCAAAGCATTTATCAATAAATTTCTCAACAATACATTAACCGGGTCACCAGGCCTCACCACATCCGTATATGTTTTATCAAGCCATAGCCCGGGAAACAGGAATTTTGGCGGGTGCCCAACATCCGTGACATATTAAAATCTCATGACAACGTGCTCAACAATAATATAATGGTACCACATGAATCAAAATAATTTCAACAATTATTTTCCAGATTTCAATGAATTTATCAATTCAAATATGAGTTCAATTAAACAAGAATTCAAAGAGAATGACACTCGCGAGATTTAATGATCATATTGTGTAAAATCCCATACCTCAAACCATGATGAGAAACCAACGATCACATCCTCAAGATCAACACAAAAGATCTACAAAAGTTTCTCCAAGAACCTCCAACAAAATAGCCCCAAGAACACCTCTAATCTAAGGTTGGAACTCACAAATCTCAAGGGATAATGTGTATATAAAAAGAAGAGGAATATAAAATATATTTGCTGCCAAAATTTGTACCAAAAGTATGTTAAAAGGGTTGCCCACGACTTCCTTTTATAGTGCAAATAAATGAAGAGTTGGAATCCAAAAGACTCCTTTAAATAAGGCAAATAAATAAAGAGTTGGAAGTCAAAACAACTCCAAGAGTTAAAAACATTTAAAAATCATTTTAAAATCCGTTTTAACTCCATTTTTGAAACCGTTTGAAATTATTGCCTTTAAAAATAATAACCAACATATTTGAGCAATAAAAATAATTTTATCAAAAACTTTATTTTCCTCCATTTTCCAAAAATTAATTAAAGTAGCCCAAAATTACGTGGGTTGTTACAGAGGATTCATCGCACAATATTGGTTTGTTACAACGAATTCATTTGTCGCAAATGATATTTTGCGACGGGGCAGTTCATCGTTATAAATATATGAAAATCGTCGCTAAATCATTTCAATTACTTAATTTGGCCTTTTTGACAAATATATTCGTCGCTATTTTTAATTTATTCATCTCTAAAGTTGGTTCTTTTGATGAGATAGCGATGAATATGATTCATCGCACAATATTTTCTTTAAACGAAAAGAAAATTAAATTAAAACTATGATTACGTCAACATGGAAGATTCTATATATGTTAAAAGTAATTTGATACCTAAACTTAGTTAGTGGATTTATCATAAAATAATAATAACAATCAATTCATCTCTAGGCCAAATCAGGTTAGTAAATGAGAGCGTATTAAAAGTGAAAGAAAATATTCAACTCTATGTAACAACCCGCTTAATTTTTGGGGTATTTTCAAAATTAAGAGGAAAAAAAAATTTTGAGAGAAAATTATTTTTATTATTCAAATATGTTGGATTTTATTTTTAAAGATGAGAATTTCAAACGGTTTCGGAATTGGAATTAAAATGGAGCTTTAATTGAATTTGTATTATTTAGAAGAGTCCTCAAAACAACTATCCATATCCGTATCCGTTCAAATACATCGGATTCAGATAATATCCGTATCCGTTTACATTATTTAGCCATCGCAAAAAATAACAATTTAAATATATCCAATCCAAATAAATATATAACAAAATTACAACCTCCTAATATCAACAATTATGGATTCCATAATAATAGTTTCATTCCATAATGATAATATGACTTAAAGTCATCGATAATTTACAACCATATAAGTTTAAAGCCATCCAAAAAAAATAACAGTCGCATTCCATGACAGAAGAAATAAATATGCACCTTTTAGATTAATCAAATTTATTGAGAATGATAACTTCATGGACCTTTTGTCTTCAAAACATACTAATATTTTTATTTTATTAAGTATAAATTTTGATTTTGTATATAATATACATGTTGTTAACTTCAATTCTCATCACAATAAAAACCATCTCTTTATTTCTTTGTTTCTTTCTTACATTCTATTATGTTTCTCTCTTACATTCTTTTCTGTTTCTCTCTTACATTTATTTATAATTATGAAAACTAACGAACAACCACATGAGAGTTTCATTTCTCTTGTTTTGTACGAAAGATAAATGAAACGAAGTTATTTTTTTTTGTAGAGTATATGTTCTTTAGTCGTTGTATGTTGTGTGTGATAGGGTGTATTGTAACTTTAGTGTAACTCAATGACAATATACCTAATAAAATAATAATACATGACATTTTATAATATACCCAATAAAATAATAATACTAAGGTTTTTTTTGGGAGTTTGTGTTTTGAGTGGAGTATGTGTTTATTTTGTTTTGGGGAATAAACGATTAAGTTTTTTTAATATTTATTTATTAGTAATACTAATAATAATATTATTAGTAATATTTTAAACATATGTTTGACGGATACGGATATCCGATAAAACGGATATCCGATAAAATGGATACTCCGTATCGGATACGGATTATCCATGTCGGATACTAGTACTATCCGTATCCGTATCCATTTTTCCGGATATTTTTATAGAGTATCCATATTCGTATCCATTTCCATATTTTCGGATAAATATCCGCAAATTAGGATTCGGATATCGTATGGATGCGAATTTTTGAATATCCGTTTACAGCCCTAGCGCTCATCTAATTTGGAAATTGTGACAAAATTGAGTCATATCCTAGTTTGACCAAAAAGCCTTCAGACTCTACATTTGAATTCCTCAAATTGTTCCTAAAGGTAGAACACTAATTCCTCACATAGGATTGTATTCATGTGTTGCATTCTTCATAATATGGGTGTGTGTGAGATAAATATTGTGGGTTATTTTGTAATTAGGAAAAATGATTAAAACTTGACTTGGGTAGAAACCGAAAGCGCTAGATAATATTGTAGGTAAAATTTATATTTGTAAAAGACAAAAAACACGCGTTTTTTAAGTCATCTCATCCTTACACGTGTTGGACTTATAATGGTTGGATCTGTGTTTCTTTACACTCACATACATGCGAATGATTGAGAACCATTGGATCATTTTAATCTATGGCTTGCATGCGTTCTTACCGGATCCATGTGTTATCATTTGAAACCAATCAGATCTATAATAAATGCAGTGCTTTGGTAGCCATTAGATTTACTTCGATCAAATCTTGATCGTTCATTTACCTGAGACTTTTCAGATCCTTCTCTTCCTTGTATGTAAGGAGACTTCCTCCTTTCATTTTCAACTTCTGTTCACCCCAATTTTGAAAGAAAAAAAAGGAGAGAAGTGTGAGAGAGAGAGAGAGAGAGAGAAAAGAAAAAGGGAGAGAAAACAAAAACCCAAACCTAACTTCACCCAAATATCACCTAAAAATAGTTTTGAGAGTTGAGTTAGTCCTAGATTTGAGAAGATCCATCATATCTTATTCTTAATCTCTTCTCCAAAAAAGTCAAGTTTTCCAAATTTCAATTTCCTTCATAAAAATCTGAGATTCGTGAGTCTGTGATACACTTCACGTTTTATTTCACTAATTTTGATTTATTCTTTTGAGAAATCTCAATTTTATTGGTTGTTTTAAACTATTATGTTTATTTCAAACCCTAAACCAATAAAATCATTTCTGATTTCAGTTTTTGAGAGTACTTGGAATTAGATCTACTTAAGACCTTGATTGGGCATTTACACTTTCAATTATTTCACATTTTGTGCAATATTTATACACATTTTCGAATAACGAAAGTGTTTAGGATCTTGGATTTTTTATATATCAAGATTCCCTCTTGATTTGTGAGTAAATTGAAAGGTCCAAAGTCTGAGTTTCAATCAAAATGATTTTAGAAATCTTCTTTACATTTTAGAATCTATTTGTAATTTGATAATCATTTGGTAAGTAATAAGTGTGTGTGGGTTGCATGCATGTGATTTAGAGCACATCACCACTTACAGTTTCACACTACAACATTAAAAGGTGTTGGTAGAAAGATTCTGAACATTTGAGTCGATGTAAATCTAAAAGGAGTGGAGTTCCAAAGCTGAGGGAACATCAACAACATTAGAGCCTTAGGAGAAGTCAGAAAATACCAGAGGAGTTGGTATAATTTTTGAACTTAGTGTAGGCTTGATTGTGTGCCTTGATTGTTAAATAGTTTGTAACCTGTTACTCTATTTTAGATGATTTTTACTTTTGAGGTGTAGAGACCTCTGTGGATGTTTTCCCAATTGGGAGAGGTTTTACCACTTTAAAAATCTTTGTGCACCTAAGTACTTAATCTTCCTCTCATCCCTTTCTTGAGGCTGCGTTGATTTAATTTCTTTATAAGTTTTGGTTTTAAAAACTAGTAAATCTATACCTTAAATAACTTGTTCATACTATTTTAAACACATCTTGTGTGATGAAATTTGTTTTGACTAAACAGTTTCTTTAACAAACTGTTTGGATCCATTTAAATAGTCTAATCTTAATTTAAACGACTTAAGTGGTGCTTTTTCAATTGGTATCAGAGTTTTGGTTTCTCAAATTCTTTCGCTCTTGAGTTTCAAAAATTGTTTTCTCAAAACAAACAATGGGCAAGAATTTGAGAGATTAGGTAACCTGTCCAGACCCCCTCTCTTTGATCGAACCAACTTCCCTTACTGGAATGTGAGGATGGTTGTTTTCATCTAAGGGACATTGGGAGGTGATGTCTTGGATGCTATTAAAAATGGTTATACATTTCCTACTAAACCATCCGCTGAAGGAAGTACTGTGACGATTAGAAAGTACTAAGT
The DNA here is from genome assembly GCA_949130495.1 of Sambucus nigra. Lineage (NCBI taxonomy): Eukaryota > Viridiplantae > Streptophyta > Magnoliopsida > Dipsacales > Adoxaceae > Sambucus > Sambucus nigra. The sequence goes on from CASBWL010000026.1 coordinate 4,124,588, forward strand.
GAATTCACTAAATAAGAGAAACATACTTCCCTTAACAGTAAGAAAGGAAAAAATGCCATATTCGTGTCTATCAATGAACACGAATTTAAGAGGATATCATTCTATACTTCCTTTGAGGAAGCATGGGACACCCTAGTGACTGCACATGAGGGTGACACTAGATTAAAGTTGCTAAAACATAAATGTTAATCCAGTAGTACAACTCCTTGATCATGATTGAGACTGCGTAATTTGATGACTTTTATATTAGATTGTCAGACATTGTGACCAAATTGCATGCCAATGGGATTGTATATAAAATACTAAGATCACTTCTACAGAAAATTGATAATAAGAGATGTGCAATTGAGGAGATGGATGATCAAAATCTCACAACTTAACTCCTCAGTAGCAAATTGAGAAATATGTAAATGGAAATAAAATTTAAGAAATAATTAACCCAGTCCCAAAAGAGACAGGCTAGTTCTAATCTTATTTTCTCATCTAAGTTGACCACACTTGAACTTAGTATACCCGACATTGACTTAGACTCTAATGAGGACTATAATTTAGATAGTCTAGAAAATCAACTTTCCTTAATGTCTATACAGTTTAAGAAAATTATGAAATTTTGAAATAAAGTAGCAAAAAGACAAGGCAAACCTACTTATCCAAACAAATCTAATAATAGGCCTCATGAGAGAAGACAAGACAAACACCAGATTGATAATCACAAGAGACCCGAGAGAGACCTCAAAAATATCAAATGTTATAGATATTGGAAGTTAGGACACATGGCTAGTGACTCTATAGTTGACTTAGACAAAATTCACAAACATAATAGGGCTCATCTATGCAAGACTTGGGATGACTCAAGTGAATCAAAAAATGATGAACCTGAGTCATCTAACACTTATGACCCTTATATGTCCTTCTTTGCTAAAATCATATACACTGATGATAAGGAACTTGATCATGTTATATTAACTGATGCTATTCCTACTGATTTGTCTACTTTGTTACTTGAGAATGCTGATAATGCTTCAAATGATATGTGTGTGAGTCAAAGGGAACGCTCTATTATTGATGTTAATGGGTGTGTGAGTTCGAAAATGAACCGCTATGGAACACAGTACACTGCACACTTAGTTACTCCGACAATGAAGACCTTCCTGACATTCACACACTGCAAAAACTCTCAAGAAAATCACTAGACTTGAAAAGATTGTCAAAGATCTTACCTAAAAGATAGTAACATTTACGTCATATGATCAAACACAATGCTGAAGAGTACACTTCTCAATGTCTAACTCATGAGAATGAAACTAAAAACTTTAAACAAAAACTGAACGAATCGTCTGACTCAAATGAAATTCTGGAAAAAAATACAAAGGAACGTTGTTAGAATTGGAACAAACAAAAGAAAAGAAATCAACAGTCTTAAAAAAGTTTGTTAAATTTGAAAATAAGTCTAAATGTTTTGAAGACTATGTTGCTGAAAGTAAGACCAATTATAATGATAGAATTGGAATAGGCTTTTCCCCAATAATTCTAAGCAAACAAAAACTTTTGAACCAATCAAGTTTGTCTCCGGTGGCAAAAGACCTGTTTAAACTTGTCCAAATTATTAAATTTTTGAAAATGACTTTGACTCAAAATAACAAAAGTTAGACATTGGTGAATTAAGTAACACTAAGTATAATGTTGAACATAAGGTTAAATACGCCTGCCCCTTATTCGACAAGCTGATTCATCATTTCATCCCATGCCACCTAGGAACAAGACTAGAGCTCAAAAACTAGACAAGCCTTCGAATAACAATTTTTCTAAGGTTATGAGTTATATGTTTTATCTTTACGGCTCCTATTATGATGTCTATGGGCATTTACTTGATGGTTACTATTCCAAACGTCTATGTAATCCAGTCTATAACTCTCCACTTTACCATAACATCAACTATTCTAGGAGAAGCTAAAACAACCATGTCCTTACTAGACAGCCAAATAAGAATTCTAACTATCGAAAAAGAAAGAGAAGGACTAATACTAAAAGACCATCAACAAGAAGGAATCCTAGATTATTTTCTAAACCAATTGCTCAAACTGTCTATAATACTAATAAACATGCACAAAAATCTTTTAAAAAAAGACATAAGCTCACAATTTTTATCAAATACAAGATAATAAGCGTAAATTGAAAAATGGAGAAACTTGGCTCAGAAAAGATGATCTATTACCCCAGTTGAAATGTAACATTAGGATCAGTTCTTTTAAATCCAAACACACGGCATCTGGATGGTATTTAGACTCTTGATGTTCCAAATATATGATCGGGGATGATTCCAAACTTTTAAACAAAACTAACTTCTTCGGAGGAAAATTCTTGTTTGGAGATGGTGTATCATCCCAGATCATTGGTAAAGGAACACTCCATGAAGAAGGATTACCCATTCTTGAGGATGTTCTCTTGGTAAAAGGTCTTAAAACCAATTTACTGAGTGTATCATAGTTTTTTGACTCCAACCATACTGTCACCTTTTTAAAGAACAATAGAAAAATTTTAAATAAAAAAGGTGTTTGCATTATTACAGGACTCCGTATTCCAGATAACTATTACAAAGTCAATCCAAGTACAGAGGTTCGTAACATTGCCAGAATGGATGACATTGAGATATGGCATAATAGGTTGGGTCACATTAATTATGATAGTCTTAGTAAATTGTGCTCCCAAGAGATAGTTAAAGGCCTTCCTGCGATCAAACCATTTTCAAACATCATATGTGGTCCCTATCAAGAAAGAAAAATTATTAAGTCTCCCCATAAGAAAGTTACTAAACCTCTAGAACTCATCCATATGGACCTAATGGGTCCTTCTTGTACTATTAGTCTTGGTGGAAACAGTTATATTTTTGTTATGGTTAATGGCTTCACTCGATTTACCTAGGTTATTTTTTTTAAAACATAAGTCCGAAACTTTTTGCAAGTTTTTGAAAATCTTAGTTCATATAGAAAATGAAAAGAATTCCCCCGTAGATAGAATTCGTAGTGATAGAGGAGGAGAATTCATAAATTCAGTTGTCATTGAATATTTTGACTATAATGGTTACAAACATGAATTTAGTGCCCCTAAGACACCTGAAGAAAATGGAATTACTGAGCGTAAAAATCGCAAACTTTAAGAAATGGCCCCTGTGATGATTTATGCGAAGAACCTACCTAAATATTTCTGGGTAGTTACGATTCGTATAACCTGTCATATAATCAATCGAGTTTACTTAAGGAAAAATACCAAACAAACATCCTATGAGCTGTGTTTTGGGAAGAAACCTAACCTAAAATACTTTAAAACCTTTGGTAGCACCTGTTATGTCTGTAAGGACATAGAACATCTTTCTAAATTCGAAACCAGAGGAGATAAAGTTATTTTCTTAGGATATTCTCCAAATAGTAGTGCCTACCGTGTCTACAATATTCATACCAAAACCATGATTGAATCCATTAATGTAATTGTAAGTGACACTAATGTAGAAAGTAATATCAAAGAACCAGCTATAGTGGATGAATCCAAAAACATTTTGAATTATGCTTCACCAAAAATAGTTAAATCCTTACCAATTGAGACCCCTGAAGTACCTAATCGGGTTACCAAAGATCATCCTTTAGATAATGTAGTTAGTAATCCTACTGAACTAGTTCGTACAAGATCCCAACTACGTACCCTTGCTCATTATGCATGCATTGTTTCTCTTATAGAACCAAAGAATGTTAATGAAGCACTGAATGACCCATTATGGATAAGTGCTATATAGGAGGAACTTTTTCAATTTGTCATATATGATGTATGGTATCTTGTACCCTGACCTGAAAATAAAAGAGTTATTGGAACATGTTGGATTTTTAAAAATAAAACAGATCAATCTGGATGATTATTCAGAATAAAGATAGATTAGTTGCCCATGACTACTCTCAGATTGAAGGAATAGACTTCGAGGAAACTTTTTCACCTGTCACTCGCCTCGAGTCTGTTTGCTTACTTTTTACAATAGCTTATCATTCGCATTTCACACTATATTAAATGGATGTTATATATTCTTTCCTTAATGGAATCTTAACTGAGGAGACTTGAGTAGAACAACCCAAAGGGTTCATTGAACTTCATCATCTAAATTACGTCTACCAACTTAAGAAAGATCTTTATGGGTGAAAACAAGCTTCTAGAGCTTGGTATGAATGTTTATCTACCTTCCTTCTAAACAATGGTTTTAAATGAGGAGGGAATGATCAAACTCTTTTGTCAAACATTTTGACAGAAACATTACTATAGCCCATGTATATGTGGACGATATCCTTTTTGGATCTACCTCCCTTATAAATGTCAAAATATTTCCGGACATTATGTACGAAGAATTTCAAATGTCACTTATGGGGGAGTTGTAATTTTTTTAGGGCTCCAAGTTAAACAAAATTCAAATGGCTTATTTTTATCACAATCTAAGTACGCTTTAGAGATTGTTAAGAAGCTTGGCCTAGAAACATCTAAAGAAGCTATGATTCCTATGATTACTTCTGTCAAACTTTCTAAAGATGAGAATGGTAAATCCATCGACTGATATGACTGATATCATGTACTCTATTTGCGTGTGTGCCCGATATCAAAATAATCCTAAAGAGAGTCATCTATTATTTGTTAAAAAATTATCAAATACATTAAAGGTACTCTAAACTTAGGACTTTGGTACACTAAATACACTTCTAGTACTATAATAGGATACACTAATACTGATTGTGATGGGTGTTCCGATGATAGTAAGAGTAATTCAGGAGCATGTTACTATATTGGTAACAATTTGGTAGGATGGAGTAGTAAGAAACAAAACTGCAATTCCTTGTTTACTGCCGAATCCGAATATATTACCGCAGGAAGTTGCTGTGCTCAATTAATTTGGCTAAAACAAATGCTGAAAGATTACGGTAAAACTAAAGATACGTTACATATTTATTGTGACAATCAAAGCGTGATCAATATTTTTAAAAATCTAGTTCAGCACTCTCGTACCAAACATATTAAAATTAGATATTATTTAATATGTGAGTTAGTTGAATCTAAGGAGCTAGAAATTAATTAAGTACCTACTGAATTGCAATTAGCTGACTTATTTACTAAACCATTGGATTATCTTCGATTTGAATTTTTAGCGCAAATCTAATTGTATGGTTATGGCAGAATAATGATTTATTGTTTCATACTTGTTTTCTTGTCCTTTGTCCATTTGAGACAAAATGGGGGAGAAAATTGAGTCTACTTAGACATTCTTGCTGTATCCTCAACTAAAAATTTTGATCTTAGTTATCTCATTTTTAGGAATCAGTACCTTCATTCACAACAAAAATTTTGATAGGGTATTGGTCTGTAAATAGTTGAGTTATGTTATTTTCTTTTTCTAGGATATTGGGTAGATAGAATTTTTGTTTGTATATGAATAGTTGAGTTATGTATAGGAATATTGGGTATATAGAGTTATGTAAATAGTTTAGTTATGTATAGGAATAGGTTTTTCTTATTTCGTTTGTATCCCTATGAGTCCTCGAAGACTCAAAAGAGATTTTGTCTCATACTTCCAAAGGGGGAGATTGAAGAACCCTATATCTTTGACTTACTTGAGTCTATACTATATAAGTGCTCATCTAGTTTGGAAATAGTGACAAATTTGAGTCATATCCTATTTTGACCACAAAGCCTTCAGACTCTACATTTGAATTCCTCAAATTGGTCCTAAAGGTAGAAAACCAACCCCTCACCTAGGATTGTATTCATGTATTGCATTCTTCATGATATGGGTGTGTGTGAGTTAAATCCCATTAAAATATTTTTTTCATAATTTTTGGGACATTATAAATAACTTCTAGGATTTTTTTAAACAATTTTAAGAAATTTAAAATTTGTTTCTACAAATGTTGTGGGCACTTTTGGTAACACCCCGCCCACCCGGGGAGAGTGGAGCAGAGCGCTACTATCAATAAAATAAATCCAAATCCACGAGCAACAAGATATAGTGCATCTAAAAATCTCACAAAATAAGAGACACCACTAATCTCAATTTCTTCAATTAAATACAACCAAAAGTCTCTCGAAATAATACAACTATCTATCTCGAAAGAATATAAATCGCCAACCTCATGTTTTAATTTGGTACATATAAAAACTATGAATCGGAATTGTGCTAGTAAGTGAGTTAAGTGAATCAAAATTGTTGCTAACATTTGATAGAAAGAGTACCCTTGTTGTCTCTTGATCTGGAACATTGCCAAAGTGAAAGTAGAAATCATAACAAAATGTTATATGCACATGAAACATGATGAAAATTGGTAGAACCATCAACCATGAACTATTGCACTAAAAAATAAAAAATGAAAATGGAGAACTCGGCTATAAATTTATTTGAAGTCACTACCATTTCACACAAAATAACTATTCAGGAGCTATAGTTAATAGTAGTGGTATTCTTACTCTTAAATAGTTAACTATATTAAAAGACTTATCAAACTGAATCAGATCAATTACGAAAGAATTACATCTCACGTGATCGAATGTGCGCAACATAAATGCTATAGCACTGATAATGGTTTCTTCCAGATCTCTCTTCCGTCCAATTAGCTGATGTTAACCCCCAAGTGACACCCCTGTTACTCCGCCACAAAGACTTCGCCCTTGTCGGCGACCACAAAATTATCACCGCCTGTTCTAAGTCTAAAAGAAAAGTCACTACTGGAATGTCAATGGATTTACTACTTTTGGGATTGTGTATGTGTATGTCTGTGTGTAACCTATTTCATCACCTCATCGAAAAGTCACAAAAATTCAATACACATAAACAAAAATCTTCAATCCTCCTACTTGTCGATTTTTTTATTACTTTCGAAATAGAAAATGAAGGAACAAATCCCTCCGTGCCATTCCATCAAAACTTTTGTTCGACAAGCAGTTATGTTCAAGGAATGTGCTAGAAAGATAAAACAATAAAGGAGTTAGGGAATCACAATTACATACTTTGGAATATTTTTCCATACTAAATTTTTTAAAATTGAAAAATATGTCAATTCCAATACAAATAGATGAAAGTGGGGTTCCAAACACACCCAATTTTTTTTTGTTTTTTTAAATTATGTTGGCAACTCAAATAGCGATCAAAATAAACACAAAACGAAATTGTTTAGCATCAATTATTGATAATATGAAGTACTCCTGTTGCATTTGAAAAAGTAAATCTCAGTGGATTTATAGCCCAAGTAATACCCCCTAAAACTTATTCATCATGTAAAAAATCAAATTTCCCCAAATAAATCAATCAAAGAAATTCGTGTTACTCACAGAATATATAAATAATTAGGGCACCATAAATTGTACAAAGCAGCAATCAATAACAAAAAAAATACACACATGGGGCTAACTTATTGGAACTTAAATTCCCACATTTAATACTTTTTGAGTGAAAAATTAAGGATACTCTAAAAAAAAGAATTCAAGATCATTTATGGATTGAACAATAGTAGTAGGATCAAAGATTTTTTTGCTAATACTAGAAAAAAAATCAATACAGACGCGACACGTTAGTGCATCACATAAAATGAATGAATCGAATTTGTGCAAAAAATAAAACTGAATCCATTTCTCTCTCCACAGCACACCCATTTCAAAAATGGAAACTCAGCTTCCCTTCATGTATCTTTCTTCTGCCTCCCACAACCTCCCCACAATCTCATTCAGTTAGTGACAACCACCATTGCTGCCACCGCCATTGTTGAGAGTCACCACCCCTACAGCCCTAGCCACACTTCCATACATGAAAATCCCCAATTGCACTAAACTCGACCACCTCCATCTCCTACCTTCCATCACCTCGAAATCCTACCACCACCCCAACCACTATCACACTGTCAAACCTCATGAACTCATAACAAACCCAAAACTAAAATGAAGGTTTATCTTATATAGAATACAAATTAGGTTAAATAGCTAATTGGTTTCAATATTTATAGCCGTGAGTGTCACCTGAACAAAAATCACAGAGTGCTACGAGTGTGAGCCTCGCCTAAAATTCCATCTATATGTATAGTCGACATCAGAAACTTCACCATGTCTGGTAGTGGGTCAATAATGAAAGTTATAATTAATATAAACTCTTGGAATGGAGGTGAGAAGGGAATTTCATTTGTTTCTGGATATGATTTTGTTGTTGTGTTTGTCATGGGGGGAGGTATGTAAAGGAAGATATTTTGGTTCGTTAGGAAATGAAGTGGACGGCGGCTTTTCCTAGGGGGGAGTACTGAGAGTATGGGAGAGTGTATGGAAATGTGGGGAGGTCAGAGAGGATGATAGTGAGAAAAAGTGGTGATATGGAAAAAAAAATTAGTTTTGTTTGTTTAGAATAGATTGCGTTTTAAAATGAGAGAAAGCAACGAGCAATAGAATATTTGAAGAGATAGGAAGAAGATGAAACAGACTAAATCATTCAAAGAGTCAAAAGATAAAAGAATCGAAAGGGACATGTCGATTAATTAATAGAAGAAATGTTTCTATTGACTGAATTGTGTCAAAGAGAGAGAATGGAGAGTATTATTGTCAAATGACACGTGGATAGGCTAAAAACATCTTAATATTAATTATTGTTCAGAACCAAGTCTCTTGGCCTAGTGGTATAAAACTTCCACTGGAACAGTCTTGGGGTGGATTGGGTTTAGTTTCCAGTTCGATCCCTGGCTCTATCAAAATAATGCTTAGCCACCAGAAGCCACGAACCGTGAATGGGTATTAATCGAGGTGCGCGTAAACTGACCCGAACACCTCATGGTATGCTACTAAAAATTAATTATTGTTTAGCATTACAGAATATTAGTATAGATTAGTTCCTATATATAGTCATTGCTTTGCATTGGAATATGGTACAAAATTACATACATAAACTAACACAATTCCACAAACACTTATTTCCTGCAACTTGCAACATATTCAAACAAACTCAACTCAATCCAACTAAGCCTTTTCTCAATTGTTTGGGGGTCAGCTACATGAATCCTATTTTTCTATTTCATTTTGTCCAGCACAATATCTTCGGTTAAATCAAATAATATCATGCGCTTTTACATTATATCGAACCACACCAATGTTATTCATATATATGACTCATTATATATTTAATCTCATTCATGAATGTCCTTAACATTCTGGACACAAACTCACAAGCATTAATTTGTGCTCCAAGAATGTCCTCCACACTCTGGGCAGCTACTTCGGAATCTCACCACCAAACCCGAAAATCTCAAACGACATTAGAGGTGTTCATGACCTTAAGTTCATGGTCATAACCATACCACATTATTCCACGAGACTATAACCCTACATCACATGGGCATGCATAAAACCTATGACCCAGGGTAATGATATCACCTCAGCTTTGTTTCGCTATAGTAACCTCCCACGGTGCGCAACCTCTATGATGGCATATCAGTTAGGATGGGTGAGTTTCAATATAATATCATGCACACACAATATTTTAATCATATATATACACACATTTATGCTATCTCAAACTTGTAATACGCTATAAATTTTAATGATTTTAATTATCGGATTAATTGAATTAAATAATGAGAAACAAATTTATGATTAATCCGAATTTAAATAGATATTTACTAGAGTTACGGGAGTTAGTATTATTGATGTGAATTATGTGAATATTACTTAGTGAGTAACGTAATATGCGATTATAAAGTTTTTAAAATTGTCGCAAGTGAATAATACGACAGTTATGGAAATTAAGTCGGGACTCGCGTGTCAGCCGTGTTGTGAATAAATTTAATGGAATAAATTTTTTTTATGTATAAGTCGCCCATATGGTATTTTATGTCCGAAAGGGTCGAGATAGTCTGAAAAGTCTACCTGGGCATTTAGTTCGGGTCCCGAGGTAGTTTTAGGCCAAAACGGCACATCGAGAGGGTATTTCGATAATTTTAATTTTTAGAGTAATTAAACCAACAAAAATTCAAGGGTTATATCGAGGTAAAGTGTTGTCTTTTTGGGTTAGAATTCACAAAATCTAAGAAGTCCATGAGAGGAGGAGGAATAAGAGGTTTTCAAACCTAGAGCCACCACCGGTACATCGTTTGCACCACCGTCACCACCCACGCGTAAATCGAAAAGAGAGGATCGTCCCCAATACCATTTTCTTCAAAGGATTAGAACTTCCATTAAAGGAAAGTGATTTATCTTGCAATGATTTAGTGCATATATTATCCATGGTAGTTTAGAATTGGAGAAAACCTTGAATAATTGACATGTAATAAATTTGGAGAATTTAATCTTCAATATGGGTAGGTTTTGCATGTACATAAATTTCTGGAATTATAGGCAAAACGAAATCATGATCCATGTATTAGGAGTCATAAATTAAAGTGGAGTTATATGATGTTCTAGGAGAGAAATTGAAAAACTAGTGTTTTTATGAAAAATTCATGAGTTAGTCCAAGGAAGTATTGCCCATAATGATTTGATGATTCCAAAACGTTAGAATTTATGTAATTATGTTGGTATAATTGTTTGGGAGTTTTGGACATTAAAGTGGAGGATTTGATGTTAAATTTTGAAGAAACGCATATGCTAAAATGCAGAAAATGAAGGATAATATCTAATCGATCTATCGATCAACTCAAGAATGTCAATGGATCGAATGATCGATCGATAGACCCATTTCTTCGATCGATTGACTCCCCTGCCATTTGAGACTTGTTTTTCGTTTTATGTTTCGATCCAGCCCCAACTTTTGACCACCCTTAATGTTGATTATTTGAATATAATGGGACTTAAGGGAGGTTATTAGGGTTACAGTTATGTCCGGGAAAGTATCATTATGTATGGGATCGAATGGGGAAATTTAAGAGTATTCTTCGACTGCGTTACAATTAGAAATTCGATGGATTAGGGTTTAATTCAGATAAATGATGACTTAGGGTTAATACCAGTTGTAGGGGGACACTATAGTACTGAACTAACCTAAGGAATAATTGGGTGACTTTGTAAACCATTGGTATATGGAAAGGTACTTGAATTTATACGACGAGAGTTATAGCGTTAATTAAATTTACGTATGATATACGGGTTATAAATACAACGTGTGAGACTTGTAATATGGGATGTGTGTATACCAATATTGAACGTATAAATACTTAGGTTGTGTGAATACCTATTGTATGGATTTTTATGTGTATGACATACCTCCCATACTTGCTATCGCCGTGAGGTGTTGAAGGGGACAATCTTGTCTTGAGGAGCCATTCGGGAGGGATTATAGATTGGTACCTCATAGCATGGGATCAAAGGAGGACTTATCTGTGAGTGGATATGTTCGGGTTATATGGATGCGTAGGTATGTGCTCGACCCATTACAATGTGGACCATATTCGCCTACAGTTTGTGTGTGATTTTTTTTAATACGATTCATGAGAGATTAGAAATCGATAGTCCTTATTATGTACGTGAGGTATCGAGACTTGATAGCTGATTACGTACGCACCATTAGTTTGCCTATGTGGGGTGCGATATTTGTATATATTATAAAGGTGATATATATATATATCTATATATACACTTGTGTTTATTCTACCTTGTTGCTTAGCAAAACATGATGATAATGATGTGAAAAATATATTAAGTGCGTGAAAGCTCAAGGGATTAATGTGATACTTGAATTTGGTTAATTAATATTGAAAATGCAATAATGTATTATTTGGGTGTTACGAGTGGGCACAATGACTTGGGCATAATAGTAAGAGACTTGATTCAACTTGTTAAGTTGGACAGTGTAACTAGGATGGGTTAGGAGAATGTGTTAGGTATTCACAATAGTTGAGAGGTGAGAATATCAAGTGAGAGCACGTGACTAACATGTATTTAATAGTCATTGTTTAATGCAATTTAAACAATTGTTGTTTAAAAAAAAATTCAACTTGGGCTCTCACCCGTTTCCTACAAATCTCTTCCTTCTCTCTCTCTCTCTCTCTCTCTCTATCTATCTATCTATCTAGCGTATGCCCGTGCCTGAAGGCATGACGAAATTTTCCAAAGTACGTAATCGCGAAACGGCGACAATTTTTCAAAGTACGTAATAGCGAAACGCACAAATTTCGAAGTGTAATTTTAAAAAAATTGGCCATATTATCCTTTATTTATAGGACTATTCACCATGCTTAACAAACAACAAATAGTCCAATGACATTCAAATAGTCTAAATTCATCAAATAAATTCACATATAATACGAAATATAAAATATTCATGTATCGAATTCACATTGTGTATCAAAAACAAAGTGTCAAATTTTTAAAAAATTGGGCATGGACTCCTTTGTTTATGGAACTATTCACCCTGCTTAACAAATAACAAATAGTCCAACATCCAAATTGTCTAAATTTATCAAACAAATTCACATATAAAATAAAATTTACAATATTCATCAATCAAATTCAATGTGTCCCAAAAAAAAATTGTCAATTTAAAAAAAAATATTGGGCATAGTCTCCTTTGTTTATTGGACTATCCACCCTATTTAAGGGGTAACAACAAATCCAACAATATAAAAAAAATCCCAAATTTGGAGATGGGAGCTAGAAGGACGGGAAAGGAGAATATGAATTTATTCTTTCTGTGGGACTTCTTCAAAATGTTTATGCCGTGGTGTTTGACCACCATCTTAGATGGGGTGAGAGAGACTGAGAAGGACTTTGCAGGAGCATCGAAGAGAATGTTTTTGGAAATTGAAATTCTTTTAAGTCTTTTGCATTCATCTGCTTTCGGATTAGGTGCTACCACTGATATCTTCCCATCCTTTTTCCCACCTCTCGCCATTATCACTCTCTCCCTCTCGATTTTCTGTACGATTTGACAAAAAATAAACATAATTAATCAGTTTGTCGAACAAAGATACAATAACATAAGTAAATATACAATCGCTATATTTGTGTGAGAATGAATCCATCTTCAACTGTAATTTTGAACATAGAAAATAGGACAATACCTTGGCCATTTTTGGATCTGGGAATAGGGCATCCGTGCGTACTTATATGAGAAAGAATATTCAGTATAGAGAACGGGGAAAAAAACAAAATTCATATTAATGTACTTGAACTTTTTTACCATAACGAATGCCATTTCGGACATTCCCATGCCACACTTTTCACAACACGTATACAACTAAACACATGTACCATAATTTTTATCGAGACGCACTATAAGATATTGGAAAAATGTACTTGAAATTTGAAAATAGTAGTGTAATTGTGACTCGAATTACAAGACATAATAATGAGAGTTGGGCATACGCAATGGCCCAAACTAAAAATGAACAAAAAGAAGAATATCTTTAAATATAATATCAAGGATTTAACTCGAATGCCATGTATTATGAGCGGGAGTTTGCTCTTGAGAGGGAGTTAGGCATATGGCGTTTGCTCTTAAGAGGGAGTACCTGATGTTATGAGGGCTCTTGATCTATTTCTCTTGATAGCCATGTATTGTGCATCCTGAACAATTTTAGAACAAAACATGAACAAATGCGCTGATCTATTTCTCTTGAGAGTTAGTTATCTCATTTGACTCAACTTGTCTGCAATTTAGAATGCATTGAAAAACACCTTATCTACAATTTATAATGCTGAAAATTATAATGCTTAGTAGCAAATGCAAACTGAATAGTCATTTGAATAGAAAATGCAAATGCAAACTTATTCGGGCATCCTATGCATGTTAGAAGTCCAATCTCCAATCAAGACGGTATAGCAGCTATAAAAGTCCATCCTATGCATCCTATAGCAGCAATAGGATGCATAACAGCTATAAAATTTATTCGGTCATCCTATAGCAGCTATAGCAGCTATAGCTGGTATATAGCATCTATAGGAGCTATAAAGAAGCTATAGTTGGTATATAGCATCTATATACCAAAAATAAGCTCGAAGGTTCAAGGTTTAAGTCATTAAAATGCAACATCTGAGCAATGTATCTAATAATTGCAACACATCGTTTTTGAACTAATTAGAGGAAGCTTAAATCAGTTATCTAATTAGTTATGACAAACATAGAAAAATGAGTTTGCAATTAAATAGAAAATTGAGTTTGTAGAAAATGTAATATATATGTCAATGAGCAAGAATACCTGAGTTCCAAACATTAAACATAAACCGAAGATTAAACCTACACACATATAAATATAACGAAGTACTTGTGGAGGAGGCTATGAATAATTAAATAAGGTTGTGGGAAACCGAGGCTGCGAATAATTAATGAAATACTTGTGGGAAACCAAGGTTGTTAATCTATGTAATTAACCTAGGTTTTTCATCTATGTAATTAAAATGCGTACATAAGCTAATAATTAACCAAATCCAAGGGAAACCAAAAAACTAGAACCATTTGTACCTCTGGAGGAGGCTTTGAAGGAAAACGAAGCCAACATTTCAGTTATGCAGATTTCAAGTCGTCGACATTTCTTTTGGAGCAGCAACCACTGCTGCAATCAAGGTTGGAAAAAGACCCGAACGTTATATCTTCTGCTTGGAGAAGCAGCTGAACGGTCACGATCTTCTTCCTTAACCAAACCCAAACAATATCTAGAAAATATAAAGTATTCGACTAAAAGCAGCTTACAAAAACACTGCAAACATCGTGAGGAATATAGCAAGCCAGAACAATAAAATGAATAATAAAAAAGAACTATGTTGCAAGAACTTAGTTTGTGCCACGAATCTATAAGCAAACAAAATATTAAATTTCAATATTGTAACATAGTTCAACCCATTCCCCCACTTTAAATAAGAAATGTATCATAACCCACATATATCGATCAATAGAAGAAATAGCAGTATAAGTTAAAATTGATGCCACATATATAGAATTAGCATTGTTAATATGTTTTTGAAATGAATTAAGACAATTTGAACCCAAAAATTGATCTTTAATCAACGAGGGGAATACACTGACGTAAATGACCAACAAATGTAGGTCCAAATGGGGTAAGAACATGTACATAAGCATAATATGCTTCGAAACCAAATTGAGTCTTATTGAGCAACACAAAATGGAAAGAGAAAGATAGCAGAAGTTGGCAAAGGAGCTCGTTCCCAAGGCTATGAAAATAGCGCATTTCGAAGGCTCAACCACTGCTTTGGGAGTCGGTAAATAATGAAAAACCAATATAGTTCATTGCAAATATTCTATTCATGGTTGTAAATGAAGCAATCAATGTAGTTCATTGCAATTTGGGTGAAAGAAAATGATGTTATTATTGCAGGCACAATTGAGTGTGTAATTAACTTACAGTATATGTGAGTCTTTAAAAGGTAAGTAACTAATATCAATTTTTGCAATCTGTTCCACTTATTTTATTCAACTACTGAGAAACATTGTAAATAACAAAAACAAATATGAGAACATATGCCAAAATACAACTTCAGTAAAAAAATGAGAATCACCAATAATTTGTTATGAACTTTAGCACCTTTTAGAAGCAGCAGTCTAAAAAACGAGAATCATCAAATCGTTCCAATCCTTTTTATTGTTTTGCAACATAGATAATCTTGACAGAGATGAATCATCACTACGTACCAACAGCAGTAGCTCACGTCTGTTCAAAAAAGAGAAAGAAGTAATAGCTCATAATATATAGGCTCATATCTAGGCTAACTAAATAGGGTCCAACAACATTTATAGCCACTTAAAATAGGCTCAAATCATATGTTATAACATTCAGTAACTAAATCAGGTCGTTCAACTAAAGAATTACTTAAGCTAGTCGTAGAGTTCCCAACTTCAATGCTTGGATTCAACCCAGAAACCCCATCAAATATAACAGTAGCAGAGTGAGTCTTTAGATTCATGCAAGAGTGTAATATTTTAACATTTCACAACACGACAGTTAACGTAAAAATTTAACAATAAACATAAAATGAAATAGTAAGTTGAAATCTGATTGGGATCCATAAATGGTTTGGCACAATCACAATCAATACTAATAATAAGAGAATCGAAGAAATTTGAAAGGCCGAGAATTGAGATCATCAATTCAGCATTTAGTTTTGGAGAATTAGTAACAACAAATCATTTCAAACCCAATGGAAAAATTCAAAACTATCGCGGCACATAAATAATTAAGAATTCCATTGGAAGAATTCAAATCGGATTTGATTTAATAAAAACACCTTATGCGTCACAGGAAATCTAAAAGTACATAGTACAAAGGGGGGTGAACTAATGAAGTCTCTTTGGATTTGCTTTTCACATTAACTACAATCCACACATGAAATAGAAGAATAAATACAAAAAGACATTCATAGACATTCCACCATGTGTTGGCGTAGTTCTTTGTTGCCTTAAGAATTTAAGAACCAAAGAAAAAGTAGCAGTAGATTGAACAACTCCCCTGGTTATTTTGAGAAGAATATGTGGTGCCAAAGAAGCAGTAGCAGTAGCGTTCACTTCCATCTTTGATCCTAAAATAACTCAGGATAAAATATCAACAAACTTAGATTTTTTTAAGAAACTTCTAAATTTGAACAAATAATAATGCAAAGAAAAGAGGAAAAACCCCAAAATTGGAAGTCATATCATACCACAGTAAAGTTTAGATGATTTGTTGCAGAAGCGCATTCTTGAAAATGTTTTCGTGTGATAGAATTATTCAAATTCTCCTAAGAGAGTCGTCCACTATGAGTATCCTACCATAACCCACACACACTGTACATATTAAACATTTGTGAACTTCTACCTCCCATTCGATCATTCATAACCAAATTGTCAAATCGATATGGCTTTCATTTTTATATAAAGAACGCAATTAAGTGCAATAAGAAATTAGTTGATTACAAATAGTTGAAGAAATTAGTTACCATGTGCAAAATCTCAAACTGCAATCATCATCCATTGCCATCAATGTCTCTAACATCAACATCAATTTTCATTGTATGTACAAATAAATCCAAATTGAACTATGAGAAAAATGTAAATATTGACATATGCACAATCCAAAAATTCAACAAAACCATGATGTTGAACAATTATGGAGACTTGAACTGTTCACAAAACCATGATGCCTCCCATTAGATTGTTTATAACCAAATTATCAAATCGATATGGCTTTCGTTTTTATATAAAGGACGCAATTAAGTGCAATAAGAATTTAGTTGATTACAAATAGTTGAAGAAATTAGTTACCGTGTGCAAAATCGCAAATCGCAATAATCATCCATTGCCATCAATGTCACTCATATCCATACCAATTTTCATTGTATCTGCAAATAAATCCAAATTGAACTATCAGAAAAATGGAAATATTGACATATGCACAACCCAAAAATTCAACAAAACCATGATGTTGAATAGTTATCGAGACTTGAACTGTTCACAAAACCATGATGTTGAAGGAATATTCAATAAACTCAGTCACTGATATTAAACGGGGAAACATCCAATCAGAAATCTGTACAATCAAGTTTACAATCAATATGGACAATCAAAATATTTATAACTGTGTGTGTATGAGAAATCACAAAAGACGCAGAAATCAGAAATCACACACATACACACACACACAAATCATAAATCAGAAATATGAAATTAGAAATCGAAAATCAAAAATAAAAAATCACACACTTACACACACACACAAAAATCAGAAATCTAAAATCGATATGCGTATGTGTATGAGGGTGTTTATGTATGAGAAATCACAAAACATGCACAAATTAGAAATCACACATACACACACAAATCAGAAATCTCACAAACAAATTAGAAATCTAAATATGTATAACTGTGTGTATGAGCATGTTTATGAGTGTGTACGTGTGTGTGTGCGTCTGTGTGTGTGAGTGTGAGTGTGCGCATGAGGCAGAGGCGGGAAGGTGTGTGTGTGTGTGCATGTTTAAGAGGGAGAGATAGAGTACTTGACTGCAACGATGGAGGGCGGCAAACGGAGGAGGGAGGTGCATGTGGGCTTTGCGGGTTTAGAGTGAGAGAAAGACTGAGGGAGATAGTCACATAGATGCGCGTGCGTGTGTTTGACTGAGAGGGATAAATAATTACGTAAATGCCCTAATTTTCCAATTAAAGGGTAACTTTGATGAGTAAAAAAGAGGGGGAAACCAAAAAAGTGAGGGATAGATTTGTAAAAAGGAAATGGATGTAATTTAAAAAATTAAAATGTGTAAAAATATGTAAGGAGGTGGCACACATCTAAACCGTTAAAATGTGTAGACAATTCAAAAACCAAGCTATATTATATATATATATATATATTGCATCAGGTGCCTAGCCACAGGGACACAAGGCCTAAAGTTCCCATCGGTTGACATGTTGTAGCTGTTGTGGAAGTTAGAGGGCCTTAGTATTGGATGCCTCCACTTATCCTTGACTCATTCGGAGCACTTTATATCAGCCAAGGCATGTTTCCCATTCTTGTTTAGAGATTGTTACTTCAGACATTTGGTTTTATTTTCTTGTATTAAGCTCTATTTCATATCAGACTATTGTAGTGGGATTTTTTTTTCTGGATGTGTTTACTCCAGACTCGGTTAATTCACTTCGTCAATTCATTTCCTATGAGATTGTATTAGAGGATTAATGTTTATTTATTCATTTATTTGGTTATTTGTTAATTCAAGATAAAATTTGACATCAGACTTTTCAAATATTATGTGGTTAGTTTTTAATAAAAAGTTTTTCGAAAGTGATGTAAATGCTGATACAATTGGATACTCTATTTTAAATTGAATAAAGGAATGATAACCAGGTATTTAATTAGGTGAGGTGTTATAAGTGGTATTAGAGCATCATGTTCTAAAGTCTTTAGTATTTGTGCATTTTTTCACGATTCAGCATAGTGTTCTTTGATATAGATCCTTATTCTAAGATTATTGTATTCATATAAGTATGCGACTTACGTTCTCCTACTATTAAGAATAGTTGAGGTGATTCATATATGAGTTCGGTTGGGCATGGTACATCAAATAATACATAATGACTAGTGAAGGACGTTAGAACGATTATAGGAGGAAGAGCTCACTAGAAACCATAGAGTATGTTGGAAATGGTAACCACGTTAGAAGTCACCATAAATATTATTGGAATAGATGGCGATTATAATAATAAATTGGGGACAATAGTTTCCCTAAGCATCATCGTAAGAGAACGAGGATACAATTCCAAACTCACCCAGCGTTGTAGGCATGGGAAAAACAGGAGGACTCTTTCGAAGAGTCACCTCTAAGGAGTCGGGAAGGAGAGGTAGTGTGATTGACCGATGAATATAGTTGATCCAAAGATAATTAGGTGTAGTGCAGTGAAACCTAGGACTAAAAATTTAAGGTACAAACCTTGATCATAGGAGAAGTATTTAGGTGATATGAGTTGGTCATCATATATAAGAAAGTAAATATAAAGTGAATTGAAGGATTTGGGAGAAGTGATCGAAAGTCTTCCGTCTTCTGTTATGATAGATATTGGAGGTTGGAAACTATCACAAGTAAGAAATATGGTGATAGATCGTGAGAGAGATGATGAATTATTTAGCGAACTTTTCACTCGATGAAGGAGATATGGAGAATAATAAAGGGTCCATAGATTAATAATGGACCCGTAGGAAGGATTCATAAGAACAGAAGGGAAATCCATTTAGGAAAACTAATGTCAATATCATATGGATCACATGTGTATAAGTTCACATCAAACTTCTAAGAGGAAGGATGCAATAGGGTTAGAAAATCTAAGCTAAAGGAAAGACTTGATTTAACAGTGCTAAGGATGCGGCATAGAAGGGTATACCCAGTAAGGGACCCATTTAAATGTTTTAGACCAGTCAAACTTCTACCTAGTGACAGTTGAATTATTCAGGACCATTAAGGCCAACGACGAGTTCCAAAATACTAGTGGAACCAAAGGGATAATACGGAGTACCAATCAAGGCCAAGATTACCCGGTCCAACTGAAGGACCCACCAACATGGCTAGTGGGACCAAAAATATGAGAATGGCTCATAAAGGTGTCCTTTGTGTAGGGACTAGGACCACCTATGTAAAAATTATCTAGAACTAGAAATTGAAAACAAACTGGCTGGGATGTAGACACGAATAATGCCAATAGAGTATAACAATGGGAACAAAACTTTTGTCATAATGATATGACTAGAGATTTATATCCGGAAGTTACTAGATGGAGAGTGTCAAGCTCAGGTAGGTCCAGCAGGGTACTCAATAGTAATAGCATTATAATCATTCCTTAGGGACATTAGGGCTGAGGGAATGGTAGGGAAGGCTAGCAGGCCAGAATGGAGACAAGAGAGTTTTTCTTGAAATTAATACGACTGCAAAGTGACATACCACAAAAGGAATGATTACCCAGAGCCAGGAAAGGGGTAACTAGAGGGTGCGATCCTGAATATACAACTATAACAGTAAGTCAAGGGTCGGATTCAGAATGAGAGTTATGCTCAGGGGACATCTGACCAGATAATGAGAAATATAATTTTACTTAATCTGTAAGAGTATAGGATACATTTTTGGTGACATGGATGAGTCACAATATTTGATTATTACAAACAAATCCAAGTTGTGATTTGGGCTAGTAGATTATGAATATGTTTAGCATTTAGTAGCGGACGTTTGGTGTCACTTGTGTGGAAAATGGGTACACTAGAGGGATGTTTGTATCGTGTAAATTATTAATTTTCTACTATTGACAATTATGAAAGTAGAAATTTATTATAATCCTTTGTAGTGACTGAATACCGCGGATTTGAGTGGTAGTAGATTATGTGATGAGACTATCATGTTCATTATTCTAGAGTGTAATATATTGTTTTCAGAGGTATCACCTGAAAGAGAATTAAGCATGTGTGTATATATATATACGATATTGTATCACCGACTTCTATGAGTATGTTATCTTGTTATATGTGATCCTGGTGATTAGGGACGTTTACTGATGAGATTCAGGATAAACTGGTTTATTATTAGGCAGAGGAATATGGCTCGTTATCTATTCACGTTAAAAAACTAGTGTTAGTAAGAGTGTCATAATGTATGTTGTCATTTGTATCACTAGAGTGGATGAGTAGATTTTTATGTTAAGAAATGTAATTTTAGGGTGCATACTGTGGACTAAGGGCCCAACGAATCTCGACGGCTGACAATGTTAGGTAGTAGTGTATCGGGGGGGGGGGGGGGGGTCCTTGTTTTTATTTAGCTTTGCGAGACATCCCACGCATGAAACTTAGCAAAGGTCCAAAGTTGGTAAAGGTTTTGCCTTTAGAGTACGATCTTAGTACTGTAGTTATTATCAGTATATGTAGTTATAACTAGGTGTTGATGCTTATATTGCGATTTAAGGCAGGTAGATCCATATAGTGATTATGTGAGGAAAATTGTAAAACATTACAACACGAGTAAATCGGTGGGAAATTTAGAGACTACTTGATTTGCGATTAGTGGGGAAATTGATTTTAACCTTACTGTATGACTGTGCAACATATATAAAATTTAATAAAAAATAAGAAAATTGTAGTTAGTGAATTTGTGCATAAATGCATGGGATACAGGGTGTATGGGAGCCCTAGTTAGTTGAGATTTTTGGTATCTTTCGTGAGGAAAAGAAGTAGAAAATTACAAAATAAACATAGAGGTATTTGTAAACTAGAGACAAATGAGACGTGGGGTAAATGAGGTTATACTAAGGTGTGCCACTAGGAGCAAAAGGGTGAACGGATGGGGGTAATAAAAGTATTGGTAGGTACAGAGAAGGTAAATTTTAAGATTCTCGAGGGTAACGAAGATCTAGTCTATACAGATGACTAACATGGCGAGGAGTATGTCAAGATCAATTGAAAATGTGGAAGTCTGACGTGGGTAGTCGAGTATAATTGTTCATGTCCCCCCCCCCCCCCCCCCAACACACACAAAGAGAGTGTAAGGTTTAAAAAGGGGGAAACAGTCGACACCCAGGGAGGAGGGGACCTTTCCCCAGTATAGTAAATGCTATAGCCGTTAGCATGTAATACCCATCAAAATGGGAACTTTTGGGCAAAAATGATAAAGTGTGGAGTACTCGCCAAGGAGTATTGGTAAAAATAAAGACGAAATATTTTTATGTAAGGTAATGAAAGTGATTTTTACCACCGAGATAGTGAGACTGCATGAGTTTTTAATAAATATTGTGTCCGATGGGGACGGATTGGTAATCCATTATTGGGAGAGTTTTAAGGATGCAATGAGTACAGATGTGAACACAAACGAACATACAAACTGAGCGGACTAATCGAATGTTGGAAGATTTGTTACGTATGTGTATTTTTGAGTTCTACAGGAGGTGGGGAGCATTACCTTCCATTGGTGGAGTCTGTGTACAATAACTCATATTAGTTTACTATTTGTATGAATCCATTCAAGGAATTATATGGTAGGACTCCTAGTCCTCCAGCGTGTTGGCTAGAGGTATGGGACAACAAGCTACTTGGCCTCGAAGTAATCCAGGATACTTCGGGCAGGATTGAGATGATACGGAGTCGTGTACAGGCTATTCAGGGTAAATAAAAGAGCCACGCCAATGCAAAAAGGTTCAATGTGGGGGACCAGTGTTGCTACAAGTATATCCTATGAAAGGGATAATGCGGTTTGGGAAGAAGGGGAAGTTGGTACCGAGGTATGTGGGGCCATTCACTATTATATATGGATTGGGCCAGGGGCTTACAGACTTGGGCTACCGGAGAACTTGCATATGATTTATGATGTGTTCCATATTTTTTCGTGGAGGAGAAATCTTCAGGATGAGTTGGCCCACACTCATATTACTTTCGAGGAGATTCATATACAAACCGATAGTTCCTTCGAGGAGGGACCAATTGCTAACCTAGATCGTAGCAAGAGGAAATTGAGGTCGAAGATACTACCATTCATACATGTTCAGTAGCGGCATCGTAATGCCGAAGAGTCTACCTGGTAGCGTGAGGATGAGATACATGATAAATTTCTAGAGTTATTCTCACCAGGTATACATTTGTTTTATGATTTTCGGGATGAAATTCCATTAGGGGGGGGGGGGGGTATGTAATACCCCGTAAATTTTAATTGTGGGATTAATTAAATTAAATAATGAGAAATAAATTTATGATTAATCCGAATTTAAATAGATATTTACTAGCGTGATGGGGGTTAATATTATTGATGTGAATTATGTGAATATTACTTAGCGAGTAAAGTAATATGCGATTATGAATTTATTAAAATTATCGCAAGTGAATAATACGACAGTTATGGAAATTAATCGGAACGTGCGTGTCAGCCGTGTCGGGAATAAGTTTAATTGAATAAAATTATTTTATGTACAATTCACCCATATGGTCATTTAGAGTGCACCAAAGTGTCCGAAAGGGTCGAGAGAGTTATAAAAGTCTACTCGGGATTTAGTTCGGGTCCTGGGGCAGTTTTAGGCCAAACCGGCACACCGAGAGGGTATTTCGATCATTTTAATTTTTAGAGGAATTAAACCTATGAAAATTCAAGGGTTATATCTTAGGAAAGGATTTGTCTTCTAGGGTTATAATTCACAAAATGTAAGAAGGACATGAAAGGAGGAAGAATAAGAGGTTTTCAAGCCTAGAGCCACCACCGGCACACCGTTTGCACCACCGTCACCACCCACACGTAAATCGGAAAGAGAGGATCGTCCCCAATACCATATTCTTCAAAGGATTGGAACTTCCGTTAAAGGAAAGTAATTTATCCTTCAATGATTCAGCGTATATATTATCCATGGTAGTTTAGAATTGCATAAAACCTTAAATAATTGACATTGAATGAATTTGTGACTTGTTTTTCCTTTGAAGTTTCGATCCAACCCAAAATTTTAAGCACCCTCAATGTTGATTATTTGAATATAATGGGACTTAGGGGAGGTCAGTAGGGTTATAGTTAAGGCCCGAAAAGTATCATTATGTATGGGATCGAATGGTAAAATTTACGAGTATTCTCCAAATGCATTACGATTGGGAATTCGATGGATTGGGGTTTAATTCAGATAAATGATGACTTAGGGTTAATACCAGTAGTAGGGGGATACTATAGTACTGAATTAACCTAAGGAATAATTGGGTGACTTTGTAAACCATTGGGATAAGGAAAGCTACATGAATTTATATGACCAGAGTTATAACGTTAATTAAATTTATGTATGATATACGGCTTGTAAATACAACATGTGAGACTTGTAATATGGGATATGTGCATACTAATATTGAACGTATAAATACTTAGGTTGTGTGAATAACTATTGTATGGATTTTTATATGTTTGACATACCTACCATACTTGCTATCCCTGGGAGGTCTTGAAGGGGTCAGTCTTGTCTTAAGGATCCCTTCGAGGGGGATTATGGATTGGTACCTCAGAGCGTGGGATCAAAGGAGAAATTATATGTGAGTGGATAAGTTAGGGTTATATGGGTACATAGGTATCTGCGTAACCCATTACATCGTGGTCCATGTTCGCTTCCAGTTTTTGTGTGATTTGTTTTATTGCGATTCCTGAGAGATTCAGAATCGATAGTCTTTATTATGTACGTGAGGCATCGGGACTTGATAGCAGAGTATGTAAGCACCGTTAGTTTTGCCTATGTGGGGTGCGGTATTTGTATATATTACAAAGGTGATATATATATATATATATATATATATATATATATATATACTTGTGCTTATTCTATTGTGTTGCTTACTAGAACATGATAATACTGATGTCAAGAATATATTAAGTGCGTGAAAACTCAAGGGATTAATGTGATAATTGAATTGGATTAATTAGTATTGGAAAAGCAAGAATTTATTATTTGGGTCTTACTGGTGGTCACAATGACTTGGGCATAATAGTATGAGACTTAATTCAACTAGTTAAGTGGGATAATGTAACTAGGATGAGTTAGGAGAAGGCGTTAGACATACATAATAGTTGAGAGGTGAGAATATCAAGTGAGAGAACGTGACTTACATGTATAAAATATTCATTGTTTAATGCAATTTATACACTTTCCGTTTTAAAATTATTTTTAACTCGGGCTGTAACATGTTTCTTGCAAATCTCTTCATTTTCTCTCTCTCTCTCTCTCTCCCTCTCTCTCTCTCTCTCTCTCTCTATATATATATATATATATATATATATATATATATTGGGGGTACCTCGTCCATTTTATAAGACAAAAGAAGTAGACGAACTGAGCCCTATTAAAAATAGGAAGAGTCCGGCCCGAACTCCAAAGCCTAAAGTGCAGTTATTTAACAATAACCCATCATATTCCTAAAATATCTTATGAGATATTCTAGGGATAGTGGGATAACGTGGGAGTACTAAACATCCCCACTCTCTGAAGTTTACATGTATATATTATATCCCTGACCCTAGGCAAATGGTATGTAACTGGAAATACTCCTCTAGAAAAAAGAGAAATAGAATTTGAGAGCACCACCGTGGACGTAGGTAATTTTCCGAACCACGTACATCTTATGTTGTTTGTGATTGCAATTATTCTTGTTCTTTATTTTCTGGTGATTGCATTTACTTCGAATTTGCATTGAGATTAATTGTCACCGCAATTGGCACCGTCTGTGGGAAGTGGTTGTTCTTCCTTTGAAAAAGCCGTCACCGACAAGAACCTAGAATATCTTATCACAGTAGCAATGCCCCTCAAGTGGGGGATATTCAAGAGAAACCTATCCCTTGCAGGGTTAGATCTGAAGTTCGATGCTCAAACCTAAGTCTTCATCCGGAATGGCAAGCTTCGAAAGAAAGCCATGGGCCAGCTAGGTCTACACAAGTTTCTAGGATGATCGACGCCTATGAGGCCAGGCTCCAAGAGCAGGAGGAGGCTACTCGCAATTAGGAAGCCGAAAATGCTTGCCTCAAAAAGAGACAAGAGAAAATGGAGAAAGAACTCCATCGTAATACGAGGCAATGTCATTATTGGACTCCTAGCCCTCAGGAGACCAAATCTCGCAGTCGAGGAGGGATCCCAAGGAATGGGTCTCAAAGAATTGAGGGACACGGTTTAGATAATGACAGGTCCGAGCAACAACAATCGTCTAGCCATTACAAAAGCCTAGGTTGAAGTAACAAAGACATATAAAACTTAGTCGGGAGAGAGATGGACCAACACCCAACACATCGGGGTCACAGATCGACAAGAGAACTAGCTAGGCGAGCTCTCAGGACCTAGACGAAGTCCCCTTTTTCAAGCGCAATAGAGGAAGAGGAAGCCCCCAAGAAATTCCCAATGTCCAAATTCAAAATTTACAATGGAAAGACTGATCCCATCAACTATGTCAGACAGTACAGGCAAGCCATGACCCTTTGGAACCCCAAGGATGCACTGATGTACTGAATTTTCTCATCGAGTTTGCACGACGTGGCCCAAAAGTGGTTCAAGAAACTCCCCCACAGATCCATTAGAAACTTCGAGTCCCTGGAAAAGTTTTTCACAGTACGCTTCATTACCAGTAGCTCCCATCCGAGGAGAATGTATTCCTTGTTGACAATGAAGAAAAATCCCCGGGAGAACCTTAAAGACTATGCGAAAAGGTATTGGGAGCTGTTCAATGAGGTCGAGGACTGATCGGAGTAGGTCACCGTTTCATCCTTCAAGATTAGCTTACCAAGCTCCTACCTCTTGCACCAGTCCCTCACTAAGAAGGAGTCCACAACCATCGACAGCTTGATGGCCCTTATTGAAAAATATGCCAGAGTCGAAGATGTGACCCATCTCATTTCAGGGGAAAATGGTCGCACCAAGGTCGTCGGTAAGAGAAGCGAAAAGAATGAGGGTCAAAAGAAAGGGAACAATAATGGGGTCAAGAATGGGCCTAAGAATGGAAGCAAGAGTGACGCCTCGAAGGAATTTCAAGCAGTAAATACAGTTTTTAGAGATCCGATCTATAGGATTTTGGAAAATATCAAGGACAAACCGTTCATTAAGTGGCCCAGGAAAATGGGTGGAGACTCATCCACGAGGAACAACGCACTGAGATGTGCTTTCCATAAGGAGAGCGAGCATTAAACCCAGCACTGCAAAGCCCTCATGTCACACCATGAAGAGCAAGCTTAAGCATGACACTTAAGCGAATTTGTAGAGAAAAAGCCAGTGAAGGTAGTTGTCCATGGAGAATAAAGTCCCTATAACTCGCTCGAGGAAGACATTGGTCATGTGTTCGCAGTAATTCATGGGGCATCTAACCTCAAACAGATTCAAAAAAATATGGCTCGAATGAAGTGAAAAAGCTTACAGTAGTAATGAAAGCTTTTCAAATCGATCCAGCCAAAATGCAGGCTCAAAAGCGTCGACGAGTAAAAGATGTCGACTACAGCAA
Source organism: Sambucus nigra (assembly GCA_949130495.1). NCBI lineage: Eukaryota > Viridiplantae > Streptophyta > Magnoliopsida > Dipsacales > Adoxaceae > Sambucus > Sambucus nigra. Next base: position 4,152,007 of record CASBWL010000026.1, read on the forward strand.
GCATATTGTGTTCATAGATGAGGACTTAGTGGTAGTAAGAACCCCACATCATGATGCACTGATCATTACACTCATGATAGCGAACTATGACATAAACAGGTTGCTCGTCGACCAAGGCATCTCATCCGAAGTAATTTATCTCGATCTATTTAGGAAATTAAAATTAAGTGTCGCCGACCTAAAGGAAGCCATCGTTCATTTAGTTGGCTTCGCTGGAAAAATAACCATCCCTTTGGGAAATATCATCCTGCCAGTAAGGGATGAAAATATCTAAAAAATGATCAAATTTCTCGTGGCCGATATTGATTCAACTTACCAAGAAATCCTCGGCAAAGGATGGCTGCACGCGATGAAGGTTGTCCCATCTACCTACCATCAGAAGGTCAAATGTGTGAATGAAAGAGGAGTGGTGGAGATCCATGGAGATCAGGAGATGGCAAGAAAGTGATTTATAGCAACCATCTATCCCAAACTAGAGAAGAAGGTTGAAGAAGTCAGAAGTAAGAATGAGGAACAAGAGAGGCTAATGCCCTCCAAATAGAAACTAAAATATGGGAGATCAAGAGTGGAAGAGATCAGGATCGTTCCCTTTGAGAGAGTCGTCGAGAATTTGGAAGAAGTCACGGCTAGTTGCAACTCAAATTAGAGAAATTTCATAATCAGAACCTCACTCACCGACCGCGAAAAGAGGGAGTTGGTAACCGTACTTAGGAGTAACTTAGATGTCTTTGCATGGGAGCCTTACGAGTTCCCCATGATTGATCCTCACATCATTTGTCATCGACTGCACGTCGATCCATCTTTCAAGACAATAGCACAAAAAGCTCGATAAACTTCTCATGATAAAGCCAAGGTAGTGGAGAAGGATGTTGAAAAACTGCTGGACGCAGGATTCATATGGGAAGTTCAGTTCCCCAAGTGGTTATCCAACCTAATGGTTGTCCCCAAGAGTAATGAAAAGTGGAGAGTCTGTATCGACTTCACTGATCTTAAGAAAGCATGCCCTAAAGATTACTTCCCGCTCCCAAAGATCAATCAGCTGGTGGAAGCCACGACATCACATGAGAGGATGATCTTCCTGGTCATATACTCTGGATATCAGCAGATCCCTCTACACGTGCCGGATCAATACAAAACAACATTTATAACCACAGTTGGGTTATATTGCTACAAAGTTATGCTTTTTGGGCTCAAACATGCAGGAGCCACTTACGAGCGATTGGTCACCATGATGTTCAAAGACCAAATGGGAAGCACTATAGAGGTTTACATCAATGACATGATCATCATAAGAAAGATCAAAGAGACAACCTCTCTTATCTATCAAGGACCTTTGAAATCCTCAAGAAGTAATGAATGAAGCTCAATGCGAGCAAGAATTCCTTTGGTGTCCAGTCACGAAAATTCCTTGGGTACGTGGTCAGCAAGAGAGGTATTGAAGCCAACCCAGACCAGATTGATGCTATCAACAGAGTAAAGCCCCCCAAAACAATAAAATACGTACAAAAGCTCACAGGAATGCTCGCCTCCCTAAATCGATTCATCTCAAAATCTTCCCAAATGGTGCCAACTTTTCTTCCATTTATTGAAGAAAATCGAGGAGGTGGAATGGAACGAGGATTGATCGAGGGAATGAGAAGGGATCAAAGCTTACCTCAGCAGACCGCCTTTTCTCGTAATCCCTTAAGAGAATGATACTCTATAACTTTACCTTGCAGTATCTAGTCATCACGGAATTTATAGGAGAACAACCTTGCGACAAGACCTAGACTAGTCATTAAAGTAAAGTTTAACCAACGATAGCCGTCTGGAGATTATACGTTAATGGAGCCTCCATTCGAGAGGGGCATGAGTAGGCATCATGCTAGTTACCCCAGAAAATGCAATACTCGAGTAAGGAATCAGGCTTGGATTTGAAGACTCCAACAACTAAGTAGAATATGAGGCACTGATCGTAGGACTTGAGAATGCAAGAATGTTAGGGGCAAAGAAACTACAAGTTTTTGACGACTCACAGTTGGTATCCAAACAGATAAGTGGCAATTTCAATGTAAAAGATGAGAGGATGGCAACCTATCTCACCAATGTGAAAGGATTGATTGCCAACTTTGAGCACATTAGCATCCAATAGTTTCCCATGGGACAGAAGAACCATGTTGATGCCTTACTAGCCTAAAGCTCAGTAATTAACTCTGACTTGAAGAGGATAATTCCGATAGATTTACTTGCCCAGCCAAGTATCAACCAGATCAAGGAACTTATGAACATAGAGCACGTTGTCCAAATCGAGACAACCCCTAGTTGTAGGGATCCCGTAATAGATTATTTAAAAGATGGTTTACAACCAACAGATAAGAAAACCGCTCATCAGATAAGAGTTAAAGTTGCTCGCATTCAGTTATCTTCTAAGGGCAAGCTGTATAAGAGATCTTTCATTGGCCCTTACCTCCAGTTCATTCATCCAAAAGACGTCGAGCGAGTCTTGTTTGAACTACATGAGGGAATTTGTGGGAGCCATATTGGGGGTAGGTCGCTAGATTTTCAAGTAATGAAATAAGGGTACTGGGGCCTGTACATGTAGAAAGACGCTGGAATCTATGCTCGAAAGTGTGAAAAGTGCCAACTTCATGCACCTATGGTTCATCATCTAGCCAATGACTTGAAGTCACTTACTAGCCCATGGCCCTTCATCCAATGGGGTATATATATCGTGGTCTCTCAAATAACAGCAGCAGGTAATTGAAAGTATTTGTTGGTCATAACCGATTACTTCACCAAGTGGATAAAGGCATAGCCACTATTCATATAGAGGAACATTATCACTCACTTTGGGATCCCCAGGACTATCATCATTGATAATGGAACCCATTTTGAGATAGGCCTCTTTCAGGGTTTCTACAGTGACCATGGGATCAGGCACTACTTTAGCTCTGTGGCATATCCTTAGAGAAATGGACAGGCTGAGGCTTCCAACAAAACGGTGATTGGTGGGTTAAAAAAGCATTTAGAGAGAGCTAAGGTAGCATGGGTAAACGAACTACCCCACATCCTATGGGCTTACCGCACCACCCCAAGGCGAGAAACTGGAGGGACACCATTCTCACTTACGTATGCGATGGAGGCAATTATCCTTTTAGAAGTTGGCCTCCCTACCATGAGATCCACCCTAATTGACAAAAGGCCATAACGATGAAGAATTGCTCACTGAAATTGACTTATTCGAGCAGGGAATGGAGTTGGATCTAGTAAAACTAGCAGCCTATCAGCAATAGCTAGCAAAGCACTATAATAAAAAGGTCAATCCAAGAACATCCCCGGTTGGGACTACGTCGTAAGGAAAGTTCTTGGCAGCTTTGTAAAACCATTGGATGGAGAGCTCGGGCTGAACTTGGAGGGATCATTCAAGGTGATGAAAGATGACCTATAAAGAGCCTACCACTTAGAAACGCTAGAGGGAAGGGAGATACGAAGAGCTTGGAATGAAGCCAACTTCAAGAAATTCTACTTCTAGATTTCTTTTTTACTTTTGCGAACTTAATGTTGAATTTTCAATACTTCTCTGATTAATAATATTTGTTTGACAGTGGAATTTTATGAAGTGTTGGTTTTCTTAATCTACATTATAATATATGCACCCTCTCCAAGTCACATGATCCCCTTTTAATATGGAAAACTAAGATCACAAGAAAATTATTAGCTAAATAGCGAGGTCGATGTATAATGACCCTCCTCAGGCATTTGTCAATTAACACGAATGACCTCCTAGCTTTCCCCTGGAAATATATAATGCCTTACATGGGACCCTTAGGAAATATGGCCAACCCAGGTTGGTCGCCAACATTATTTGGCCTAAAAATCCTACTCGGATAAAATATCTAATACCAGGTGTATCCTCGCCATTGCCTCAATTAGGCCTAAGGCAGTGTGACGACACGACTTAAAAGGTAAAGTAAGGAAGAATGGTACACTTAAAAGATTACTAGACTGGGGGGATACTCACTCGATAACTAACTCCGCCTAAGTCATATCTAGTCGGCTGAAAGAGCCCAAGATAACTAAACAAGAGGTTAATAAAGTAATAAATAACACAACACATGTTTAGTCAGAAAATCGCCCAAAATATAAATATTTTATTACATCACTACATGTATAAATAGTTACATACGATAAGTTAATCTAATCCTAACGAGGACCAGGTCGTTGAGCAAGATAGTCGGCTATTTGCACTCTTCCTCCATCATCTGGGTGAGGAGTGGATTCCTCCTTAAGTTCACTTAAAATCGGCTCCAGAAGCTGTCTTGGGATCGCGTCTATAGGAACCCAGCAATCATCCATTCTGAATGGGTTCGGCATCAAAGTTGAGGGAGAGATTTCATGCCTATACTAGAGGACAGAGTTCCTGGGAACTTATAACTCCCTGAGGGCACTCAACCACCCCATTATAAAAGCTAAGTCCTCGACCTCCTTCAACTTCGTGGGAGCATCAGTCTAACCTTAATCATAACCATCCGCCCACGCCTGCCGAGGACCATTTTAAAAAACTATCTCAACCTGGTAATATATCACTGAAGCCCAACTGCAATCACATAGCCTCGAAAACATCCCCTTTTTGCTCAATAATCTCCCTCTGAGAACTGTTGGGAAGGTATCCATCTCGCTGTGTCATTGATGATGAAGAACCTTGGATAAGCAATGAAGTTAAGCTCAATGCATCTCCCTCATGCGTGTGATCTATCTCTTCATAATATCATTTTTTTGTTGGAGCATCTCTCTAACCAAGTTAACTTCAGACTCTTCTAGGAGTATCATTTTGGGAGCATTAACCTCTTCTTGAACAGAGTCACCAATCTCACTCATATCCTCGACTCTATCTTTTAACATTAACCAGCTCAGATTGGTTCTTGTATTCTCGGTTCCTTGCTCGGAGATACTTTCAAATTCTTATAAAGACACGATGGACCTGGTTGCTCATATTAGTACCAAGGATTTGGCCAAAAAGGGAACTAGTAGGGATATAGTCCTCAAGATCAATAAGCTACAAATCATACACGTGTCGAGAATAAATAAATAAGTATATGAAAAGGAAGAGAACTTCATTTCATTAAAATAAAAATAGTTCAAGTAAAACTACATCAGCGAGAAAAGGAGAAAAAGGAGCCACACAAAAAATACAAAGGCCTCCTAAAAAGACTAGTTGGCAACCTCAGTCTTCTCTGAGGACGCTGGCCTCTTCCACTTATCTGCAGTAGCCTCATTTGCACCTCCCTCAGATGGAATGGCCACTAGTACTTGATCAGTGGGAGCATCAACAATAGTAGTTGGAGTAGATGGAACACCTCCATTGGTAGCAGGAGGAGGCACTCCCTCTACAACAGGTTTTGGTCCAGGGTTACGCCTGTCAAAGAGAGGAGAGTCAACGTCCACCTCAGCAGCGATCAAAGTGTTGTCCTAACATTTCTTGAAGTTTAAACGTCTGATATAGTCGATCTGAGCCTTGGCATCCTCGTATGCTGCGAGCCACCTAGCATTGTAAGGGCTCTCTTTGATGGTGGCAACCTCAGATTCTATATTTCTTATCTTCTCGGTAAGCTATTTATTATCCTCAACCACAACTAGCTTGCTCATGCAGACCATGTTATAGGACCGCCTCAGCTCCTCTAGCTCCTTAGACGCTGCCTCTTTTACTTTGTTAGCTCTATCCAAGGAAAGATTAAAAGAATTTATAGCACAACTAGAAACCTTTAAGCTCGCCTCTAGATCAACATTCATCCTCGCCAGCTCATCGCGACTGTGATAAAAGACGGTGAAGTTAGACAAAATTGCAGAGGATTAAGAAAACATTAGCGAAGAAGTTATGAAAAAGAAAATTGTAAAATTAGAGAAGTAAAAATAGACTTACCAAGGCTAGCCCCTGACTCACCTTTAGGGTTAACTCGCCCGTCCCTCTGCTTAATGACCTCTGGCAATCTATTGGCAAAACTACTATCTCGAGCACTATCGGTTGCAGTTAGGGATCAAGAGCGACAGAATCCCCCTCAGCTAAGGAAGACAGGGGCACCAAGGACTGTCCCTTCTTTTTCCTCGCTTCTTCTCTCCTCCTTTCTTCTTCTCTCTCCTTATTCTCCATCTCGACCCTCTTCCTCTCTTCCTATTTATTCCTCTCTTCCTATTTCTTTATCTCTCTCTCCCTCACCAATGCCTCCTATTAATTCTCCCTCACCCTTTCATGAGACATAATTTGGGAGCCAGTGGCAGTATCCCCACTCCCAAACTTCTGCTTCTTTAGCCTGCGATCAAGGGCAACATTGTCCGCATCATCATCTTGGATTAAATTCTTCCTGGGGGGCCATAGTCTCCTCGATGTAACTCTTTAAATTCTATGTACTCTCCTTTGAACTGGAAGATACCTCACCACTCGATCTATCCTCACTAGAATCACCCTTAGATCCACCTCCCGTACCTCCTACACTACATTCACTAGAGCTACTCTCCTCCTCGTCTAATTGAATTGGCTTCGCAATGACCTCTTCTAGGATATCGAGGTGAGGAATGCTATCAGCAGTTCAGGTAATGAAGATGGTTCCTATGTTCTTATACTCTAAAAGGAAAGCACCTGATCTCGGGTGCTCGTCGTCAGCCAAATATTCCCTTATATTCCAATCTTTTATCAGCTGAGCATCTGAGATTTTATAGAGAGCATGTTCCAAGTTCTCGATCTTCACTGAAAAAGGAAAAAGGAGAACATAAGAGACTGAATACACTAAGTAAATAAGAAGATCAAGAAAAATATCTACCAATATACTCCTCCCCATAGAAGGGAATCGTAGGTCCCTTGTACCTAGTCCCCTCGGTTTAGGCAAGGAACTGTCAGTTCTTGGCAATTAAGCCTTCGTGTGAATAATCCTTATGGAAATCAAGTAGATTGAATACCAACACCCTCTCAAGACTCTTGGCTTTCAAATAGAGTAGACCAGAGTCATTCGAGAAAAGGAACTATGTATAAATAACTAAAGAAGTGTAAAAACAAGCGATTCATGGTAAAGGTTAGACCGCCCAGAGACAATAGGAGAACATGAATCTAATGCCCATCCTCAATGTCTCGAACATTATGAGGGATAGGGGCACATTAAATGTTCACCCAGTTAGGGGTGTTGTAGAACTCCCTAAACTCATCTATTGATCTACTACCTATTCTTACCATAAACAAACCCTAATAGTGATAGAAAATAAATTTCAACAGAAAAGAAAGGAGAAGAAGTCTGGAAGACTTAAGAAGTAAGAATCAGATTGAGACAACGTAAAGCCACAAGCAAGGAAGATAAGCAAAGGCTCGAAGATGAAGGGTGAGACCTGGAAGTGAGAAGACGTAGTTAAAATCAAAAGATGTCTCGATAGTGCAAAACTTGTGAAGTGATGTCAGAAATGGCTCCTTCAAACAGTTTTAAACCGTCTCAATGATGACACATGGAGAACAAAGTATATCTTCCACCTAAATCCCTTAGGAAGAGACGTTTCACTCCCCAAAATCTTCACTCAATTCACAAAAATGTCATCAGGGCTATTATTTAAAATTATTAAGTCCAAATTGTGACCCAAATTTTTTAGGGGAAATTGTGGGTACCTCGTCCATTTTTATAGGCTCGAAGAAGTAGACAGACTGAGCCCTATTAAAACTAGGAAGAGTACCTCCCAAACTACAAAGCCTAAAATGCCGTTAGTTAGCCACAACCCATCATGTTCCTAAAATTTCTCATGAGATATTCTAGGGATAGTGGGCTAACGTGTGAGTAATCAACACCCCCACTCTCGGAGGTTTACTTGTATATATTATATCCCTGACTTGGGGCAAAGGGTATTTAACTGAAAATACTACTCTGTAGAAAAGAGAAATAGAAACTAAGAGCACCACCATGGACGTAGACAATTTTCCAAACCACGTATATCTTGTGTTATGTGTGATTGCAATTATTCTTGTTCTTTATTTTTCTGGTGATTGCATTTTCTTATAATTTGTGTTGAGATTAATTTTCACCACACACACACACACACACACATATATATATATATATATATATATATATATATATATATATATATATATATATTGCATCAGGTGCCCAGACACAGGGACATTAAGCTTAGAGTTCCCATCAGATAACGTACTGTAGCTGTTGTGGAAGTTACATAGCCTTGGTATTAGACACCTCCATTTATCCTTGACTCATTCGGAGTACTTTATATCAGTCAAGGCCTGTTGCCCATTCTTATTTCGATATTTTTACTTCAGACATTTGTTTTTATTTCACTTATTAATCTCTATTTCATATCACACTATTGTAGTGGGATTTTATTCTGGATGTGTTTACTCCATCCTACGTTAATTCACTTTGTCAATTAATTTCCTATGAGATTGTATTGGATAATTAATGTTTATTTATTGCTTTATTTGGTTGTTTGTTAATTCAAGATAAAATTTGACATCAGGCTTTTTAAATATTAGGTGGTTAGTGTTTAATAAAAAGTTTTTCGACAGTGATGCAAATGATGATATAACTGGATATTCTGTTTTAAATTAAATAAATGACTGATCACCCGATATTTAATTAGGCGGGGTGTCATACCCCCCCCCCCCCCCAACACACACACAAACAGAGGATCCAACTAATCCATTCCTAATACCTGAAGCACTATCCTATACGTCTCGAGTCTGTCCTCGACTCTTAAATAATTGAATTCCTCATTAATTAAATTAATAACATAGCATAACCTTGCTGAAATACCTGGACTTACCAAACCATCCCGTAAATAATATCATCTGAATTCTTCTATCCCAAATTCTTTATGTAGAATACTCAAAGTATTATTTGTCCCACATACGCTAACTTAATTCCGAATATACCCTTCCATTTCAAGGTTGTTTACACGCTTCTGAGGTCCCTTCTAGTGGCCTATGCTATTTTATGGGTCCCCCAAACCAACCCAAATTTTCCATATTTAACCAAACCTTTAAAAACAACCCTCACTGTGATATTCCAGAAAACCAAATTGGTTTGGCCTGGAAGGGAACCGATTCACTGTGGTAGTCTGGCCTAAAACGACATAGTTTTTATTCTAGCAAAATCCAACCTATGTTATTTCCCAATTTCAGTCCCAATGACCCTCTAAATCATTTTTCTTCACTACCCAATCAATATAAAACGTAAAGGGACATCTTTTAAATGATTTTAACACCCAACAATCATCTTATTTCAAAGTATTTAATCATCAATTATCAAATAAATCCAGGCTTATGATTCTCAATTATGAACACCTCAATTTAACATGGTTTCAATTCAAAAACCCATCTAACTATGATCAAACTGTCACACCCCGCCTAATTTCGGCATCGACCGCCACCAAAACTATACCATCCTTAGCATGTGACTAATATGAAACATATTAAATTTAATCATCAAAGTAAATAATGAGACTAATCCCAATAAACGATAACCATCCATACGAAATAAATCCATCAGCATGTTAATCTCCAAATAAATCCAATCTCCAATATATGTAAAGCTGAATACAATGATCAACCGTGAATAACTGAATAAAACCCATGCAACTATGGAACCGAATGGCCCACCAAATCCATAAACTTTATCTCAATATACATACGAAGGAATGGAAACTAGCTAAGCACTAAGCATAAAATAAATAATTCCAACTGCATCTCCAAGATATTACTCCAGTAAATCCTATGCAGTTAATCCAATACTAACACCTGAAAAAGGCTAGTCAACGCACGAGGTCAGAACCCCGAGCATGAATGCACAATACTCTCCTCAATTACAGTTCATGAAAATAGATAGTAGCATTATACCCAATAAATATCACAATAGAGTATTTTAATTAAATGAGATAACTAATCGCAATTATAACAAAGCACTGCCTATCCCACTATTTCTTATTCAAAACCCACAGCAATATTATTTTGAATAACTCTCAGTCCCAAAATGTTAATTTAATTTAATTAACCCAATTTATCACTCTTCCCAATTTATTATTATAATAGCGGTCCTCCCGCCCGGGTGGTACTCCAACCAAAGTTGTTCATTTCACCTCGTCGGGATTTTTGAATAAGAAATGGTGGAATAGGGAGTGCTTTATTATTATTGCGATTAATTATCTCATTTAATTAAAATATTTTATTATAATATTTATTGTGTATAATGCTACTGTCTGGGTTCATGGACCCTAACTGAGGAGAGTAGTGTGTATGTCTGCTGGGGGCTCTGACCTCGTGCGTTTACTAACCTTTTTCAGGTGTTAGCATTGGATTAGCTGCATAGGATTTATTGGAGTTATATCTTAGAGATGCAGTTGAAGTTGTTTATTTTATGCTTAGTGGTTAGATAGTTTCCATTCCTTCGTATATCTATTGAGACAGAGTTTATGGATTTGGTGGGCCATTCTATTTCACAGTTGTACGATTTTTATTCAGTTATTCACATTTGATTATTGTATTCAGTTTTACATATATTGGAGATTGGATTTATTTGGAGATTAGCACGGTGATGGATTTATTTTTTATGGATGGTTATCATTTATTGGGATTGATTTCAATATTTACTTTGTGGATTAAATTTAATATGTTTCATATCTATCACATGCTAAGGATGGTATTTTATTTAGTTCACGCCCGTCATAGTTTTGGTGGCGGCCGACGCCGAAATTAGGTGGGGTGTGACACAAACCTATAAATCTCTATCAAGATCTTATTTTTATCAGGTTGGGTTCATTCAATAACATCATACATGAATTTAAATCGTTGAATACGAAATTAATTTCACATATCCCCATTTATATTTAAACCCCCACCCAAAAAATAATTTTCATAGCACCTACAATTAATATGAATTGAATTGACTACAAATATGATTAAGAAAGTTAATTATTTTCCTTAAAATATTCATAGGGTCTGAATCATCCTCGTGTGTGATAGATTAACAATAGGAGCCCTTGAATCTTCTCCCAATTTGGCCTCATCTAGAGTTGTCTCTCTCGATTTCTCTTTTTTTCCCTCTCTTCCACGTATCCTAGGGTTTTAGAAGAATGGATTGGCTACATAACCACACTAACCCTCTTGTTTTATATTAGAAATCACGAAATTTGGTTATTAGGATAATTTAAAATGACACTAATAACCCTACGTAATTTCGAACCTAGTCTAAAAAGCCCCTAGAACCAAATTACTGCCACGGGTGCTTAATTATGACTATTTCGACCTATTTTGGGATCAACTTTGCACTCGAAATCGCCATCCGAGTCATTATACATTATTTTTCTATCTCAACCTTTAAAATAGTTTACTCGTAAGTCCCGATTGAGATACCGTCAAATTTCCCTCGCTATTACCCACTACGATGTACTAACAATTTATCAAATTTTATTTACTATAATTATACTTTGTAAATTTAACACATACATATTAATCTTATTCTCACCAATTAATATTTACTAATTTCACATTATTTTCCATTTAAACTAAATTATGTCACACAACTAATTAAAAATGCTAAAATGAATTACTAGAAATTATGGTTTATTACAATCAATAATAAAATAAGTACAAATCCAATCTTTCTCCATTAAACCCTCTCACATGAATTACAGAACCCCCCCTATATATATATATACAGTACTGCTCTTGTGTGGACCAATTCACATTTTAAGAGTGCGGACCGGACATCTGTCACACTTCAAAGCTTACTGCCAAGTGACACGTATCCAGTCCGCACACTTCAAATGCTCACCGGTCCGTACAAAATTAGTACTGTCATGACCTCGACCCAAAATAGTAGTAGGGAATAAGTGTCTTGACATGCCACCAAGGAAATAAGTATTCTTACTTAAATTGTTTACTTAAATAAATGCAATGGAAATACAATCACATGGTTATGAATCGTAAAATATTGAACATGAAGGAATTACGTCAACAGAGATTTCTAAAGGAAACTTCATTTATATTAAAAGTATTAATGAGTTACAACTTTAGACAAAATTTAGAGCCTATTACTAGAGAGCCAAACTTGCTCTATCTGATAAAGCAAACATTCTAGTTAAAGTAATAAAAAGATCTCCAAAAGCTAAACTTTAAACATAGTCCTCTTACGTTCCATCCACTTTCCTAATTATTTCTTGAAAAATGGTTATTTATACAACATCAGTTAAAAGCCGAATGAGATTCAATCTCCATACATTCTAGGGTTTTTAAGAAAATTGATACCTATTCAATTTAAAACAAAAGGCACATATATATATATATATATATACATAGAGAGATAGGAAGTTGCAATAATATATATAAAGTAACTGACAGTATATATTTTCAAAATAAAAACATAATAGATAAAACAATTGAGCAGTATGTCAATTTTCCAGTTTTAGCGGCCATGTATGCTCTAATACCCCAAAAGATAGTGTTATCAAATGTTTCCACCCAACAACAACACAGACATAAAATCATAATTTCTGGAACAACGCCTTATTTAGGGCACACCAGCGATAAACCAGTTGGAAAGGTACCACCCAAATATTTCCACCCGGTAGTCAAGGCCAACATAGTAAGAGAGTTTCCATAGGCTGAATAAATAATTTAAAAATTCAAATCAAATGTTTATATCAAGAGATATACACATATAACAAATGATGGAATCATCAGTATTAGATGTATTTTGAGAATAAAAGAAATTCACAAAATATATATAGTTTATATAATATAATATAATCAAAATGTGCAAGAAATGGCATAGAGTACTCACCCGAAATGGAGGTCGAAATTATAGATATTGAGTCTTGATCACACGTTAATCTACAAAATGCAATAAAGGTTTAAGTACACGTTCTAAACAAGTCTAGTCTATATATTGTATTTTAGTAATAACTTGTTTTAAATGATTACTAAAAACCATTTTCTTAACTTTTAAAACTCATTGATCATAATTTAAGAATTCAATCCATAGTTCTTCCTAATCAGTCGGTTTCCAGTAGTGAAGGAGGGTCACAAGGGCACCACTTAAATACCATCTCATCTATACAGAACATTTACGAATTCATTCCTCGTATAGATGGAGGATCACAAGGGCAGCACGTAAATACCATCTCATCTAGACATAATTTCACCGGGCCTGACTTTGGAATTACTTAAATGGGTTTCCATAATATTGAGCAATTACTTTGAAAAGAATCATTTTTTAAAAGCGTATATATAATTTCAAACAAGTTTACATATATTGAAAATAAAATCAACTTGGATTTCTTCTAAATTTTACGTTTTGATTAGTGAAGCCTTTAGTTTATCTTACCAGCATAACTACTAAGTAAAGCTATAAAATAATAAATTAAAAGTATAAATATGCATTATAACACTAGAGAAGATTACCTTTAGATGAATATCCCTAAGAACTTCAAGAACTTTTTCTAAATTTTTTCCACACTTTCTGTCACTATTTCTTTCTATAATTCTCAAGGAAATGGTGTGAGTTTAAAATGATCCCGAAGGACCTATTTATAGTTTTCTAAACATACCACGGTGTTGACACCTGTCTAGCTGACCAAGCCTTTACAATGGCGAGTCAGCGTTGAAGTGTCGCATAATGATGGCGTATTGCAGCGTTAATTCGCCAAATGACAACACGTGTTTTAGCCTTGTCTCTAAAGATGACACGTGTTATAAGCTTTAGCTATATGGATGGCATTGTAAGTACAAGGTGTCAAGAATGAGGTGGAGAGGTATTGAGGGTATAAGGGTCATTTTACACATGAAGGGCCTTTTTGTAATGTCACACAATATATTTTTAATATTTCTTAGAGGTCCTTGAAAATATTTTATTTACACAAAGGTCATTTTTTATTTTTTATTTTGGTCCCCAAAACTTTCTTTATTAACACCAAGTCCCTAAAGTTTAATAAAACTAAATTTTCTACCCTAAAATTTATTATTTAGCTTCTGATGTGTCATAAAACTTCAATTTAACCCATTTTACAATTGATTCTTCAAATTTAAAAAAAGGGATTTGTCATATTAAGAACCTAGAATATAACATATGTAATAATACAACATTTATCAGATAATAAGTAAGACGCAATTGCAGAATAAACTATATATGAACATATAAAAATGGGGTCATTACATCCTACCCTCCTTATAAAAAGTTTTGTCCCCAAAGTTGAGTTACATTAATTTTCAAACAGGTAACAATATCACTCCTTTATTCATCTTCCTTCTCCCATGTTGCTTCTTGAATGAAATGATTATGCCATAATCCTTTGGCAAGTGGAACTACCTTGGTTCGTAATATTTGATCTTTATGGTCCAAAATTTCTAATGGATGCTCAATGTAGGTGTAACACCCCGCTTAAAATAATAACGGGTGGCCAGCCCTATACTACATTAAATCAGGAATTTCAGATGGTCCAGTCTCAACATCAACTGTCGGTACAATATAATATATATCTAACTACCCGGTATCATACAAGCAAGATGTTAAAATTAAATACAATGTGCAATAGACAACCAACTAACACTACTAATAAAAGAAAGATGCATACTAGAATTATGATAAATGTAACGAATAACTATAAATGAATATGCCATAAGGAAATAAACCCGAATAAGCTGTCGGGTCACAGCAAATACAATGACTGAAATGGAATAAATATGAATATTTATATAATAATCCTTGGGTACAAACCCTATGCACAAGATGAATCCTACCTAGATTTTGAAGAAGTAGGAAGCGAAGACAAGCTAAGTCCCGCAACAGTACGCACCTGTCATGGCTCCCAAGACTCTGGATAGAAGGTCATTCGACATCCACACGGTAGGGCACCTGTAGTAATATATATATATATATATATATATATATATATATATATATATATATATATATAAGCAGGAGAGAAAAGTAAACGGGTCAGAGCCCAAGTTATGAAAAATATTTAGCAAGTGTGTTAACCGTGCATAATAAATATCGGAGCACTTATTTCATAATTAAAGTGGAATCGCACTCTTGTGGAACCCCAACTAACCTCTCATCTAAAGGCACGCACCTATTCGCGTCCTTAAATTTTAGTTAAATTACCCCAATTATAAGGACAACCTAACTAGTCATAGGCCTAGCCTACACCAACGAGATCTACCTTCCTATCATACCTCAAGAATCCACCCCCATTTTAACCACAGTTAAGTATTTATTTTCAATCATATGTGCCTTATTAGGCTTAGTGGATTCCGATTTATACTATAACTAATTATAAATCTGAATAAGTTACCCATATGTATTTTGGTGGAAACACATGATTTTATTTCTAATTAATATGCATACAAAATTATTATTGACAAAACTTCTCTCCAATTTCAACGCTGCGCTGCGTTTCGTGCGTGGGGTTTCTCGCAGAGCGAAATCCAAATAAGGAACCACCCCGTTACACTACTCCATGTCAACGTCGATCCTGGAGATCCATTATGCCACACATAAATAATGACAAAACTTCTCTCTAATCCCAACAATGCACTACGTTTCGTGCGTGGGGTGTCTTGCAAAGCGAAATCCAAACAAGGAACCACCCCGTTACACTACTCCTTGACAATGTCGATCCTAGAGATCCATAATGCCATACATACCATATAATCCTACCCCTACTATTAAATTTTAGACTACAATATGAAAACAACTAAAAAAAAATCTCCAATAATATCCTTAGGATGATGTAACCGAAATATTCCTTAAATGCGATACATCAATCCCCATCAATCTAGCACACCATAATCATCCAAGATGTACTCCACAACGATACCATATCCTTTTTATCTATAGGATATATAAATATATATAAAGGCATTTTATTCTAACCATATATATATATATATATATATATATATATATATATATGCCATAATCATCCATACCGGTGACCAATAGTACATATCATATCTGATGTACAATGGCCATGAACAAATAATATACCCGACTATATATATATCGCCGATAAAACTGCATCAATGCTATCATCTTCCCAGTTCCCGGCTCACATAGCAATACTGGGGCCACCATGGTGGGACTAAACGACACTCATCTCGTGGTAAACTCACGCACACGACGTCCCGGGAAGCAGTCATAGCTCCAAACCGGCAATGAGACGAAACATACCCACCATGTCTCATCCCAAAAATATAAAAATGTAAGTCACATAATAACACATGGGACGACTATGACCTGGGGAATATCCACACCCTGCTTTTCTAGCCAGGATGATCACCATCTACGCGCGCAACTTTCCAATGATAGCATGAGCGAGGTATGCTTAACCAAATAAGTATATATATCATTCACATGCACAATATATATACATCCATATGATCCAATCATATAATTAAACATTAAACCATCATATACGGTTTAAATATCCATACCACGTAAGACCACAACATAAATATATCCATATATTCATATCTATAGAGATATAAACACATATATTCACATATCTTTATCTCTATATCTACAAACTAATTCTCATTCATATGTATAAGATATCTATATACACTCGGCTATAAGTATATAATATCCTCAATATACAAGCCGTCACCACAAACTCATTTAATTTACCTCGATATGTGAATACAATCCCTCACTTGAAACATATTCAATCATTTTTCCTATGATGAATAATCTCCCAAAATCATATGTATATATATACTTATATATACCACATTAAGGTTCTCACACAAAATTTTGTGTAGGAAACCATTACTACACATACCATCTATATCCGAGCTCAAATCAATACCTCCAATACAAATTTTTACTAAAGGTATACACCTAACCAAAAGTCTACAAACCTCCACTTATTCCACTTTGTTTCAAGTGTTGGAATCCCATGTGATTATCTTCACACAATTATAAATAAACTATCCTAACTAGAATTATTCAACCTTATATTCTAGTTGGTAGTACGATCCAATTGTTCCCAAATTTTGCCTAAGGTTCCATTGTTCTCGTGAACCCTTACTCCTATCGCATTACCAATTGTTCCTTAATCTAAACATTTCTAAGGGTTCGTGACGCCTCTCACTCATTAGTACCCAATCATAACTTAATAGAATCCTATCACTATAAGGATTTAACCTAAATATCGGCCTATAATTTCCCCAACATACCTTCGCAACTTTCTCTAAGAGTTCTTAACCTCCCATCATATATATACTTACTTTTGGTCTATAATTAGGATACTGAACCCCATTGAGGCTTCTCACCATCTGCATAAACTCACACAACTCCTATGCACACATATCTTATCCCAAACTATATCGAGAATTCCCATGATCCTAACATGTGAGAAACCCCTAATCAATCTCCACAATTATATCTCTTACATCACAAGATAAAGCCCCAAACGAACAAACCTATCCCAAAAGGGTTTGAATTCACTAAAGAGAAAAATCCTCAAAATGCTCTATTTTTTAATCGATTCGGCCCCTCCGAATCAATTCGGCCCAATAGCGAATCGATTCGGCCCATCCGAATCGATTCGGTCCAAGGGACCTGAGATTCTGTAACCTTCCGAATCGATTCCCTATGGGTGAATCGATTCGTCCATAAAGACCTGAGGCTTCTGCAACTTGGCGAATCGATTCGGTGGGGGAGAATCGATTCGGCCAGTTCAGAAAGCCCTGAAAATTGGCTGATTTTCTACAAACCCAAATTCTCCAAAATTCAAGTTACACCTCTACTAACCCTTAATCTTCAACCTCAACATGATTTGCAACATCCAAAGTCATCCTACACCTAATCTCATCAATTTATATCCCTTAAACCCAATTAAAATCTTCAATTTCAAGATTTAAACAAAATTTAGGTTTTGATATTAATACCCAAAAACCAATTCTTTAACCCATAAATTATGAAATAAAAAATACACAAATAACTTATTTAGCAAGATTAAACACTTGCCTCAGGTTCATAGAGGTTGAATCGTCCTCGATGACCCAGTTGGACCGAAAATCTTCAAGCTTTCTTCCTTTCTCTCTTCATTTCCTCTTCTTTCTTCTTCTTCTTTTTCTTCCTCTTCTATTTCTCTCTTCTCTCAATTGAGAAGGCTTAATCCGTAAGCCTTTAAAGCCTATAAGACATAAGTCCTAATTTTAAATGTTAATACACTCTTTAAATGACTCGTTTACTCCAATTCGAGTCAAACTGACTTAAAAATAATCTGGAATCGAAATAAAACCCAATGACAGTCATTTTGACTATCTCGACCCTTTCGGGATCGATGGTACTCTCAAAATTATCATCTGGAATACTTTGAAATATTTTCTATTTTTGGACCTCAATTCCCAAATTTTTGAATTCCCCAATTTAATTAAATCCTATTTTCCCAAAAATTTAATTTCTCAGTCTAAAAAATCATGGGGTGTTACAATCTTCCCCCCTTACAGAAATTTCGCCCACGAAATTTAAGATGTGTTTAGGACCTCAATCTCATCTGGTCCTTACATCAACCTTTAGGATCAGTATACCGAATCCTTTCTAGTTCTCACGTCGAACCATATAGATTTATAAAACGAATAACTACCCCGGGGCGCCCATACACCCCGTACCCGAGCTCTACTCGTAGAATTTTAATGAGGCTCCATCAACCTCAAATCATAGTATACTATCACCACTATAATCTATAATAACATATTAATCATATATATAAGTTTAAAAATTCCCAATGGTTAAACTCTCCTCAATTCCTGATGCTAGCTGCCTTCGTACGGGGGAGGTCTCGCAAGCAAAATCCAAACAAGGAACCCTCCCAATACACTACTGTGTAGCTAGGTCGGGGATTGAGGTTAGTTGAACCAGGGTTAAGATTTTATATAAAAAAAATCATATATTAGGTATTGCCCGAAGGCCTATATAATAATATAATATAAATAAATTCCACATCTTTCGACTCGCCAAACAAACACCTTGTGTTTAGCACATAAGGCCTCAACAATTACAATACTTCTAACCCCTACCTAGTTCTTAAGACTAGCACAACCATGGACTAAATTTTCCATTCAAAATAAGTCTACCCAACTTTGAACCTCTCAGTTATACCATTCCTAAACATCACACCAAAACATCGTTCAAAGTAAGTCCTTCCCTCCTTGTAACACTGTAATTACACACCCTAACCTACCCGTAAGACAGTAACCTTATAGTCACTACTCGACATACCTTGACATTCCGCACCTCCGAAATTCAATTATTACAACTCTCGACTATCTCCTCACGAGACGATTTATTTTCTCAAAAGATACCATACAAAGGCCGTATTTGCTCACTCCTTCTTCCAATGAAATTATGTACACCCTAGGGGTGTAGCGGTTAACTACTCATCATACCTTATGTACGACGTTCCCGATATCGCACAAAGTATGACTTAAACCCAAAGAAAAGTATTCTACCTTATACTTCCATAATCCAATTGCTTTACTTCATCTTTGGATCCTTATTTAAAGTCCTCTACTCCTTCCAGGACAATCGTTATTACTAAACCTATTTCTCCACAAGAGGAACATATTTCCCAAAATCCTTCCTAACCATTTTGAAGGACAAAATGCGATTGCGATTACCGAAAATTCCCTCAGTCCTACTTAACAAAACCGAGTCTCCAATTTCTTACTGCCTCTTCCTAGAAGGCGATAACCCTAATATTGGGACAACTACACCTACCTTGCATCGGTAAGAGTCACCAACACCAGGTTTCTTAATGAAGGGTTGACGGGTTTCTCAACCTAAGTCTCCCAAGGACGGCGCTATTCACCTCTCCTCAGACTTACCTTAATAAGTCCAAGATTCGCCATATGAGTAAATTTCCCTTTCTTACTCAACCACTGATAAAACACCATGAACCACTGCTAGAGTTCTCTAATTTGGTCCTTTCCTATACGCCATAGTCTATGTGACGTCTGAAACGAGAGAAACTGTTATCAGCACGTCGATCAAGTGAATACACTTCACAGAAGAAGATAAGCGCAGTGAACACAACAGTCCCAATAGTAGGGCTTTATACCAAGAACGTTAACGGAAGAACGCAAAAAACTCGCACAGATCCTAAAGACTCTAGAACCTGATGCTCTGATACCATCTGTAACACCCCGCTTAAAATAATAACGGGTGGCAAGCCCTATACTACATTAAATCAGGAATTTCGGATGGTCCAGTCTCAACATCAACTATCGGTACAACATAATATAGATCTAACTCCCCGGTATCATACAAGCGAGATGTTAAAATTAAATAAAATATGAACAGACAACCAACTAACACTACTAATAAAAGAAAGATGCATACTAGAATTATGATAAATGTAACGAATAACTATAAATGAATATTCCATAAGGAAATAAACCCGAATAAGTTGTTGGGTCACAGCAAATACAATGACTGAAATGGAATAAATATGAATATGTATATAATATCCCTTGGGTAAAAACCCGATACACAAGATGAATCCTACCTAGATTTTGAAGAAGTAGGAAGCGACTACAAGCTATGTCCCGCAACAGTCCGCACCTATCACGGCTCCCAAGACTCTGGATAGAAGGTCATCCGGCATCCATGCGGTAGGACACCTGTAGTAATATATATATACAAGCAGGAGAGAAACGTAAATGGGTCAGAGCCCGAGTTGTGAAAAATATTTAGCAAGTGTGTTAACCGTGCATAATAAATATCGGTGCACTTATTTCATAATTATAGTGGAATTGCACTCTCATGTAACGCTAACTCACCTCTCATCTAAAGGCGCGCACCTATTCGCGTCCTTTAATTTTAGTTAAATTACACCAATTATAAGGACAACCTAACTTGTCACAGGCCTAACCTACACCTACGAGATCTACCTTCCTATCATACTCGAAGAATCCACCTCCATTTTAACCACAGTTTAGTATTTATTTTCAATCATATGTGCCTTATTAGGCTTAGTGGATTCCGATTTATACTTTGACTAATTATAAATCTCAATAAGTTACCCATATGTATTTGGGTGGAAACACATGATTTTATTTCTAATTAATATGCATACAAAATTATTATTGACAAAACTTCTCTCCAATTTCAACGCTGCGCTGCGTTTCGTGCGTGGGGTGTCTCGCAGAGCGAAATCCAAACAAGGAACCACCCCGTTACACAACTCCATGTCAACGTCGATCCTGGAGATCCATTATACCACACGTAAATAATGACAGAACTTCTCTCTAATCTCAACAATGCATTATGTTTCGTGCGTGGGGTGTCTCGCAAAGCGAAATCCAAACAAGGAACCACCCCGTTACACTACTCCTTGACAATGTCGATCCTAGATATCCATAATGCCATACATACCATATAATCCTACCCCTACTATTAAATTTTAGAGTACAATATGAAAACACCTAAAAAACAAATCTCCAATAATATTCTTGGGATGATGTAACCGAAATATTCCTTAAATGCGATACATCAATCCCCATCAATCTAGTACACCATAATCATCCAAGATGTACTCCATAACGATACCATATCCTTTTTATCTATAGGATATATAAATATATATATATGCATTTTATTCTAACCATATATATATATATATATACCATCATCATCCATAACCATGACCAAGAGTACATATCATATCTGATGTACAATGGCCATGCACAAATAATATACCCGGCTATATATATATCGCCGATAAAACTGCATCAATGCTATCATCTTCCCAGTACCCCACTCACGTAGCAATACTGGAGCCACCATGGTGGGACTAAACGACACCCATCTCGTGGTAAACTCACATACACGACGTCCCGGGAAGCGGTGATAGCTCCAAACCGGCAATGAGACGAAACATACCCACCACGTCTCATCCCAAAAATATAAAAATGTAAATCATAAAATAACACACAGGACGACTATGACCTGGAGAATATCCACACCCTACTTTTCTAGCGAAGATGCTCACCCTCTACGCACGCAACTTCCCAATGATAGCATGAGCGGGGCATGCTTAACCAAATAAGTATATATATAATTCACATGCACAATATATATACATCTATATGATCCAATCATATAATTAAACATTAAACCATCATATACGGTTTAAATATCCATACCACGTATGACCACAACATAAATATATCCATATATTCATATCTATAGAGATATAAACACATATATTCACATATATTTATCTATATATCTACAAACTAATTCTCATTCATATGTATAAGATATCTATATACACTCCGCTATAAGTATATAGTATCCTCAATATACAAGCCATCACCATAAACTCATTTAATTTACCTCAATATGTGAATACAATCCCTCACTTGACACATATTCAATCATTTTTCCTATGATGAATAATCTCCCAAAATCATATGTATATATATACTTATATATACCACATTTTAAGGTTATCACCCAAAATTTTGTGTATGAAACCATTACTACACATACCATCTATATCCGAGAGCAAATCAATGCCTCCAATACAAATTTTGACTAAAGGTATACACCTAACCAAAAGTCTACAAACCTCCACTTATTCCACTTTGTTTCAAGTGTTGGAATCCCATGTGATTATTTTCACACAATTATAAATAAACTATCCTAACTAGAATTATACAACCTCATATTCTAGTTGGTAGTACAATCTAATTGTTCAAAAATTTTGCCTAAGGTTCCATTGTTCTCGTGAACCCTTACTCCTATCGCATTACCAATTGTTCCTTAATCTAAACATTTCTAAGGGTTCGTGACCCCTCTCTCTCGTTAGTACCGAATCATAACTTAATAGAATCCTATCACTATAAGGATTTAACCTAAATATCGGCCTCTAATTTCCCCAACATACCTTCGCAACTTTCTCTAAGAGTTCCTAACCTCCCATCATATATATAATTACTTTTGGTCTATAATTAGGATACTAAACCCCATTGAGGCTTCTCACTATCTCCATAAACGCACACAACTCCTATGCACACATATCTTATCCCAAACTATATCGAGAATTCCCATGATCCTAACATGTGAGAAACCCCTAATCAATATCCACAATTATATCTCTTACATCACAAGAGAAATCCCCAAATGAACAAACCTATCCCAAAAGGGTTTGAATTCACTAAATAGAAAAATCCTCAAAATTCTCTGTTTTCGAAACGATTCGGCCCAACAGCGAATCGATTCGGCCCATCCGAATTGATTCGGTCCAAGGGACCTGAGAGTTTGCAACATTCCAAATCGATTCGCTAGGGGAAAATTGATTCATCCCTAAAGAACTGAGGCTTCTGCAACCTGGCGAATCGATTCGGTAGGGGTGAATCGATTCGGCCAGTTCAGAAAGCTATGAAAATGGCTGATTTTCTACGAACCCAAATTCTCCAAAATTCAAGTTATACCACTACTGTCCCTTAATCTTCAACCCCAACATGATTTCCAACATCCAAACTCATCCTACACCTAATCTCATCAATTTATATCCCTTAAACCCAATTAAAATCTTCAATTTCAAGATTTAAACCAAGTTTAGGTTTTGATATTAATACCAAAAAACTAATTCTTTAACCCATAAATTATGAAATCAAATACACAAATAACTTATTTAGCAAGATTAAACACTTGCCTCAGGTTCATAGAGGTTGGATCGTCCTCAATGATGCGGTTGGACCGGAAATCTCCAAGCTTTCTTCCTCTATCTCTTCCTTTCCTCTTCTTTCTTCTTCTTCTTATTTTTCTTCCTCTTCTATTTCTCTCTTCTCTCAATTGAGAGGGCTTAATTCGTAAGCCTCTAAAGCCTATAAGACATAAGTCCCAATTTTAAATGTTAATACACTCTTTAAATGACTCGTTTACTCCAATTCGAGTCAAACTGACCTAAATAATAATCTGGAACCGAAATAAAACCCAATGACAGTCATTTTAACTATCTCGACCCTTCCGGGATCGATGGTACTCTCAAAATTATCATCCGGAATACTTTGAAATATTTTCTATTTTTGGATCTCAATTCCCAAAATTTTGAATTCTCCAATTTAATTAAATATTATTTTCCCAAAAATTTAATTTCTCGGTCTCAAAAATCATGGGGTGTTACAGTAGGTCAGATCTTCTCTAAATTTAAGAGGTTCATGGCTTAAGATATTATTTTGACCTAGAACATATTTGTTCATCATTAAAACATGAAACACATTGTGCACACTAGAGAGTCCAGGGGGTCAATCTATTCTATACGCAACAACTCATATCCTTCCAAGGATTTCTAAAGGTCTTATATATCTTGGACTCAACTTCCCTTTCTTCCCAAATTAGATTACTCATTTTGCTAGTGATACTCATAAGAACACATAATCTCCTATTTGGAATTTTTACTGTCGGTGTCAATTGTCGGCATAACTTTTTTGACAGCTTTGAGCGATTCGAAGTCGGTCCTGTATCAATTTTACTTTTTTTGTTATGATTTGAATCAATTTTGGTGCTAATAATTTTCTTTCTCTAACTTCTACCCAACATGCAGGGGAACGACACCTTCTACCATAGAGTGACTCATACGAAGCCATTTGAATACTAGTTTGATAACTATTACTATATTCAAATCACACTTACGATAAATGATCATCCCAACTCCCTTTCAGATGAAGTACACATGCCCTAAGCATATCTTCTAAGGTTTGAATGGTTCTCTCAGATTGTCCATCTGTTGGAGGGTGAAAAGCAGTGCTGAAATTTTATTTTGTTCCCATGACTGCTTGTAGGCTTTTCCAAAAGTGAGACACGAATTTAGGGTCATGATAAAAAATAATTGAAACTGGAGTTCCATGAAGCCTAATAATTTCCCGCACATATAATTTAGCTAACATTTATAAAGAATGGGTAATCTAAATGGCAAGAAAATGAACAGATTTAGTTAACCTATCAATAATTACCAAAATATAATTATTATCATTTGAACTCATTGGTGAATCTATCACAGAATCTATGGTAATATGTTCCCATGTCCACCTAGGGATAGGTAAGGTTGTAGTAATCCTGATGGTTTCTTATGTTCATCTTTTACTTGTTGACAAACCAAACACTAACATACAAATTCCTCTATCTCCCTCTTAATTTTATTCCATTAAAATACTTCTCGAAGATCCCTATACATCTTTGTACATTCGGGATGAAATGAGAATATTGAGTAATGACTTTCCACCAAAATTTGCCTCTTTAGTTGGGCATCGCATGGAACACACACTCTTTTTCCAAACCTCAATATATCATCTCCTATCACAAATTCGATTATCTTTCCTTCAATAACTTTTTCTCTAATCTTCTCCAATTGTGGGTCATTTACTTGTGCAATTTTGATCCTTTCCATCAACATGGGTTGTACTTGTAAGTATGAGATTATTCCTCCTTCGCTATACATACATACATACATATATTTCCATACTTCTCAAATCCCTTAACAAAGGTTCCTGATTTATAATGAGACATGCTAAATTTGATATAGACTTCCTACTTAAAGCTTTTGCTACTACATTAGCTTTCCATGGGTGATAATTAATATTTAAATAGTAATCCTTCATCAATTCTAAGCACCTCCTTTTTCTCATGTTCAATTATTTCTGAGTAAATATATATTTCAAACTCTTATGATCAGTATAAATCTCATAAGTCTCACCATACAAATAATGTCTTCAAATTTTAAGAGCAAAAATTACCGCTGCTAATTCTAGGTCATGGGTTGGATAATTTTTCTCATGTGGTTTTAACTATCTTGAGGCATAAGATACTACTTTTCCATTTTGCATTAGCACACATCCTAAACCTTTTTTAGAAGCATCATTATAAATTACAAATCCCCCTATCCCAGAAGGAATAGTCAAAATTAGGGCAGTTACTAATTGATTCTTAAGTTCTTGAAAACTACTCTCAACTTCCTCAGACCATTCATATTTCACCTTGTTTTGTGTTAACCTAGATAGAGGTTTGTCAATATTGGAAAATCCTTCAACAAATCTTCAATAATAACTGACTAATCCAAGGAAACTATGAATCTTCGTCACATTAGTAAGTCTTAGCCAATCTAGTATAGCCTCGATCTTTTGAGGGTCAACCGAAACTCCCTCCTTGGAAATGATATGTACTAGAAAAGAAAGACTATGCAACCAGAACTCACATTTCTTTAATTTCGCGTATAATTTCTCTTTCCTAAGGAATTGTAATACCATCTCAAATTGTTTATCGTGTTCTTTGATACTCTTGGAATAAATAAGGATGTTATCTATGAAAACAACCACACATTGACCTAAATATTTCCTAAACACTCGATACATCATATCCATAAAAATGACTACTGCGTTAGTAAGTCCAAACGGCATCACAAGAATTCATAGTGACCATATCTAGTACAAAAAGCTGATTTTGAAATGTCATCTTCCTTAATCTTCAATTGGTGATAGCCTGGCGTAAGGTCGATCTTAGAAAATACTTGTGCCCCTTGTAGTTGGTCAAATAAATCATCTATACAAGGCAGGAGGTATTTATTCTTAATGGTCACCTTATTTAGTTCGCGATAATATATACATAACCTCACCGTTCCATCCTTATTTTTAACAAATAACACAAGAGAACCCCAAGGGGATACACGTGGTATAATAAAACCCTTGTCTAACATATCTAGTAATTGAACTTTTGATTCCCTTACTTATAAAGGTGACATGTGATAAGGTGGTTTTGAGATTGGTATAGTTCTAGGAATAAGGTTAATCGTAAATTCAATTTCTCTACTAGGAGGTAGACTGGGTAATTCATCTGGAAATTTTTTAGCTATAAGAACATATTCTAAATTAGGCTCTTTTATTTGTAAATCAATAACACTTGCAATAAATCCTTAACATCCCTTCTTAAGAAAACTATCAGCTTGCATTGCAGAAACAATACACATTGGATATAGGATGCCATTTCCTTCAAAACTGAATTCTGGTTGGTTAGGAATTTGGAAAGTAACACTCTTCTCAAAAAAATCTACCTTAGCATGATATTATGCCAATCGGTCGATCCCCAAAATGACTTCAAAATCTCTTATGTCTAAAACTATTAAATTGACGAATAGTTTATGACTACTAACATCTATAGGGAAAGACTTATATAATAATGCTCCCGTCAATAACTCACCCGAAGGAGTAGAAACGTGTATGCTATGATTTAAGGCTTCATTCACATTTGGAATGCGATTAACAAAATGTACAAATACAAATGAATGGGTAGATTCAGGATCTATTAAAACATGAAAATGTTGGGAGCATATAGAAAGTGTACCTGACACTAATGCATTAAAAGCCTGGGTAGTAGAAAGTGTAAAAACTCTACCCTGTGTGCCTTGATCCTTGGTTTCACATACATGATTTATTGGAACTATTGCTTAGGTTGGACAGTCTTTTATCTGATGTCCTATTTGTCGACATCTAAAATAAGCTCCTGAATCCTTGTAAAAAGGTCGTCCTCCATGCATATTTCCACATCGCAGATATATTTTTCTATTATCTTATTTGTTTTTCCTATCTCCCCAAACATTTGGTGTACTCCTAAAATTATTTCTATTATTTGGTATCTTCCTTATTTGTTCTCCAAGCTTCCTCTTACCATCTTTAATTAAAATGTACTCCTCTCCATCCCTCTCAGCTATTGTAGCCCTAGCCATAACGTCAATATATGATGTTAATTTCAGGATGGAAATTCAACTATAAATATTCAACCTTAAACCATGCTCAAACTTTTTGGCTTTTAAAACATCCGTTTCCACCATATGATGTTCAAAACGAAACAACTCAGTAAACTTTACCTTGTATTGAATAACTGTCATATCCCCTTACACTAGGCTCATGAAGTCAGCTGCCATTTCATCTTTCACCATTTTTGGAAAATATTTCTCATAAAATATCACTAAGAAGTCATGCCAACCTATGTAAGTATTATTTTCCTCGTTTATTCTCTTAGTCATCCTCAACCATTGCTCGGCCTCACATTCTAACATAAATATTACAAATGAAACCCTTTGTTCATCGGTACACCTAAGAACATCGAGTATCTTTTCCATTTACATCACCTAACTCTATTCTTTAGTGGGGTTAGGAGTACCTTTAAAAGATGGTGGATTCAGCTTCTTGAACTGTTCAATAGTACATTTAATTAGTTCGGGATTCATTGGTGCTCCATTATTCACCTGATGCTCCACATTCTTTGCTAGACTTTCAATCGCCTTGTATGCATCTTCCAGTCCTTCCATACTCGAACCATTAGTTACTGGAGTTGATCGTGTCTTGGTCATTTTCTACAGTTATGACCAAATGTAAGATGTATTATACTATCCCAAGATTGGAATCTAGAAGAACAATGATATATAAACAATTATATATAATGTAAGACATATGGAGGGTTATCGCATAAGTAGGATATTTAATCATGTATCCTATGTATGGAAACTTAAAATCTATAACGTTCGAAACTTATGTTCAGTAGTCTACGAGTTCATAACCTATGCTTTGATACCACCTCTTTCACGACCTCGACCGAAAATACTAGTAGGGAACGAGTGTCTTAATATGCCACCAAGGCAACAAATATTTTGACTTAAATTGTTTCCTTAAATAAATGCAATGGAAATACAATCACATGGTTATGAATCGTAAAATACTGAAAGTGAAGGAATTACATCATCAGAGCTTTCTAAAGGAAACGCCATTTATATTTAAATTATTAAAAAGTTACAACTTGAGACAAAATTTAAAACCTATTACTAGAGCGCCAAACATGCTCTATCTGATAAAACAAACATTCTTCTTAAAGTAAAAAAAGGAGCTCCAAAAGTTAAATCTTTAACATAGTCCTCATACGTTCCATCCAATTGCCTAATTATTTCCAAAAAAATAGTTATTTATACAACATTAGCTAAAAGCCGAATGAGATTCAATCTCCATACATTCCAGGTTTTTTAAGAAAATTGATACCTATTCAATTTAGAACAGAAGGTGTATATAGAGAGAGATAGGAACTTGCCGTAATATATATAAAGTAACTAACAATATATATTTTTTGAATAAACAGTTTAGCACATAATAGATAAAAAAAACTTGAGCAATATGTCAATTATCTAGTTTTAGTGGCCATGTACACTCTAATACCCATACAGACAATGTTACCAAATGTTTCCACCCGACAACAACATAAAAGAAAATCATGATTTCTAGAACAACGCCTTGTTTAGGGCACAACAACAATATATATATATATATATATACTACCGTATGCCCATGCCTGAAGGCACGACAAAATTTTCCAAAGTACGTAATCGCGAAACGGCGACAATTTTTCAAAGTACATAATAGCGAAACGCAAAAAATTCGAAGTGTAATTTTAAAACAATTGGTCATAATATCATTTATTTATAAGACTATTCACCATCCTTAACAAATAACAAATAGTCCAGTAACATTCAAATTGTCTTAATTCATCAAATAAATTCACATATAATACGAAATATAAAATATTCATCCATCGAATTCACATTGTGTCTCAAAAAAAGAAAGTGTCAATTTAAAAAAAAATTAGATATAGTCTCCTTTGTTTATAGAACTATTCACCCTGCTTAACAAATCAAAAATAGTCAAACATCCAAATTGTCTAAAATCATCAAGCAAATTCACATATAAAAGGAAATATACAATATTCATCAATCAAATTCACTGTCTCAAAAAAAACAAAGTGTCAATTTTTTTTAAAAATTGGACAGAACCTCCTTTGTTTATTGGACTATCCACCCTATTTAAGGGGTAACAACAAATCCAACAATAAAAAAAATCCCAAATTCGGATATGGGAGCTAGAAGGCCGGGAAAGGAGAATATGAATTTATTATTTATGTGGAACTTCCTCAAAATGTATGTGCCATGGTGTTGACCACCATATTAGATGGGGTGAGAGCTACTACTATTGTCTTCCCATCCTTCTTTCCACCTCTCGCCATTATCATTCTCCCCCTCTCGATTTTCTATACGTTTTGGGAAGCTTTGCCTTATACGCGACTGAGAATGTTTTCGGTCAATGGAGCTACCATTTACCAAAACTAAAAATGGAATTTCGGTTGGACGATCTGCAAAAGAATACAAATAACCTGTTCATTGGAATCAACTTAAAAAAATAAAATTACATATAAGAAACTACAGGCATAAGTTTGTAAACTTCAAAAGACAATTGCGTTGAAGTAGAAATGATCAACAATAGACGCAAGACATAATTGTTATCCCTTTATTATATGGCCCAATCAAACTATGATTCTGCTTGCACAAAATAAAGCAAAGATTGTTGATGTTTATTTATTTTTTCAATACATCTGGCGAATCATAGCTAATCGGGCTATGTGAATTAGATAATCCGGCCTTGAATATGATCAAACTCATTGCGAGCTTTGGGATATGAGCTCTTATTCAAGCAGGTCTAAAAAAGGAAAGATTAATAGAAATCGGATAAGGTAAAAAAATATTTAATTGAGGGCAACCACCTCTTTGAGACTGCTAAGTCCTTGAGTTCCACTTGTTCATCAACAATAAGTTGAATTTATTCTTTAGCAATTGTTCGAGCAGTAAGCCCTGGCATTAGCTGAAAGGTGATATGTTTGGTTATATTTAAACTCTAAGACACAAATTTTAGTTTACAATAAAATATACCTTACTTACTCTAATAGATTCTTTTTGTAAAAACTTCTCCCTCCGTTCCAATACATGACTTACCTAAACTATTAACTCTACATGTTAATTTAACCCAATGGAACAAATAAAAGAAAATTCAAACTTAACTATACCTGGCAAAAACATTGGTGGAGAGGCAAATCGCAGAAGAGTATTGTGCGATTCAAACGCTCGATGTTCCACTGTAAAGAAAATTTTACTTCCAGTAAATGCAAAAGGCAAATGTATGAATAAATAAAGAGATTGAAGTCGGGAAATAATAATTAAAATAAAAAATTACCATAAATCACGTAAGATGCACCAAATTACCATAAATCACGTAAGATGCACCAAAGTCTCACCTGCATATCCCACCTCAGCACCTGCTCAGCGCTGATCAGGTGCTGCAATAGCAGCACTGCCCTTGTTATGCCATAGGTGCTGCACCAATTTATCTTGGCTCCATGTGGTTTTTCATGAAGTTTCCAATAGGTTTCGTTGGTGCAAATGGGAGTTAATTCCCTGAGTTAAGACTTCAATTGCAAGTGGTCTTCAAGAAATTTTCACACCTTTATTTTGCATCCTCTGCATAATTGTTTGAATACTTCTACCTATAAAAGAAAAGTCAAGTGTGTTGAGAGGAGTTATAGATTCATATTATAACACACAAAATGCAACTTTAGTAAGAATATAGATTTTAATTATAGATTCATGAAGAAAGGTCCAAATAAAATATGAGAAAATCCTTTTATTCAAATGAAAGAACACTACAAATAAAAAGAGACCATTTATATAACTAAAAGCTTAAATGTTTAAACTATAATGTAAGCTTAAAAATGTAAGCTTAAATGTAAGCTTAAACTCTAAACGACACCGAATAATGGATATTGTGTATTTCAATGCATTTTCATATGCCTAAACGACACTGAATAATGGAAAAAAGCTCCTGTTATGGCGACGCTTAGAAGTTCTGTGCATCTGGAATGACGATGAGATTCTATATGAAATCGCGCGACCAAATTGAAGAGAGAGAGAAAGAGATATAATACTTGGTGATAAAAGGCATGAGCAAGAGTACTTTCGGGATTCATTTTGATTTTAGTGTTATCTTTGACATTGATTTGATCTCTTTAATTGTATGTGGATGATTGTCCCACTCTTCTGTAATTTTAAACTTGTATCTTTAACTGTGAAAGAGAGTTACTAAAAAAATCAAAACCAAAGCGAAATGAAGCATTCGCTAATTGATGTCTAAACAAAATTATTCACAATAGACTTCCTCTTAGCAATATAAAATCCAATCAATCTCTACACAATTGCACTCAAATATATTGAACTCAGACATATATTAAATATATTAGAGAATCAATGTAAAATTAATAACGGTGAGGAGCACATTGACTATCATACTACACAATTGAAACCATATAATAAATTGAACATAAACAAAATTGATAAACAAAATTGAACATAAAAACTCCTTGTATAAAAATAGAATTTAGATGAACCTGCAGTTATGAGATCAATGTAAATTTTGTTTATGTTCAATGCACTAAGGAACAAAATCTCATAACTGCAGAATTCTATAGAGTATGTCAAAAAAAAGTTTAGAATGATGTTCATATAGAGAGCTGACTTGTTTGTCAAAATATCTGCTCTGATAATCATCAACCATTGATTTTGTGTTGTTTTAGTATAATCAATTTTGGGGTTTCCTAGTGTTCAGCTGTAAAAAAAATAACTTGAAGAAATGGGATCTTTGAAGTATGAGAATCATTTTAAGAAGTCTGGCAGTATATTGAGGGGCTAAAGCATTATGATTCAGTCGAGAGTACGTAGTATATGCCCGTTCAGTATCTTCATATAGCAGTATATTCAGGGGCTAAAACAACTGAAAGTGTTACTCAAACTTGTCACGTAGCAGTATCTGAAGCATCGGTACCACCTATGCCAATATACCTAGTACCTGCTGCCTAAGTACAGTACATTTTTGGGGCTATAAATTTGCAATGAGTAAGGAACATATTTCACAATAAGAAACATCACAACAAATATGATCTAAAGTTTGTAGAAATAATACGTTAAATATCCCAGTTCAAGGCAAGTACTTGACGTAATACATATACAGTAGTTTATAAGCCACAAGTTGATTAGCTTCTTGCGTAATGTTAGGTATAGAAAGATCATATGGTCAGATATGCTTCTTAGCATGCAATCATAATATGGTTTTTCTAGTAGATTGTTCCTGATACTAACGTGTTGGGAGTACTTTCAACACTTGCAACTACGAAAATTAGAATTTCTACTATTAGAGATTAGAATTACTCCATGCAAGCATAATTTAAAAGTAATCCAAGCATTGAAAATCATAATCAAATATCCAAGACAAATGGATATATGGAATGAAGTGGATTCAAACACACCAATATGCCACACAAAACATGTAAAACCAAACTATAAAAAAATGTTTTTGAGTTTTTAAACATTTTATGACACCAATTGAAACAACAGACTCACAAGTCGTATAGTTGTTTTCATTTTTCCCACTAACACCAAAAAAAGAAAATAAAAATATAAAATACTCAAACATTATAGAACTAGCAATAAGATATAGCAATAATCACAAAACTAGTGTATGAAAACATCCAAACACAATCAATTATACGATATAGCATGTGAAGAATCATGTGAAAGCATGCGAGAGCTAACACGTCTAACATTGAATGTCTCCAAAATCGATTTCCTAATCCAAATAGATGAATACTCAATGCCTTGGATTTTAGGAACCATTGTTAAACGATATCTAGATTTCCTAGGACCTTTTCTATGATCATAAAAAAACATCCTAAGGTGATCTTTCATACCATGATGTGAAAATGTGAAAACATAAGGAAGACAACTTTTGGGTTGACAGTGTCTAACATCCTTGGCAAATTTTGATAGTATTAAACACATGGTCTTGTCTTTAAGAATGGAAGAATTTGAATTATCGATGCTTGTACCATAACTACTTGAGTCTCTTAATTCATTTTTATCTTCAAAATTCTAAAATCAAGAAAAAATAGACTCTTTAATCTTTAGGGACTACTTCTTTAAATTTTTAATTATCCCTAGAAGGTTATCTCACTCCTCATCAATGTAAGCAGACTTATCCCTAACAATATTATCACGTGCCTTCAAAAATTTGTTCAATTTATCATGATTCTCTATGGCACAATATTTTGCCCTAGTCTCAAACTTTTTAGAGTCCTCTAACTCACTCTCTGAAATAAGAGCTATGACCTCACTCTCTTTCACCGACATTCTAAATTTTGGAAATAAATTTTCATCGCCTTGAGCTTTTCATAAAGAACTTCCCGTTGAGTTTGAAATTTCACAAAAATTAAGTATCATTTTTTAGCAGAAATGATCTTTTTAAAGAAATTTTATTCTTTATCAAAATTTCAAACTCAACTTAGTTAACCTATTTTAAACAACTATTTCTATTTTTTCAAAATTAATCTTAATCATGAACAAATTAATGCAAATTAAACGTGCACCAGTTAATCAATTACTATCTTAGAACGATTAATCGAATTCATCTTACCTGAGAATGCATCTAGGTGATAACAATATAATGTTAATCAATTATACAATATGCCAACGTACGAGAAAAAATTGCAACGAAACAAACCTCGGACGAATAGTCACGCTAATTCACTATGCACAAAATTACCGAAAGAGCATGATAGTAGACTTATATAACTGAATCGACTCCCTCGGAAGTCTTGATGTTATTCGTTCCTTCAAAAGCAATTGTCTATGGATTTGAACATAGAGTCCATCTTGTCTTCACCATAACACCACAACACGGAGTCCAAAGTGTGTAAATAGCAAACAATGTACTAGTTCCATCGTACAAAACAAGTTCCCAACAAGATAAAGAGAATAAACCTTTTTGGTTCTCATAAACTAATATCTCAAAGCATATATGATAAAGAACCTTGGATCTCAGATATTTTGGTGTAAAACTAGTGTTTGGAAGTCTTTCGATATGCATAGGAAATCAATTTGTTCTTACACTAGTACAATCCGATACTAGGATTAGGATGAACATTGGATTACACGAGAGTGATGCAACATCATATATATATATATATATATATATATATATATATATATATAATTTAATGGAAGTAATTATTACTTGTGTGATTTAGTAATAATAAAAGAGAATAATTTAAATGATAATTAAAATTTCATGTGATGTTATTTTATGTCACGTGGTATCAATAATTAATTGGTTATATTAATTAAATGATACTAGACTATATGTTATGCTTATAGTAATTAAGTATGTATTTTATTTACACTATGAGGTATTACCATGTGTTTGTGATGTATTACAATTTGGATTGGACTCTGGAATGTCATAGAGGCTTGAACATGTGTTTTTATCATCTTACGTTGGGCCCGAGGTAGGTATGCCCTTAGTCAAAGTTTTGAGCTATTCTGGGTAGTATTTTTAGCTCATTTGGGGCCCCAAAATTATGCCTAAAGTGAACCAACTGAATTAATGTGTATTTAAAGGAGTTTAGCCTCATTAATTTAGGACTTTTGATGTTAAACACAAACCCTAGTTGACCTAAAGAATTATGATATATTGGGAGGAACTTTGAGGAGGAAGAACAATAAATCAAAATGTGAAGAATTCACCATCCGTCATTCCAAGCAAGAAATATCTTGCTTTATCACCGTGTAAATTGCAACTTATTTATGCTTTTATTATCATAAAGTTATTTTGGGATTTAGAAGCATTTTAGGATTAAAATTTGATATCATAATCATGTTAAATTATTCGTATTAGTATTAATCAGTTGTGCTTTAGAGACTTGTACTTTGAAGAGAAATGTGAAATTAAATGGTTTTGATGTATGAATTTGTTTTAGATGTCATGTTTTAGAATTTAATTTTATGTATAAGTTTAATCCCTATAATAAATAAATGATTTGGAATCCGAAATAGTATGTTAATTGGATTAATTGGTGTTTGGGTGCAAAATTAGGCTTAACATATTTGAATGTTAATTTTTCTGAGAATGATGTTACTCGCTAGAGAATCAAATTTTATCATTATTATGTTGTTTATACACCTGGAGATTTAGTTATTATGTATTTTCGAAGCTTGGAATTTTGTTTAATGGAGTTTGGGTTCGCACATATGCATTTTAGGGAACAAGGATTTGGATCTAGAGGTTCGGATCGATTCGATATTGGATCGAATCGATCAGACCCATAGAATTGTAGAAAATTGAATTACAAAGGCATGGGCACTAGTTTCGTATTTTTTGGATTCTTTAATGAATTGCTTATGTATATTTTACCAACACTATGCACGACTCTACTGTATGGGTGTGATAGGGTTTTGTTTGGGTTATTTGATTCGTTTTTTCTTGAATGATTAGTTGGGTGGTTTTGTATATATAATAGATGAGATGATGTATATATACATAAAATGTACTCAATAATTCAATGTTGAGATGTATATGTGTGTGTGTGTGTGTGTGTGTATATATATATATATATATATATATATATATATATATATATATATATATATATATATATATATATAGAGAGAGAGAGAGAGAGAGAGAGAGAGAGAGAGAGAGAGGGAGAGTTGTGCACTCATAGATCATGTGTTTAACTAGGAGGAGGAATTAGTCAAGGTTAATCAACCTTATAATTTACAGGACAATCTGGCGTTGGGGATTGGGGTAGTTTGGGGTACACTTGAGAGTACGCGATGTACTACTTTGTGGTAAATGTTTAATATGTCATAAGGTTATGCTTGAGAGTATACAATATTTTAACTTATGGTGCATGTTTGATATGTTGTAAGTTAAGGCTTAATTAAGTTTTTGAGATAAGCTAAACTTATAAATATATTGACAATTGAACATTGGGGGATTTGGATAATTTGTGAATGCTTGAGAGCACACCTTATCATATATTTATATATATTATGTTTATGTATATATAAATTTCTTGGTTATGTTAACATATCTATTGCTCATGGTGAATCCATCGATAGAGATTATGGATTTAAGTGGTTTAGATCGTGTATCGAATGCTTGATTTACGATGCAAGACTTTACCGAGGAAAATATCACACGTTCAATCATTAGTCATTTTGTGATGTGGGACAAGGAAACTTTATCAATTGGATGAGTTGTGTTATAGACAACGATGTAGGATTCCATAACGATATATTTAGATCATACGTTTAGTTTGTCTATGCTTTGTGATGAGAAAGGTGGATCATCTGATCCATCGGTTGAGTTTTAGTATGGGACTAACCATGGCGTGATTTCATAAAGATTACCTCTTCTTATTGATGTGTGTATGTTTTAAAATCCGTTAAGTGAGGGAATCTACGGGTTTAGCGTTAGAAGCATGATACGGTTGCCCGAAGGTAGATGTAATACCCCATATTTTCTAACATTTATTTTTATTTATTAATTATGAGAAGAAATTAATTATTAACTAAGATAATTAGTAATTAGCAATTGCAGATTTAGATGATAATTAAATGTGCATTGTATTTCTTTTATTTGCGTCACATGCTATCTTATTTCATAAGTGTAATTAATTATGTGTATTATATGCGGTGATGTGTAACATAATTAATTCATTGTTTTATTTTAGATAACGATAGTTTATCGTGATATTTGAGGTAAAATTGATTTGAGTGGACTCCAGATTGACACGGAGGCTCAGTTGTGTGTTTTTGTCATCTTAAATTAGGCCCGTGGGGCAGGTATATCCTTAGAATGAGTTTTGGACTATTCTGGATAGTATTTTGGGCTCATTTAAGGGACGCAAATAAGCCTCATTTTGAGTTGTGGGTGCTAGAGTTTTTAATAAGATTAGGGTATTTAATTAATTTTAATATATAACCAAAAAAAACCCTAACAGCCATTATACTCTGGGGAGAATTAGAGAAGGCTTGAAGATGAGAATAATAAAGGATTCAAGTGGGACTTCATCATTCTTCAACCTAACTCAACAAATATCTTTTGATATCACTTTATAATCTGTAACTAATTTTGAATCCATGTTTTCCCTTATTTGTTTTGGGATTACACTTCATGTTCACGATTGGATCCGTTATATCTTAATCAGGTTATTGTTTTGGGTTAATTAGGATTAGAAATTGATTAATCCTTATTGAAAGTTCATGTTCTAGGAAGAAGAAATATGAAATTATTGAAACTTTATGTGTAAATATCTATTAGAACACATCTTAGTATTTAATCTCGTTTGTAAGATAAGTTTTTATGATAATTTGATGTTTGGTTATGAAATTGAAATAGATATAGAGCCCAATTCGGGAACAACCTTTGTCCATCATCCATCAATAGTCAAATTAATCCAAATTAAAATCGAAAGACTCAAAGTAGCTAGGATGAATATAAAATCATCAAGGAGACAGAGAACTGTAGATTAACCAAATATAAGCTATGAATTATAGTTTTCCATCTCCCATTTTGATTACATGCAGAGGCCTCCAGAACCACATCAAGAGGCGGAAAAAATTTCAAACAAATCTATGATCATTGATCTAAACTCTCTTGAATTCTTTTTCTAGAACTTAGATATAAATTTTAGGTTTGTATTTAATTTATGTAATGCCCCGTATTTTCTGATATTTATTTAGTATTTGTTAATTCTGAAAATAAATTAATAAATGGTATTTAGTTAATACTTTGAGAAATTAGAAATAATAATAATGCATATTTAGATGATGATTAGTTTTGAAAGCTAAGTAATTTATTTGTGAGCATCTTATATTTAATTAATTAGTCTAACCAATTAATAATGATTGGACTATATCTTGTTGCGTGTAAAATTAAGTAAGCGTATAATGATGTGAGGAATCATACATATGTCATTCGCAACCATCATATCAAGTATAAAAGCGTAAATGAACAAGTAAGAAGATAAATGCACAATATATATGGTGGTTTGTTTATAACAACAATCCTACGTCCACTTTGTTACCCTACTCTTATTTTGTATGTTCAATGGTACAAAATTGGGGTGCCATTAAAGGCATACAAAAGTGACATATAAGTGAAAAATTGAAAATGATAGAGTTGGGTAGCCAAGGATGCAGCCTGTAGAAGATGTATCTGAATGGCTACAGCCAGGTAAGCCCCAAAGTGTGGTGGCTTATAGACAGAGGTAGGGTAGAATCTTTGGGAGGGCTTTGCCGCCAGATTCGTCTTGGTATTTTTCAGGTGAGCACTTCTATTTATATAAGTCAAAAGGAGGTGTCACGTGCATGGATCACGTGACATGTGGATAAGTTGTATGATCGTGGAATCTTTTTATAATGGTGATAGCTTCCAAGTGAACATGTTAGCTGTATGTTAAAAGTTATACATTATGGTAGTATAATCTAGCCATAACTTGTCTATTCCCAGGAAACGACTAATGTTGAATGCTCGTCGTGGCCTGTCTGATCCCAAACAGTGGCTCGTCACTTGGATTCTACAGCCAGTGCCAGTATTTGGCACATCAATAAACCCCCAACTCTTACTGCCAAATGTTGGCGAGTTGGTGTTGTGGCTTTATTATATTCCTTTGGTCGCAGTCTTATTATTCTTGTCTTGCAACTTTTTTGCCTGGGATGCAGAAGGGTGCCGGGGTTAGATGTGTCGCAATGTTTATCCTTCCAGCGCCCTCTTATATAAATGGAAGGGCATCGAGGACATCATTACCTTATCAATTTTCTTGAGAGCAAATTATTATTTCAATTTCCATTTTTCGATGATTTTCTAGCGGTGGTTTCTGGTGGTTAAGGGATGAGCTGAGGTGGTGTGACCCCCGACTCTTCCTGCTTTCACCTATTTTTAGGTAACCATTCCTTTTAACTAATTCTTTCATTTGCTGCCTCTTTCATCAAATACTATAATTTCTATGTTAGCCCCAATCTTTTGAATTTATTCCCATGGCTTTGGATTTGTTTAGATCCTCTTAAATTGGGGATTTATTTTTTCTCGATAAACTTGCTTGAATTTGGAATTTAAATTTAATAGAATTGGGTTTTTCAGAAACGTCCCAACGGTTGAATTTTAGTTTATTTAAAAGAATTGGGTTTTTCTAGGTTGTTGGAATGTAGTTATAGGTTAAAAATTATAGATTTTTGAATTTTTTCTGGTCGAATCATTACCTAGACCCCATTTTGGATTTAGTTTTTGGCCAAGAACACCAAGAACATGTTATTGATGTTTTTCGCCAAAACCTTAGTGTTTTGGTTTTTGATCTTTAAAATTTTAAAACTTGAGTTGTTGACCTGTTTATCCCCCGATCGCGGCTTCATAGTGGATCTGCACTAGCTTGCTACAACCTTATTTCAATCCTTATCTAACTTACACCTGGTAGCAGACATTTAGTTTGTTTGACCTGACTGGTTGTAGCCTTTATTTTTACCTTGTTCCCAAATCAAAGTTCCTTTTTGATGTAGCTTGTTACGACTTTAGGTTATATCTCTATGGACTTTAGTTTGACCTTGATGCTTTCTGCTCCATTTTTTATGTATTCTTGTGGTTATGGTGACTTTATTTTTCTTGTACAATTGTTTGATCTTTACATATCCGTGACGTTCTTTACCTTCCTTTCTGATCATAATGCTTGCAACAACTAACTACATAGTCCTTCAACTTTTTAGGTCCTCGTCGCGGCCTTATGCATTGGAATAATTGGGAGTACTTGGAGGATTTTTAGAAGATCCACCTAGGTGTTCCTCCTCCTGTCATGCTCCACATAAAACCCTTGGGCCTTGCACACTCAAGGATTGACCCAAGTGTGTGAC
The DNA here is from genome assembly GCA_949130495.1 of Sambucus nigra. Classification (NCBI taxonomy): domain Eukaryota; kingdom Viridiplantae; phylum Streptophyta; class Magnoliopsida; order Dipsacales; family Adoxaceae; genus Sambucus; species Sambucus nigra. Next base: position 4,192,639 of record CASBWL010000026.1, read on the forward strand.
GATAGATTTTAACTCTTTGGATTCATCTATTTGTAAGGATGCCAGGCAGATCGCGACATCAATGGAGGAAAATATGTATTCCATCACCAATCCCTCTCTTCAGATAAATATTGTGGTAGTGATGAGAAACATTGAAGCCACTTTATTGAGAAAACTCCTGCAATACTTAACCATCCTTGTATCATGAACGTGAAGTGGTTAAGTTCCTTATCCAAGAATTTTGAGTTCTCTGAAGGAACCATCAGCACACTTCTTGTTTTGGAGTAGAGGTTATGCTCCACGGTGCCTAATGATGGTGTATGATTCCCTTTGCACGCATTTCCCTAGGTTGGTGGATGCCAATCCCTGTTCCAGTTAGGAGAATTTTAAGTGACATGAATTTGACCCGGTCCAACTTGACCCAAATATCAAGACGACCATCCTTTCTACCATGGTCATCTGGAAAAAAAAACATTTTGAGAAGTATATCTCTCTCGATGAGTTCTTTGAGTTTTACAGAATTAAAGAGAACTCCGTTGAAAACCTATGGTATTATTATGTTGGTTAGCAGAAGGGAGATGTATACCTGATGATAGGAGTGTGACATCCCGCCTATTCTAACCACATGTGATCAGTCCTTTATTAAAACAAATAAGAATCTCATTTGATTCATTCTTAGCATCCATGTCAAAAATCTTTTCAATTACTAATCACCTATGTTGAATTAAGCCGATGTCAAATTTTATCTTTCACTTATATGCCAACATGCAAAAAATAAAAATAAATAATCCAAACTATCCACACAATAATAGTTTGAACAATCATAGGACATATATATAAATGAATGAGACTGAATAAACCATTGGTTCCTAAACAAATCCAAGTATAAGTCTGACATGATAAAAATGAATCTAAGTACAGTCTGATAAATAAACTGGAGAAATAAATAGTATGAATGGAAGCACGGTCAAATGAAATAGTGGAGAATTTTAATCTAGGAATGAATGAGCTAAAACATCTACAGAAACTCATGCAAGCTTACACAAATGCTGCAGCTACGCATCCCTGGATAGAATCAGAAAGTTGGGCATCCATGTGGCTGGATACCTAAAAGGTTTAGAAAATATTTTGACATGGGTCAGAGCCCAAGAAAATAGTTTAAAAATATTTTTCAAGTGTTTAAATCACAAATTTAGTCAAGTATTAGATAAACATGTTAGTTTCACATACACTTCCTTGAGATCCTCACCTCTTAACTAATGTGCACGCCTAACGTACGCTATCTAGCTATGCTACCTATCTCAACTAGATAGCGTATCTACATAACCTCCGCAAGTCTATCTATCTCGTAATACCCATACGGCACGCTATCACAGTGCGATAAGTAATATTTACCACGTATTATTATTGAGTCGATTGTTTAAGATTCTCTACTTAAATTACTTTTCTATACACACAGTCTATATGTTCTACAATCACACATGAGTAGATATATCACATATGTATATATTCATCACACACATAATATATAAAATTTTAGCATCCCTGGAATGGCCCCTCGTGATGCTAGCATACTCTGTTATCAAGTCCATGTACCTATCATACTAAATCAAGGACTATTGGTTCGTCATGTCTCCTCAAACCCAAAATCAATCAACACATAATGGAGGCAGACATGGTTCTAAGCCTTTGGGATACGTACATACCTAACGTACCAAAAATGACACGTCGGTCCCACTAATACACTAACATAGTGAGAGACCCTAAGTTCCATGTTTTAGGGAACTAATACCCAATTATGCCAACCCGTACGTAGTATATATCTCTCGCATACTCAACGTATCCTTAACTACCATTATAAACTCAAGTAGTTTATTTTCGAGTATCGCTCATTATCCTAAGGTTCCTAGTTACCCCTTCATTTATATCAGTAGATATTTCAGTCATACACTAGTGGTTGGAATCATAGGTTCACTCATCTCTCCGTGACCCGTTTCAAATCCCTTACATTCATTAATTATGGATATATGCCCGGTTATCCCTAGCCTTAACTCATTTCAATTTATGTAAACCTAATCCCCAACATAGGCATACAGATATTCAATACAATCATGTTTATCATTTAGATATGCCCCAAAAATCACCCCATTAATTATCCACAAAAATCACCCCGTTTTCACCATTTTTCTCCGCCACAACATCCACGATTCATCATCAAAAGATCATTTATTTCCATGATTCATAAGATTAAATTTTCTAATTAATTCATGCAAACCCTAGTTTCATATTTAAAAATGTTCTTCAAAAAATGATCGTTCTCTTATTTTATCCCAACAATTAGATTTCAAAATCCTAAGTCCAGAATGAAAACCTCTAACATGTTTTATATTCATTAGCATGCATATAATCCAATATTTCTTCTAAAAATCATGAAATCGTGCTAGATATCTTAAACTCCTAGCATGTGTATTATAACCAATTGTAAATAAGCAAGATAAACACCTTCGTTAAATGGAAGTGATATGATTTCATTTTTCTGATGATGATGTGTTTATCTTCCCTTCCAGTCCACACTCCAAAGATGATGGTGATGCAAGAAGAAGGTTGAAAGCTTCAATAATCCTCTCACAGACTCAAAAAATCCTCTCCTTTTCTTCTCCAATGGCCTCTAATGGTTTCCTATTCCTCTAACCCCAGACTTTCCCAACTACAGGATGATATATCCCTTGGAATTTCGTAGCTCCCGTAACCCTAGGCAACCAAATGACTAAAATGCCCTCTAATGGTGCCGGTTAGGTCCAAAAATGCCCTGGGACCCAAACATCACACCCAAGTACAATATTCCAACTATTTTGACCCTTTCAGTGTCAACCATGACCTCAAAATCACCATCCAAATAAATCTAAAATAATTTCCCATCTCAACCTCATATAGTCCACAATCGACACCCGATTGAGATATATCACCATCACATCAATGTCACTCGATATGACGTAAAATAACCATTTACTATTCACTTAGTAATTTTAATAAACATTTATCATTATCTCTCCGATTAATACTGTTAATCAACACATAATATTTAATTCCATTAAATTACGTTATGCATGTAATTTAAAATTACCCAAATTAATTAAATAATAAATGCTTAGAAAGGAATTTTTCCCTCAAAATTAGGACGTACCTGTGGTGAATAACTATGGATACTGCTCATGCAAGTCATCCTCCTGCTCCAAAATCGACTCATCCACATTGTGGTGCCCCCAAAAAAATCTAACCAAGGGTACCACCTTAGACCGCAGTTTAGGCTCACTACGATCAGTAATCGCCACCGATTTCTCCTCATACGAGATATCTAGTTGTAAGTCGATCTCCTCTAATGAAATTTCCAAAAGGCCCGCTCACTTTTCTCGTACTTTTTCAGCGATGACACATGAAACACTACAAGAAAAATGATCATTTATGTCAGTTTTAGAATTTTTCAAAACTGACATATAAAGCCCTGACATAAATGTTCGTAAAACTGACATAAATAAGATCACATTTATCTCAGTTTTTAAGAACACACATAAAAACTACGGTATTCACCATGTTTTTAATCACATTTTCACCAAAAACTGATATAAATAGCATCACCTTTATGTCAGTTTTAGTAATTTTTATGAGAGTTTTATCAAAACTGACATAAATGTTGATCTAAAATTTAAAAAAAAATCATTACTCCATCAATAAACAACTATTATTTATAGTTAAATCAACCCTTGTAAATAGATAATAAATAGTCGAACAATATTCAAATAGTCTATATTTCATCAAACAAATTCATATATAACTCGAAATATACAATATTCATTAAAGAAAATTACATTGTGCCTCAAATAAAAAAAGTCTCAATTTAAAAAAAAAATGGACAAAGTCTCCTTTATTTATTGGACTATCCACCCAAAGGGTAACAACCAATCCAACAAAATGTAAAATTGAAATACAGGGCAACCTTTTAAAAATTCTCCTACAAAAGGTAGTTGCGTCCATCTTTGAATCAACACTTGGCAGTGCTTGGTCCCTTTTCACTTGGCAGTGCTAGGTCAATTCTCACTTCGCAGTTCTTGGTCCGTTTGGTTTCACTTGGTAGTGCTTGGTTTTGCTGCTGTTGGTCTGATTTCAGTCATTGGGTTGCTGGTTCATTCTGCCCCATTTGTTATCTGGCCCATTCTTCCCCATTTGTTATCGGGTTAATCTTGAGTCGGTAAAATCGAACAAATAAAAAAATGGGTAAAAATGGAATACACAAACTGCAGAATCCTTACCTGAGAAAAAATTAAACATATAAGTAAGCATTAGAAGATGAATACATAAACTATGTATTTAAAAGTAAAAGAGGGTAACCGAGAGTATACATGATGGTGTTGATGAAAGCATGATCCATAAACCGTGTAATTGAAAGTTTAAACTTGAACAGGTATTGTTTAATTAACAGAGAATACACTTTGTAATTGGAAAGAGCATACATTGTGTACAGTGTGTAATCAACTGGTGAACCATTAAGATTAGAATGAAGGCTACACATTGTATGCCTCAATTATAATGAAGGTTGCATAGTGTTTGCCTCATTCAAAGCCTCTCTTATTTGGAGGTGATTTCAATACAGTATGCTCTGCAGAAGAAAAGGTAGGAGGAAATCCTATTGATGTGGGAGCTGATAGTGACATAATGGACTGTATTCAAAATAGTTACCTTCAAGATATGGGATACATTGGTTGCAAATTCACCTGGGAAAAGTGTTCTAATGGAGTAATGTTGTTTGAAAGACTGGATAGAGCTCCTATAAACCATCATTGGATAACTGATTTTCCTTTATCTAAAATCTCTCACAAAATTGTTTTTTGGCCCTATTAGGGGGTAAGGAATGAGGGTCACTCCTATCATTAGTGCTACTCCTACTCGTGATTACATACAAAGAGCTTTTGCTTCATATTCAGTCTCATAAACTCTAATATATTCTAAGAATTTGCAAAGAGTAGGACTAATGATAGGAGTGACCCTCATTCCTTGTATATAAGGTTATGGAAAAATAATTTTTTTCCATAATTATTTGTAAAAAAGTGTTTACAGGATTTCGGTCTCATAAACTCTAATATATTCTAAGGGAATGTAGACAGTAAGCAGTTCATGGCACTCCCATTAATCTTCTCTCATTAAACTTTTTTAAAATGTAAAATTGGCTATATTGATATAGTAGAACCTTAGTCATGTTTCAAAAAATTGCATTATGGCCCTTAAATCGTTTTAATGGATAACGTGACTTGGATAGTGTCAAATACAATTTCAATTCAACAAACCTGTGCTATACCTGGATGGTCTTTGGTAGCTCCTAATTGATATGGACAATTAAAACTGCGTTGTTGCTTTGGTGATTGATATATTACCACTCCCTCTCAAAATAGCATGAATCCACTATCACCCACATTTGCTGCCCTCAAGACCTGCATACATACGCATCAAGATGTCAATTCTTTGACCTTGCATAGTAATAGACACATGAAAATATTGAAATATCATGCAAGAAAGAAAGAAAATGAAGCCATACAATTCTTTTCAGCGTCAATATGCAAGCAGTGGATGATCCTTGGACGTTAGTACTTAAATAAGCTTCATATAACACCCTTTTCGGATCAACGTCTCCATTGGCACACTCGGTTTTACGCAATTTAGGGTTCAACACCTGCAAGTGTCGTGAACACTCTTATGAGGACTTTTTATGATGATTGTGTGTTATTATTTCGGTACAAAACCTCAATTATGATAAACATCAGTTGCTAAATTGAGAAGAAGCATTTAAAATTGGTGGCCAAAGGCAGTATAACCCTATAGAAATAGTTAATTGGTTAGTGCGTGAGCGTTGCGAGTACGCGTGCGCGAGAGCGAGAGAGAAGTGCTCACCTCTGACATGAATTTCTTCAGAAGATCTTGTTTCTGCATCTCCTCACTTATGGGGCGGCCCATTTGTTTTTGCCGCTTGTCAAACTACATAAACATTTGAAGGCAGATTACATAGTTTCTTTACCAAACATTAACAAAAATAAAAGGAAGAAAAGAATACACATCTCAACAAAACCTTTTCCCAATTATTTGGGGTCGACTACAAAAAGAGGAAAAGAATGCTCCATGGTAAAATAAAATGGTTCATTTTTAAGAAAGAATTTTGAGATTTAAGTGATTAAGGGGAATCTATGATAACCACAAAAAACTTGGACCAAGAGTGCAGATAATCAGTGTATTTAGTTGCAACACCCAAAACATAATCAAAGTGGGATATAATGTGCTAATTGAAAGAAAAGAGAAGAAGAAAAAAATAAACAAAAAACCCAATTAGAGACTCAATGTCTATGGATATATAGGTAAACAACGTCAAGACTTGAGAGAAAATAATTAAATCTTCAGAAAAATGAAAAGTTGGGGAAAAGGTGGAAAATTGGTAATCAAACACCACAAAAGTGAAATTGAGTAAAAAGAAGTAATTTCATGGAAAAAATGCAATGCCTCTCAAACAAACTTGAAAGAAAAAAGAAAAAAGAAGAAAGAAAAAAGGCAATGTATGTAGGAAAGGAAGAGAGGAATCAGAGTCCTACCATCATCTTCTCAACAGTTGACCTTGTTTCTGGGTCGAGATCAGATAGCTTGCTGTTCTCGGGTTCTACTTTTTGGGTATCAATTTCGATATCACCTTTCACCAAACTCTTCCACCATTCCATTTGGTTATGCTTTGTCAGCAGCATAGATACAGATTTCTGATCCTCTGCAACAAATACATTGATTGGCAACGAATTTAAGATTTAACAGGGAAAAATCGCCATTACTGCTCTTCATGAAGATAGCTAATATTTTAGGAATACAATAAAACAAATTGTGGACATGTAATGTTACGCCAAAAAGTATATGCCCAACATTTTGCATAATTCACCATTACCCCCATATTACAATGGGACCTACACTAACCACTGAGTGCATGGGAAGGTATATATGGAAGACTGCTCAATTTTCGGAGCGATTTTGGCTTGTGATTGAGATACTACTAAGGTATTTATTTAATTTTTTATTAGACATTTTCCATCCAAACTCTTTAAGTCAATGACGTCGACATCCAGGAACAATTTTCCTCACTAATGTTAGCATTAGTGAAAAAATACAAATTTTCAGCAAAAGGTACCATTCAGCAACAAGTTTCTGCAATGGCCAAAAACTTCACCATACTGAATGATCTATGTCTAATAAATATTAGTACAGTTATCGCAGTTTAAATACACTCAAGTCAAAATCACCCTTTTTATTGTGGAATTTTTAAATCCACCCCCACTTTTGTTCTAGCTTCTTTGTTTAACCCGCACTGAAAATTTTAGATACACCAGCAGAAGCGTTGTTAAAACTGATGGATGTGTCTTAAGACCGTCAAAAGGTAGTATTTCTTGGTTTTGTGAGGTTTCAGGAGCGTGCTGGGAGGGGCGGGGAGCAGAAAGAAATTATCTGTGGAGGGTAAAAAGATTTTTTACTGTAATGCTTCTGACAAGTGTAAAACTGTACATATAGAAACATACCCAAGCTCCAAAAGCAATCATCAACCTTGATAGACTGACATAGCTCCCCCTGCAAGAATGTAACAATAATATGTGTACAATTATACAAGGATTGAATATATGTTGATATTGACATAAATTGAAAGAAGTGCATAAACACCCACAAATTAAAGTCATATTTGACATCAAGTTAAAAGCAATGTTCATAATTTCATTTGAGGCTATAGCCTCAAGGCGCACTTCGGAGAGGCTATAGCCTCAAAGGTATTTTGAGGAACTAAAGCCTCAAATGACTGGTGTCAATTTTTAGACTAAGGATAGATTCTAGCTCTTGTTCTACTGATTTGCCAGAGATAAAAAATACTAGGTGGAGTTGCATATTAGGTGAAGTTCAAAATAAATAATAACACAATTCTTGATAACAGAACATTAAAAAAACGGTATTTTTAAAATCTAAGGATTTTTTCCTCAATGTATAAGGTCACTTTCTCACTGGAGCAATGATTCAAAAGATGTTTAGCTAATAATTTCGCAGATAATGGTGACATTGAAGATGGATTCATGGAGCATGAAAAGAAATAAGTATTTGCATACATAACTTAGATTCTAGCTCTTGTTCTACTGATTTGCCAGAGATAAAAGATACTAGGTGGAGTTGCATATTAGGTGAAGTTCAAAATAAAGAATAACACAATTCTTGATAACAGAACATTAAAAAAACGGTATTTTTAAAATCTAAGGATTTTTTCCTCAATGTATAAGGTCACTTTCTCACTGGAGCAGTGATTCAAAAGATGTTTAGCCAATAATTTCACAGATAATGGTGACATTGAGGATGGATTCATGGAGCATGAAAAGAAATAAGTATTTGCATACATAACTTGATATCCATCAAAACATATTGTTTTCTACAGATATGATGATAGATTTCCCTTAAATACAAGTGGGAATGGAGTAAATAACTTCCTATACTTCTAATCAATCTCTGTTTTGGTCTCTAAGAAGTTGCCAAGGGGTAATTGATGAAGTGAGAATGAAATAGTACCACAAATCCTAAACTCTTCTCATCTTTTAAATATTTACGAAAATAATCTTTCATCTGTTATGTATGCATCAACACGTCAATACAAAATTTCAAGATTGAGCCTTTGTGACAAAAAGAAACAACCAAGTCAAATTACATTTTCCCAGTTGTAGCTCAAGGAAAGAATCCATAAGGAACTGAAACAAGTCATATACATGATGGAATTTAAGGGAGTTTCTTTAATTTACGTTGGAATGACAGAGATTTTATATGAAGGAATTTACCTTAATACAACTCCACGATGTGTTCGGCCTTTTCCCATCGATGTTCATCGTGTTAATCCCCCTACATGTAAAGAGAATTCAAAGATGTGTATTAGGAGATCACAATAATAATGTACACATAATGCATGTTAAACAAAAGTAAAAACTATATTATACTCACGTAGTGATATACAACTTATCTTTGTCACTCGGTATCGTATTCAATGAATCCAACCAATAAATAGTTCTTGTGGACAAATCAACAAATCCTTCTCTACAGCCAATCCCCTAATCAAAACCATTCCTTAATCAGAACATACATACGTATATGTTCAGCATGATTGTGCACGTATGTGCCTCTATGTGTGCGTGTATAGCAATAGAGAACACAATATAGAAAAGGATAGTTCACCGTGTGTAGCAATAGACAGGTAGAGATGATGAAGGCCCGGTAAATATGGTCGCTGAGTGTCAAAGATCAACTTGATGCAGGCCTGGCAAAAAAAGATCATACTCATACTCAAAATGTGATAAATGATACTATGTAAATGTTATTTATCTCATCTGAACCTTTTGTGACATAATGTTAAATTTAAAAATGACTATTTTTCTTGTAGTGACACTAGCCAATGGAAGGAGGCACAACTCTCCCGAATTCTACGAATTGATCGTGAACTCATGGTATGATATGGGTTCCTTCAATGACTACAATCCTCACATATACAATTTCATTACACATGGTATGATATCGTATGTTATGTGTTGACTCTCACCACTCTAACAACACAATAGTCACACAACAACACCCCCACCCACCCAAACACACACACATCAAACAGAAAAAAGATATACCGATAAATAAAACTAAATCTAGATACGAATGATAAACACAATGGAGATGATTTTTAAAATGTAATGCGCATCTTAGTCAATGGGAAACAAGAATGTCATCAATAGTGCATAGTAATAGCCGATAATCTTATCCCATTTAGTATCTTGATTATTTATGCATTTGATAAACTTAAATAGAAATATTATGTGATTCTACAATCAACTCAACCTTAACACAAACATATCAGTGACGCAAACACATTTCCATCTCTAATATCATAGACAACAAAATCAAAGCTTCCTTCCATATCTTATATAAACTTATCAGCTGGGTAGGGGTTCGATCATTAAGGAAACTATATTCTTATACGAAAAAAATAATCACATAGATCGCCTTTGATATACCATATCATCTAAACAGAGCAAGCATGTTATTTAGTATCCCCCAAAACAAATCTATTCCACAGAATAACCTTCAACATGGAGAAAAAAAACATGATCTTACAAACTCTAACAATTTATATCAATAGAGACTAGTTTATGAATTATCTTTAATTAAGTGAGGATGTGTTAACAATAGGATAAGCTCAGATTGGGTTATATATATGAATAAGTCCAGTGTGACTTTGAGTCATCAGAATTACTATTGGTCTTTGGAAACCACTCACGCATCTATACAAATGACAACATTAGTGATTAATTTATAAATGATATAAACCAAAAGAACTATCTCATTAATAGCATATGTTTACAAATAATAGTCCCATTGTCAAAATAACGACGCTCCTCACAAAATCCTACTAACTATAAAACTTCAACCCCTATTAGTGCAAATGCACAAATATCCAAAACCAAGAAAAGTTGTGTAATGAACCATATGTATTTTGATTCCTTACCTCTGTATGCTTCTATGGAGACTGGGAGAAAAATGGTTCTTGAGTGGTGGAGGGCGGATAAACCCTAGCCTCCACTGTCGCCGGGATAACACGAGCCGCCGGGAGAAACAGAATGCAATTTGAGATGAGTTCAAAAAAATGAAATCACCGATCCAAAAGTCTAATCACAAAACACTGGATCACAAAACACAATAATCATTGAGTGTATAAGAATATTCAAGAATTCATATAATTTTGATAACAGACACTTGTTTGATCATATTTTGCTTCATACACATACATATATGGACCGATCCAATCATCATAGAGGTACATGTATGATGTATCCGTTCATATTGTTATATAAGTCAAGACAATGAAACAATATAATAGTTTTGTCCAATTCATGATCTTTCCTGATCGTTTCATAACCCATTGGGGCATTTTGTTTCCAGCATTGAACAAACAACAATCTAGACTCGAGAACTTCTCCAATCGTTTTTCCTTTCGATAAAATTTCAGCTTCCAAATACACGAACTCATAGAACAGATCAGGGTCCTTCTTTGCAATAAACTTGGCTTTTGTTAAAAGCTCGTCATTCTGCTGAATCTGGTTCACAGGCCTGCATTTTCTTCTTAATAGACGGAGGGAGTTCGAGAACACGTACCATAAAATTAGCATTGATGCTTTTCCGAAAAGTCCATCCTCCTCAACAAGATCAGCTTCAAGGATACAATAACCTTTCAGCTTTGCTAACTTAGCTGCTTCCAAGAAGTTACCCCATTCTCTTTCCAACAATAGTATCTCATTAAGGCAATTTAAATACCTTAAGAAGCTACACATCGAATCCATGGAATGAAAAGATTTAACAAATTTCATCATTGTTCTGTTATCCTTGAGCTCATAATAATGAAGAGATCCTCTTTGCAGAAACTCCTGCACAATTCTATCCGTCTTCATGACCTTATCAAAATTAAGAGCCTCGTGTTCTTTCCAGTACTGTATGTACTGAAACCCCTTGTCAAAAAATATTTCATCAAGGCAACAAGACAGACAATTTGAGTACGATCTTGCCGTAGCATATATTTCAGCTGCGTCTTTGAAACATTTCGCTAGAGAAAAACATTCTCCATCTTTTTCCAACCTCGATTGTTCATATATATGATACCTGGAATGATAAGAAATTCAAATTTGAAATACCAAATTTTTGGCAAATACGAAATTGATGCGAAGTGAGACTTTCAGTTTAGATGATCAGAAACAAGTGTAAGCAACGTTTGGGCCATAATGTAATGACAGTAATCAAAGGAAACAGTCATTTCTTTTGAAAAGAGAAGGTACATAAATTTTAGCATATAAATCGAATAAAAAAATTACCAGTTCTTTTATATTCCTTTATCTCAAAAAAACATTGGGCAGCAGATTCTGCCTTGCCTATAGAATCGTATAACTCAGCAGCCTTCTTAATGTAAATGCGTGATGTTTCAGGATTTTCTTGACATCCAGCAGCTGCGTGAAGCCCAGAAGACTCGGACAATCTCTCCCAATAAGAGTCCCCTGCCCTTTCAAAGCACATCTTTGCCATCTCATAATTTTTTTCATAGAAGAGCTGCAATACAATGAAACATGGAGTAAATATTCTCCAGAGAGATTATTTCAAAATTTCCAAAAATATAGACTACGGACATGGCGAGGACAATAAAAAAATTTCCGGATTTTTATAATTGTTCTCATTCCTAATGCATTTACATCCATTGTGTTCCTGTAAATGTGCAAGGAACACAACATACTAATTATGGTATTAACAAAGGAGGCAAAAAAAAGAATCCTTAATTCAAAGACGCACCTTGTAATGGGATTTCAAAGGAAACCAATAACATAATTATCTGCATTATCTTAAGATATATTGAACAAATATTAAAGTTTATTGAATGACGAAAGTGACCTTAATGCCCCGGGCCTTCCACTCATCTTCGCTGCTGGCAACATGCATTTCCTTAATGAATGAATCATCAAGTTGTCTTTCTTTAACAAGAAATAACTTCTTCCATTAGGAATACATCGCATCAGGGTATGTGTCCTCATAAATCCACAACCGATGCTTTGTTCGAGTTGTAGCCACATGTAAGTACTTAAGCTCAGAGCACAACATTGTGCTTCTCCTCATTGAAACTTGAATAGTATATATGAGAGGAGGGGACAAGCAGGTCTTTTTCCTTCATGTACTCATAAATCACACTCCATTGATTTACAAAAGGTGATGAGCTAAAAAAGTTGTACAACAATACATCCTGCAAAATATATAGGAAATTACAAAATCATCCTGTCGTACCAAATTGTTTCCAAAGAAAAACGACCTACAAAAATATTTTCCAAATCAATCTTCAAAATTAAAAAAAAAACTAAATCGATTAAGAAATTAGGTCTCCTACAAGTGGTCCTCACTAAAGTCTTTGGAAGGGGAGTGTGATAGGTGTTCCATATGGATCATACATCGCGGACCGATTTGGTACATATTTTTTTAGGACTTGTTTTGTATAAACATGTTAGTGCAAGGATCGTTTTACGCCTACAAGTGGTCCTCAGGAAAGGATATGACTGAAATCATTTGTTAGAGGATTAAATTCACATTAAAAACCGTAATACGTTAAATATTGGGTAACAATGGCCCGCCCAAGACAGGTCCAGGGCCTAGGCGAAAGCTATAAAACGTCATTTTTTATATGAAAAGTAACAATATGTCCTACTCGGGCACACATTTTTTTTTAATTTTCTTTTATTGCAAAATCAGTTATAATCATTTACCAATTTAACTTGCTATAAAATTGAGTATTAGATATAAAAACAAAAGTATAGATCCATTTTAACTAAGGCATATATTTGAGTAATGTGAATCTGAACCACATGATTTTGATATATAAAAAACATATCTTCACATTATATATGTTCACACGACCAATATAAATCTTCATCGACGTTATTTCAGAGAAAATATATCAATTTATCATCTGTTAAACTTCTTATTTAAAATAAATAGTTGATTAGGCCTTTGCAGTCCATGATTGTCAAAACAAGAGATCTCTTACCCACAATATCACAGATATCATTCCTCGAACATTCATCCCTAACCAATATAACTTGTTCGGCTCCGAAGCCAACATGTGCACCAACATTTCCACTGTTTTCAAATATAGACTTGACCAAATTTTCATTATTCATGGGATAAAGCAGAATGGGAGCTTCCCCGGATAGAAAACTAGTCTCAGCACTCAATACATCAATAGAGTGAGGAAAGAAATGGTAAAGAAGGTTGATTACACTCTGTGCTAACTGAAGAACTCCATCATGTGTGCGAAAGTTCTGTCTCAACTGAAAAATTCTTGAGATTAACCCCTTCTCATTTCTATTAATAGACACTTGCGTTTTCGATCCCAATACAAACTCTTTGTAGAATAGATACCGTATGTCTTCAAACCTAAAATCAATACCTCTTGCAATGGTCTATGATGTATCGCCGGCAAAGGAAAATCCCTCATCGACGTTGCTGCAGATGTACTTGAAAAGAGCGATCTGTCTCATTGACAGATCTTGAACCTCATCAATATATACAAAATCCATCTCATCACCCTCATATCTTTTTTCTGTAAAGCGGCGATGTAGATCAATAACTAAGTCAGCCAGATCAAAATTTCCATTTGCCAGCTTTTTCTTCTCATATTCTAGAAAAATATTGTAGATTATTTCATAATGAACTTGGTCTTTGAATATATTGAATCCTTGCAAATAGTCACACAACACACACATACACACACACACATCAAACACAACAAAGATATACCGATAAATAAAACTAAATCTAGATACAAATGATAAACACAACGGAGATGATTATTAAAGCAGTAATGCACATCTTAGTCGATGGGAAACGAGAATGTCATCAATAATGCATAGTAATAGCCGACAATCTTCTCCCATTTAGTATCTTGATTATTTATGCATTTGCTAAACTCAAATAGACATATTATGTGATTCTACAATCAACTAAACCTTAACACAAACATACCAGTGACGCAAACACATTTCCATCTCTAATATCATAGACAACAAAAATAAAGCTTCCTTCAATATCTTATATAAACTTATCAGTTAGTTAGGGATCCGATAATGAAGAAAACTATATTCTTATATGACAAGCATAGTCACATTGATCGCCTATGATATACCATATCATCTAAACAGAGCAAACATGTTATTTAGTATCCGCAAGAACAAATCTATTCCACAAAATTGGATTATTTATATGAATAAGTCAACTATGACATTGAGTCATCAGAATTACTATTTGTCTTTGGAAACAACTCACGCATCTATACAAAAGACAACATTAGTGATTAATTTATAAATGATATAAACCAAAAGAACTATCTCATTAATAACATATGTTTACAAATAATAGTCCCATTGTCAAAATAACGACGCGCCTCACAAAACCCACGAGTAAGAATTATTATTTATGTACAGGTGTAATAATATATTTTCTAATGAATGAACTCACTCCCAATAACATTATCAACGTTCTTAAAAAGAGTGAAAACACATTAAACTTAAAACAAGATAATAAATCAAAAAAATTCAAATCTAAATTACTCACAAGACAAAACATTCAAATATTAAACCTTCTTAGATTTTTCTATTACCGTCAACCCCATGAAGTCGACATTATTAATGTGTATGGTTATATTGGGTAATTTTATGAAACGTGTAAACCACATCAGCATTTCTGAAATTTCAAAAAGTTATAGAGATGTATATCACATTCCTTTCAATCAATTCATAAATCGTAATGCAATCATCCATATGCATTTTGAACATGATTTCCACAACTTATATTCTTTCTGTATGAAATTGTAAATGTAGATGAAGAAAAACAAAATATCACACAAATCGAGCTATATTCATTACTAGTTTCAACAAAATCAAAGAAAATTACTAGTGTAAATGCAAGCTCAAGTGGGTCTAAAAAAATCGTACAACCTGATTTGCACAAAATCCTACTAACTATAAAACTTCAACCCTTATTAGCGTAAATGCACAAATATCGAAAACGAAGAAAAGTTGGATAATGAACCATACATATACATATATGGAAAGTTCAAAAAGATGAAATCACCGGTCCAAATGTCTAATTACAAAACACTGGATCACAAAACACAATAATCATTGAGTGTATATGAATATTCAAGAATCCATATAATTTTGATAACAAGCACTTATTTGATCATACTTTTCCTCATACACATACATATATGGAAAGTTCCAATCATCATAGAGGTACATGTATTCGTGCATATTATTATATAAGCTGAGATAATGAAAAAATATAATAGTTGTTGTTCCTATATCGTGCATATTATTTCATATGTAAGATATACCAAAGTTAAGGAAATCAAACCTCTTCACTTCACGAATAAAAATTTCACTAAAAAATAGGAACTTTCATAAAGAATACTACATAATTTGATAATATATTATCACAAACATGCATTGCCCCCTTTCCAGAAGAGAATCAAATGAGGAAAATTTAACTAGGTACTAACTAATAATTAAAGAGTAATACTACATATACCCTCATTTGGTACCATTATTTGGTACCCTCTAATAAGACAAGGCAACAAAAGCTTGTACTTATTGCCCTGACGGGACCCACAATAATAAGTACAAGCTCTTGGTGCCTTGTTTTATTAGAGGGTACAAATGAGGGTACCAAACAAGGGCACACATAAGTTTATTCATAATTAAATGGAAAAAAATCAACAGTAATAAGGAGCTTTGCCTTATATCTGAAAAACCAAAATAGGTTAAAAAACATAAATGCAAAGAGAATTTATCAATTTGACTAGTAGTTCTTCAAGCACAAACATGTCCATAAACTCAATTTTAGACATTAAAAGAGAAAAATGAGAGAGAATAAACATGTCTTTTAGACATTAAAAGAGAAAAATGAGAGAGAATAAATCTTAAGTATCAATTATGTTTATACTAGTTTTTTTTAGGAGATCTATTCATTGAACAAATCGATTCAAGCCGGAAAACTCTTAACAAATCGAATCACTGAACAAATCATGAAGCTTTTGAAAAACCTAGGAATTAATCTTAAGGACAAATCGTAAGAGTTGGAAAAATCGTAAGAGTTGGACAAATTGTGTACCTATCGTGGCGATGGTGACTCACCGACGCCGGTGCCGCTGCCTAGAGAGGTGGAAGAGTTGAGGCAAGAGACCGAGAGAGATGTGCCGCTAGACGAGGTTGGATCATGAAAGAGAGGTGTGAGAGAGTTGACCCTTTTTTTTAGAAAGAATTTGATATGGAGCCAATTCTACGGGGGCGGGATTGCAAAAAGAAAAAAGACCCCGCTTTTTTTTTCTCATTTATCTCAGTTTTTAGTTAAAGTCTAACAGAACTAAAATTACAAATGGGTACATTTATGTCAACTTTATATAAATTTGAGATAAATGATTTAGTTTTTATCTCAATTATATTTAAATTGGAATAAAAATTTATCTTCAAAGCCAACCTGACATAAATGTATATCATTTATGTCATTTTACATTTGTCTGCCATAACGCTAATTTTCAAACTGAAATAAATAATACTTTTTCTTGTAGTGAAACACATCATGGATCCACTATAGGTGCTTCGGTAGTCCCTACTTATATTCTACTAGTACCACCCTCTCAATAATCAGAAATAGTCCCATATATCTCGGTGAAAGCTTCCCATTCATGTCAAATCTCATAACCACCTTCATAGTAGACACCTGCACCAACACCTGGTCACTAACCTCAATTTCTACATGCCTCCTATCTGCATTGGCATAACTCTTCTGCCGGTCTTGAGCTATCTGGATGCGCCCTCGAATTACCTTAATCTTGATATTGGTGTCCTGAATCATCTTTGGCCCCAATAAATTTTTGTCCCCCACTTCTAACCAGTAAGCAAGCAAATGAGAAGTCTGTTCATACAGTGCCTTAAATGGTGCCACGCCGATGGTGAACTAGCAAGAGTTATTATATGCAAACTCTAACAAAGGAAGATACTGCTCCCATCCTCCCTTAAGTCAAGTATTCACATCTGCAACATATCCTCGAGCATCTAATTAACCCTATATATCTTCCCATCTATCTGAGGGTGATACGTTGTACTTAAATGTAAATCCATGCCCATCGCCTCCTGAAAGTTCTGCCATAAATGAGACACAAAGATCTTGTCGCGATCGGACACGATATTAATTGGAGCTCCGTGTAGCTATACAATATCAACTATAAATAACTATGCATACTGTCTTATCTCAAAATTTGTACGAATCGAAAGAAAATGGGCCACCTTAGTCAATTGATCCACTATCACTTATATGGAGTCGTGACCCCACTGCGATAACGTCAACCCAGTGATGAAATCCATACAGTTGCTCTTTCATTTCCACATCAAAATCTCGAGTGGCTGTAACATCCCTCTATGTCTATAGTTTTCTGCCTTCTCTAAATGGCAGGTATCACACTTCAAGACAAACTCTGCTTTGTCCCTCTTTATTCTTGACCATTAATATTTTCTGCGCATATCTTGGTACATCTTATCCTCACCAGAATGTACCATAAATCTTGATCCTTAAGACTCTGACATCACCGCAAGTCTCAAATCCTCTTCCTCTGGAGCCACGAGCCTCCTATTGAAATGCAAATCATCCTCTGAACTGATCGAGTACAAATCATCTCCATCAGTTAATAACTGGCTAATCCGATATTGGCAATATTGGTCCCCTGCCTGTGTTTTCACCACTCTCATCAAAATCTCGAGTGTGATAGCTAATATAAACATAATCACCCTAGAAATATCATAATTGTGTCGAAGGTCTCTCTACTTCGCCTTCCAAACCTCTGCTACCAACCCAGTAGGTCATCCACTTAATGTGCCTGCCACCACGTTAGATGATACTGAATATCAAACTAGTAGTCCTTCACGAAATCCAACCACTACCTCTGCCTCATGTTCAGATCCTTCTTCGTGAATAGATACTTGTAGTGGTTTGTGGTCTGAGAGAAGGGTGAACTGCTCCCCCAATATATAGTGCCTCCAAATCCTCAAGGCAAACTCAACTGCGACTAACTCTAAGTCACGCGTAGGGTAATTTCTCTCATGGGGCTTAATCTTTCTACATTCATAAGCTATAGCCATGTCCTCTTATTTCAATACACCCCTAAGTCCCTGCAAGGATGAATCAGCATAAACAAGATACTCCACTCCTCCCCTAAGTAGTGTAAGTACGGGTGCTGAGGTTAATATCCCCTTTAGCTCATTAAAGGCTAAATAATAATGGTCGTCCCAAACAAATGGCACCCCCTTGTGAGTCAGATCTGTCAAATGGGCCATAAACCATCTGTAGTATCCGGATAACCCCAAGAAGTTATGAATCCAAAACCCACACTTCTAAAGTTTGGCATACAATTGGTGCTCCCGAAGTGTTTTGTAGAACAATCCTCATATGTTCGGCATCCTCATCCTCATAGAGAGACTAAACCGTAATATCATCGATGAAAACAATCACAAACTGGTCTAGGAACTCTTTAAATTATTGGTTCATCAAATCCATAAACACTGTTAGCGCATTGGTGAGCCTGAATGGAATCACCCTAAACTCGTATGACCCATACCATGTCAAAAATGCATTCTTCAGAACGTCCTCCTCTCTGATGCGTAACTGATGATAACTGGATCTCAAATTTATCTAATAGAAGTAAGATGCTCCCCTCAGCTGGTCGAATATATCATTGATCTGAGGCAGTGGATACTTATTCCAGATCATGGGCTTGTTCAAATCTCTATAATCGATACACAATCGAAGCGATCCATCCCTCTTTTTGATGAGAAACACCGGCACACCCCATGATGATGTACTACGTCTGATAAAACCCTGCCCTAGGAGATGCTAAATTCATTCCCTCAAATCCCTCATCTCAGATGGGGCCATACGATAAGGCACTCGGGCAATAGGCCTCGTACCCTCTAACATCTTCTTCTTCACCTCGCTACACTTTACCATGCGCAGGTAGCAATGTATATCTTTCTTCCACTAGCATGTCGCAATCACATCTGAACTCCCCTAAAACTCTAGTGGGTGGCCCTTTTGTAAAGCCTCCCAAACCCTCTGCCACTCTGATGGCCCCGAGTGGGCCTGAACAACTGGCATCGCTGGCTGCGATGGCTGCTGGGACTATGGAAAATGGAAAGCTATTGTCACGACCCCGTCCAAAAATAGTAGCGGGGAACGAGTGTCTTGACATGCCACCAAGGCAAGAAATATTCTGACTTAAATTGTTTCCTTAATTAAATGAAATGGACATACAATTACATGGTTATGAATCGCAAAATACTGAAATTAAAGGAATTACGTCATCAGAGCTTTCTAAAAGGAAACTTCATTACAACTTAAGACAAAATTTAAAACTTATTACAAGAGAGCCAAACATGCTATATACGATATAACAAAATTTTTACTTAAAATAACAAAAAGAGATCTAGAAGCTGAATCTTCAACAAAGTCTTTTTTTGTTCCATTTGTGAGCCTACTTATTTCCTGAAAATGGTTAGTTATACAACATCAGCTAAAAGCCGAGTGAGGTTCTATCTCCAGACATTTTAAGGTTTTGTTCAGAAAATTAACACCTATTCAAATCAAAAGAGAAGACACATACACATATGGATAGGAACTTGCAGTATATTATTTGGAATGATAGTATATGGAAAAGAATACCTCAAAATAGAATGGATGTAAGAAATCAAAGGCAACAACTTTTTCTTTCAATCATATCATTTTAATGTCCATGTACACTCTAATACCATATTCTTTTACCATATTATTCCCCGGTAGTTGAGGGTCAATCGAACTTGTTCATCACAAATCCTTATTTAGGGTACACCAGTGATAACCCAACTGGGAAGGTCAGTCAGTAAAAGAGGTCCCATAGGTCGAATCTTATTTTAAATTTTCAATATCATTTCAATATTCATTTTGATCGGTATATCTATATGGACAAATATAAACATATCATAAGGAATCAATTATCAGTATCAGATGAATTTTGAGAATAAAAGAAGTTCACAAAATATACATAGTTTTCATAATATCATATAATTAAAATGCACAAGGAATGCTAGAGTACTCACCTAAAACACAAGTATGAAGTTACAAATAGCGAGTCTTGGATCACTAAGACGAAACTTCTTCTTAAATTTTCCCGTACTTTCTGTCACTATTTATCTCTAATATTTTGAAAGAATTTCATGTAATAATGATCCTAAAGGCCTTATTTATAGTTTCCCAAAGATATTAGGGTGTTGACACGTGTCTAGCTGACCAAACTTTTATAATGGCGAGTCAGCGTCTACGTGTCGCATAACGGAGCGGTCTTACAGTCTTAATTCACCAAACTGTGACCGTGTTTTATGTTTTCCTCTAATGAAGACACGTGTTTTATCTTTATCTATTTGGATGACATGTGTAAGCACGAGGTGTCAACCATGAGGTGGAAAGGTGTTAGGGGTATAATGGTCATTTTATACATTAAGGGGATTTTGGTAATTTTACGCCATACATTTTCAATATTTCTTAGAGGTCCTTGAAAATATTTTAATTATAAAATGGTATTTTTTATATTTTCATTTTAGTCCCTAAAACTTTCTTTATTTAAATCACGTCCCTAAAGTTTCATAAAATTTCATTTTCTACCCCAAAACTTATCATTTAGCTTAGGATATGCTATAAGACTTTTATTTAATCCATTTTGATGAAGGAGGGGGTTATTTCAAAGTGCTTAAGTCGGCCAAACTAGTATCCCCTTCCAACCAATCAAAATATAATACATGGTGTGGTAATAAGACAAAATACAACTTTAAGGATGGACATATTTTCTCGTATTTCGTAATTTCAGTATAACTTCTTGCTCGGGCCTCTGTTTAACACACCGTTTGTTGTTTTACAAAACTAATTCATATATCTACAACTTTTTAGTTTTTACCTCAAGTCAATTGTTATATTATAATGGTGAAAACTAGTCTCTAATATGAACATTCCAACCAAAAACTTGAAAATTTTATGTTTGTAACTAATTTGATATTTCATGATTTATTAAGGGAGGATTAGACTAAAATAATAAATTAACATTATCCATATCACATATGAAATAATACAATATTTAAAACTATATATGAACATATAAAAGTGGGGGCATTACAGCTATGGTAGTCATCGCTGCATTAACTACCTGCGCCACTATCGCTTCCACCTCTATTGTCGACACTGTCCCCTGTGGTGGTTATGGCTGCGGTGACTGTGGCTTCTACTGAGACCCATCACATTATATCTAGCCGCTGCTCTCATTGCTAGCTCTCTCCTAAGAGGCATCTGAAAACAAATTTTATTGTATGAGTTCAAAGTAAATACAAATGTAATAGCAGAAGAATGAAATATCATATGCGTAATGAATGAAGTAGTCCTAAAAATAGGGCTATAATGTAAAGAATGCGACACTAAAACTTATAGTAAGCCATACAGATCCTATGGACACTAGAACATGATACTCTGATACCATCCATGACACACCACCTACTGTAATGATGATGATCAGTCCTTCATTAAAACAAATAGGATCTCATCTAGTTCATTCTTAGCATCACTGTTGAAAAACTTTTTAATTACTAATCACCTATGGTAAATTAATATGGTGTCAAATTTTATCTTTCACTTAAAAACCAAGATGCAGAAAATAAAAAAAATTAATCCAAACCCTCCACACAATAATAGTCTGAACAATCACACGACAGATATATAAATAATTAAGACTGAATAAACCATCGGTTCTTAAACAAATCTAAATGTAATTCCGATATGATAAAACTGAATCTAAATATAGTCCGAAAAAATAAACTAGAGAAATAAATAGTCTGAAGGGCAATACACCCAAATGAAATACTA
This sequence comes from Sambucus nigra, assembly GCA_949130495.1. Classification (NCBI taxonomy): domain Eukaryota; kingdom Viridiplantae; phylum Streptophyta; class Magnoliopsida; order Dipsacales; family Adoxaceae; genus Sambucus; species Sambucus nigra. Next base: position 4,215,211 of record CASBWL010000026.1, read on the forward strand.
AAGAATCCCTATCTAGAAATGAATGAGCTGAAATGTCTAAAGCAAGTCCTACAAGCCTCCACAAATTCTGCAGCTACGCATCCCTGGATAGGATCATCAAGTTGGAAGTCCAGGTGGCTAGACACCTAAAAGGTTTAGAAAATATTTTAACATGGGTCAAAGCCTAAGAAAACAGATTAAAAATATTTTTTCAAGTGTTTAAATCAAGTATTAGATACACATGGTAGTTCCACGTACACTCCCTTGAGATCCTCACCTCTTAACTAATGTCCATGCCTAATGTACCATATCGAGCTATGCTACCCATCTTAACTAGATAGCGTATATAAATAACCTTTGGAAGTCTATCTATCTCATAATACGCATGTGTCACGCAATCACAGTGTCAATAAGTAATACTTCCCACGTATTTTTATTGAGTTAATTGTTTAAGCTTCTCTACTTAAATGACTTTTCAATGCACACAATCTATTTGATCAACTATCACACATAAGTAGATATACATGTATGTATATATTCATCACACACATAATATATAAAACTCTATGATAGTACAAGTATGGCACCCTGCCATGGCAGTACTTCTACAATCGCATTCAGGCCACATAGGCCGCGGCCGGTACCTAACTCAAGGCGCGGCCAGAACACCTATAGGGCGCGGTCAGAACTCCTATAGGGGGCAGACCTCTCCATCAGAGGCCGCGGCACCCCAACTTAGGGTCCGCGGTCCCCTTCCAACAGCTCAGCGCTGCTACTCTGTGGGTCGCGCTCCCTCATCCACATCTACTGCAGACTTGGTATACGCCATGTGCTCAGGGCACGTGACTCAACTCACTTCCTCATAAATAGAGGACCACAGGTGGAAGTGGGGGATCGGTTCTGGACACACCCGAGGCACTACAACACAGATTCTCTCTACACCACCCCAACATAAGCTTTGGAGGCCTAGAATCTACATCACAGCCACCTCACGGGCTCATCGAAATCTCTAATACTATCATGTACTCTCCTTTATTCTCGTACTTGTACACCTCTATAGGCACGATTATATTGTACAATGCTACACACATAATGAGAATGGGGCAACACAGTGGACGTCGGCCTATTTTAGAGGCTGAACCACTCTATACCTTGTCTTCTCTCTGTTTGCTTGTCTTACTTGTTTAACACACACATATAGCTTTTGATCTGCTGATATGAGAACCGCCGTATGGTCGATTTCCCGTATCATCAGTTTGACGCCGTCTGTGGGAACGAGATATTTCAACCTTGTTTCTCTGCATATATGAGTTCTTCAAACACCTTATTCGATCCCTGGGGGTCCTTTGGATCATCTCCTCATGGGTCGGTTACTGGTAATTGGACTCCGCATCATATTCACACCCTTAAGTGGGTTCTTCTTATATCCAGATATACTCCATCTTATGGTTTTAGATCTATTTTGCATAGCCCTGTGATATCATTCTATCTAGCTAGTATTGAAAAGCATGACGGGCTTTTGCCTCAAAAAGATGAATGATTAGGGAGGGATTGTATCTACTCCTTTTTTGCTGTTCTTCGCCTATGATCTAGGGTTTATCATTGAAACTGTGTCGTGTTGTGCACCGAGAGGTTATTTACTCATGGACAAACCCTAGTAGGTGTGCTCTCCATAAGTTTCGGGAGAGAAACTCAGTACCCGAGCTTCAGGTTTGGGATTGCTCCTTGCAGCCTAGGAGGGGATGCGGCCAGACAGTAAATATGTATTATGGTCGTGGCCTCCACTAGGGTAGCTGTTACAAAAGCTTCAAACGTTGAGGAGCGTAATCAGTTGGGCTCTAGCTCTTCCATGGTGTATCATATGAGGCCGCAGCAGTGCATCTTACTACGTGCCTTATAGACGCGGCCGCGGTGCCCCGTAGCAGTGAATACTGCATCCCCATTTCCTACTTGATTACTTCAGTATCTCTGAGATTTCTCACTTCTGTTAGTTTGTTCTCAGATTATATATATACTTTGTAAAGACTAACAAAAGCAGAGATGGAAGGAGAATCCAGCCGGAGTGCAGAAGTCAAGGATGAGATTGTGCAACTATACAATCACCTTAATCACCTCTATGACAGCCACACCTGACTTCAGACCCAGGTCAATTTTCTCACTCAAAGGGTGCTAATGCTGGAGGCCGCAGCATCTAAAACCATAGGCACGTAAGTGGAGGAAATAGCAAAGTCAGCCATGCCTTCCGCGACAGTAAATGAAACCGCGGAATCAACCGTCAGAGGTCAAAAAAGGCAGAAAAAGTTGGGTGTCTATACTCAGTTGAGCCTCCCGATTGAAGAGATCTTGGAATTCATCAAAGGGGACAAGATTTTGAGGTGGCCAGAAAAATTGAGAGCTCCACCACACAAGAGGAACAAAGCTACCTGGTGAAAATTCCATCAGGACCATGGCCATGACACAGAGCAATGCTATGCTCTGAAGGATGAAGTTGAAAGGCTAATTGGGCAAAGGATGCTGCAGCAATTCCTGAAGAATGCATAAGAGATTCAGCCAGACCTGGTAGAGGCTGCATGTCGCATCTCATCCTTAGTCTTTCTAATTTCAACTATTTCTGTTTATGTTTTATGAAGATCACTATAGCCTTAATACTCAAGACTTTATGTTTTGTTAACAAAGTCATTAGTTGCAGCATACATATATAAATATATGAACTAGCAAGTTTAGCTATATCTGATATTTCTCTTGGTTTCATAACCTGCTATCTCACAAAAATACTTTTTGCCTCAAACAGATTTCAGAGGAAATATAACAAAATTATCTCGAAGGATTATTCTACTTCGGGATGCACTTATGGATGGGTTACGACCTTCATTAGCTCAGAAGTTCCCCTCGCAATGTGCAACTACATCTTATCATACGATGACCATATTCGCAAAAGCATATGAGGATTCAAGGAGCTTTTATTAGCCACCAGGGCCTACAACGCCAATTCTCTTCTCTCGGAGTGCGACATTAGCCACGGGGGCTTATAATGCCCATTCTTAGCTTTTGGGACGCGTCATCGAGCCCGGAGGATTACAATATCTAGCCAGGGATGGATTTATATATATCATTAGCTGTGGGTGGCTTAATAACATAACCCAGCCTGGAGAGGCTTGATAGTGTCTCGCATGTTAGCTGTGGGTGGCTTAATAACATAACCCAGCCTGGAGAGGCTTGATAGTGTCTCGCATGTTAGCTGTGGGTGGCTTAATAACATAACCTAGCCTGGAGAGGGTTGATAGTGTCTCGCATATTAGCTGTGGGTGGCTTGATAACATAACCCAGCCTGGAGAGGCTTGATAGTGTCTCGCATATTAGTTGTGGGTGGCTTAATAACATAACCCAGCCTGGAGAGGCTTGATAGCGTCTCGCATATTAGGTCTTGGTGACACGACCCAGCTCGAGAAGACTTGGAAACACCAATATATGTCTACGGAGGTACCTTGTTAAGATGAACCTGAAGTGCGTCGCAGACCACCGATACGGTTGCAGAGCTCCAGGAGCCATTCATTTATGAAAATGCTGAGGCACTAATATCTTGAAGCTCGCTACATGTTCCATGTGGGTTTTGGGATGACAAAAGATAAACGGTTCAGACAACCGGGTGCGATGAAGGCAGCCTAACCCCATGCAATCAGGAAGTCCCAGCCTTGAAATGAAGGCCGCGACAATCAAGTGAAGATATTTGCATGACGCGACATGATGTAGGGCCGCGGCTTATACGCAGTTGCCTTGGATAATTCAACACAATTTGTTTGGGCGGAGACATTGACAGAAAATCAGACGAAAGCGATCCCTTTTCGCGGACTTGAAATGAGATGTCATCGAGATGCGGACGCATTTTCAATAATGCGGCAGTAACGTGCAACCATTCATTATAGCAGGCAATGTAAAACATGCAATATAGAAAAGCAAGGAATATTAAGCAGTCAATCAGTGATAAAAATATGGCCGAAGCCTTTGTATTAATAGCCATAGATTACAGAATGGAGGCCGCAGCCACAACAGAAGTTTAAGATTACAAAAAGGAGGGACGCAACCCTATATTAAGAATTTAAGAATTTAAGATTACAAAAAGTTAATGATGCAACAGAAATTAAGAATTTAAGAGGCTGCGTCATCATCATCATCAACCTCTTCTCCGCCCGCGGCAGTCTCTGTCTCTCCGTCCTCAGTCGCTGCCTCTGCCTCTTCTTGGGCTATCAGCCTTGATCTTTCTTCAGCCGCGGCCTTCAGCTCAACAATGCACTCTTGATGTTCTGCATCACTTAATTTCCAAGCGAGGACCGTCTCCTTGGCATCAGGGAAGTTCTTAATAATTCTCTGCCGCAACTCCTGGTAGCCGCGGAGGTATGCCCTATTATTGGTGAGGAAGAAATCCTTAGAGCCTTTTAATGACTCCACGGCATGATCTATGGATAGCTGGAGGGCGTCACCATGATCAATTTCCAACTTTTGTATTGCTGCAGTGTGAGCTTCATCCTTCTGAGCAGACTTGGCTTCTAACTCTTGATATTTCTGCTGAAGGAGGGCGAGCTTAGTATTTGCAATCTCTGCAACACGGGCGGCTTCGGCTGTCTGGGCCTGTGAGGAATTTAGAGATTCCGCGGCTTGATTAAAATTCTCCTCCGCTTCCTCTCTGGCCTTGTTGGCCTTCTCCAAGTCCATATGGGCTTCCTGAAGAGCCGCGGCAGCAGACTTTTTCCCTACGTCAAAAGAGGAGGTCCGTGCAGACTGCAAGTCTGTGGCATGAGCACTCTTCTCTGCCTCTTTCATTCTATACAAAGCCTCATACTTCCTCTTCTGGACCACAATCACATCAGCGGCCTGTATGAAATAAAAGATGTTAGCAAAAGTACAAAAAATTATGAGATGCTAAGTTAAATGACTAGTACGTACCCTCAGAAGGCTGTGGAGGCCACAGTCCTCCAGATCTTCGTGATCATCTCCAACTAGCCTATCGAGGTCCGCGGCATCCAAGGCTAGCTTCATTCTCCGCACAGCCTTTGCGGTAGTGTCCCAGGAAGAATTTGGGTCAGGCTATATTAATTGAGGCCGTGGTCTACCGTCTGGCCCGGACACTCCACGAAATTGGGGAAGTGGAAAATTCGCATTAACCTCCACTACAGTTGGCGGTGGAGGAGAGGACTATTGAGGGGGGACTTCAGCTGACATCAGCCCAGCCGCGGCCAAATTTTCCCCTATGTCGTCATCGAAGTGTTCATGCTGCGCAGGGTTTTCATCATTAACCACCTGATCCGCGGCAGGATCAGTGGCCTTGTCTCCAGAGGGGGCCGCGGAAGATCCCTTGACCTTGGACCTCTTCCTCTTCCTGCTTCGCGCGGTATTATTGAGAACCACCGCGTCCTCGTCCATTTCTGTCAGTTGGGCAGCCAGCAGCTCCCTGTCAACTTCCTCACCTAAAAAAGAGAAGCAACTATAAAAACAAGTATTTGAACAAAAATTGCAGAAACATTTTACACTCCGCAGACTATTAGTGTTACCTTCTGCGGCCATTTGCTGGGGAATTGACTTATTGGGGAAGAAACCTGCTTAAAATATTCTCGCTGATGTAACTAGTGTGCTGAACTTCTTGTGTTCAGTAGGTACCGCTGATGCCTCAGCAACCCTCTTTTCTTGCCTTTTGTTTAAAGTCAAGTTATCAAGGACTAAAGAAAAATAAATCCAAAAGTTAGCAGATATTTAACAAAATATGTGGAAGGGACGCGGACATTTAAAAATTACCTAGTTTGGAGGGAGTTCCCCATTACCGCGGCATTTGAAACGACTTTTCCCTCTCATTCTCTTCAGGGTGGAACTCCCACCCTTCTCCAGAAATGTAGAATTACTTTCCTTTCTAATTTTTTATGCTGGTCGGCCTCCCAGTGCAAAGGGTTTCATTCCTGTCGCGGAGTGAAAAGTAGTAGTATCCTACGAACTTTACGGAGTTCTTTTTTGGGCGGTAAAAATGAAAGAACTCCGCGGGAGTAATGTCCTTTTTGAATAAGTTCTCCCAAAGCACGACCGCGGCAAGAAAAGCTCTCCAACCATTGGGATCTAACTGGGCTGGGACCAGTTTCATTGTCTAGAAAAGACGACGGATAGGAACTGGGATAGGTAGCCGCAGCCCGTAAATGAACGCCTGCAGGGGGAAGAAAATTCCGTCATCAGATAGAACTGTGCACGATCTTTGGTTCGTGGCAGGGGATGAACACGTCAATTTTTTTGGAAATTCGAAGGCCACAGCCACCTGCTCAACCCAGTTTTGGGTCATTAAGCTGCGGATACCAAGCGCGGCCAAGGGTCTCTCAGCCCTCCCTGATGTACCTCCAGGCTTATTTCTAGCATCCGCGGCAATATCTCCTTCACCCATGGGATGGGTAATTGATTTGGCTTCCTCTTCCATCAGCGGAGATTGGAAGGCCTTTCCAGATGCGGAGACCGCGGAGTCTGAGTCGAGTCTGATGCAGTTCGGGAAATCTTTTTATTTGCAAGGGCCTATTGACCTTAGAGGATGCACGTAAGAAATTTCAAGAGGAGAGGCCCCAAAATTCTTCGCCCAAAAGCCTCCCAAAAACTCGTCTGGGTCAAAGTTCATATGGCTGCAGCGGTACCTGAAAAGTAGAATCCGCAGTTAGGCGCCGCAGCCATGATGGTTTGGAAAAGACCAAGAAGCTGCGGAAAGATTATTTACATGAATTGCCTACTATTGATTGAACCTAAAAGGGTGACCATCTAACCCTCTATATCAAAGGGCGCGGCTCTCATCTAACCAAGGAGGATAAATCAGCCTAAAGGTCCTAAGACAGCCTACTAAACGCCGCGATTTGGTTCCAGAACGGGGTTCAACATTACTGGTCTTTTTTATAAATCCGTGGCCTCTCCCTCCAACATAAATGTCCACTGTCATTTTTAAGATTTCTACAGTTATCTAATCTTGTTTTGAAAAGGGAAATCTCAAATTTTAAGAGACCGCGACCGACGACCACGGTATGCCACAAGGACCAAAATGGGAATAGATTAAAGTTGGGGCATCATGCCGCGACTTTACTCTTAAAACAGTTGATGTATATAACGTTTAATCGTTTTAAAGATCAAAATTCGCAAAATATGAAGAACTTGGTGAAAAGCATCAACAATAGCAAGAACAGCAAGCCCTAGATTCCTATCAAATAGATAAGTCTGGTGTACGATTCAGATGTTTGATTATTAAAAAATTGGAAAGAAATGCAAACTACGAAGTCTATTGATCGAAAGATTACCTGGAAATGAAGAAATCTGTGATGCTCAGCCTCACACCACCTTAGAAACACCACACGCAGCTTCAAACCACCTTGGAAGGCTGCCGGAAAATGCTTGAGAAAGGAAGAACAAGATTTTCTCTCGATTTGCTCTCAAAAGCTTTAGAAACATAATGAAGTCCACGGCCAGAAACAATTTATATAAGGTAGTGCGAAAGACGAATCGTCGCTTTGAAAGCACCGCGGCACCTAGGCTACTTAGCCGCAGTCCCAATATATCTCCCTTGGCACTACGGCTTGGGGGCTTATTGATAGTACAAGTATGGCACCTTGCCGTGGAAGTACTTCTACAATCGCATTCAGGCCATACATGACGCGGCCGGTACCTCACTCAAGGCACGGCCAGAACACCTATAGGGCGCAGTCAGAACTCCTATAGGGGGAGGCCCTCTCCATCAGAGGCCGCGACACCCCAGCTTAGGGTCCACGGTCCCCCTCCAACAGCTCAGCGCTGCTACTCTGTGGGTCGCGCTCCCTCATCCACATCTACTGCAGACTTGGTATACGCCATGTGCTCAGGGCACGTGACTCAACTCACTTCCTCATAAATAGAGGACCACAGGTGGAAGTGGGGGATCGGTTCCAGACACACCCGAGGCACTACAACACAAATTCTCTCTACACCACCCTAACATAAGCTTTGGAGGCCTAGAGCATCACAGCCACCTCATGGGCTCATCGGAATCTCTAATACTATCATGTACTCTCCTTTATTCTCATACTTGTACGCCTCTATAGGCACGATTATATTGTACAATTGTACACACATAATGAGAACGGGGCAACACAGTGGACGTAGGCCTATTTTAGAGGCTGAACCACTCTATACCTTGTCTTCTCTCTGTTTGCTTGTCTTACTTGTTTAACACACACATATAGCTTTTGATCTGCTAATATGAGAACCGCCCTATGGTCGATTTCCCGTATCATCACTGTAGCTTCCTTGAAATGGCTCCTTGGGTTGATGGCATACTCTACTATCAAGTCCATGTACCTCTCGTACTAAATCAAGGACTATTGGTTCGGCATGTCTCCTCGAACCCAAAATCAATCAACACACAATGGAGGAGAACATGGTTCTAAGCCTTTGGGATACATGCATACCTAGCGTACCCAAATAACATACGGGTTCCAGTAATACACACACATAGTGATCCTCCCTAAGTTACATGCTCTGGGGCAGTAATCTAGACCTCACTAGAATTGTTAAGGTGGGATCGCCCTCTCTGAGAAAACCTCCGAATAATAGGCGACATAGGTATGTTCACGCACGTAAACAAATCATAATCATAGGTACTCACGCAACATATATACATATTTATTCTATAGTTATACACACAACCCAATTATGTCAGCCCGTACGTAGTATATATATCTCGGGTACTCAACATACCCTTAACTACCAGTATAACCTCAAGTAGTTTATTTTCGAATATTGATCACTACCCTAAGGGTCCTAGTTACCTCTTAATTTATATTAGTTTCTATATCACTCATACACTACTAGTTGGAATCATATGTTCACTCATCTCTCCATGACCCATTTCAAATCCGGTACGTCCCTTAACTATAAATATACTCCCGATTATCCCTAGCCTTAACTCATCTCAATTTATGTAAACCTAATCCCCAATCTAGGCCTACCGTCATTCAATATAATCCTCTTTATCATTTAGAGATGCCCCAAAAGTTTCCCAATTAATTATCCACAAAGTTCAGGGTTTAAGAGAAAAAAATCACAAATCTGGGCTTTCCGAATTGACTCACCCAAAGGCCGAATCAATTCGAAAAGTGTCAGGTCACCTTCTCCGTTTTTTCACCACTTTTCTTCACCAAAACTTCCATGACTCATGTTAAAAATCTCATACAATTTGACCCAACATCTAATATGAGTATAGGAATAGATCCCAATGAATTTTCATCATCAAAACATCATTTAATTCCATGATTCACAAGATTAAATTTTCTAATTAATTCATGAAAACCCTAGTTTCATATTTCAAACAAGTTCTTCATAAACCCATATTTAATTCTCTTATTTTATCCTAACAAATACTATTTTGAAATCCTAAATCCAAAATCAAAACCTCTGACATGTTTTCTAATCATTAAAATGCATATAATCCATTATATCTTCTAAAAATCATTAAATCATGCTAGATATCTCATACTCCTAGCATGGGTGTTATGACCAATTGAAAATAAGTAAGATAAACACTTTTGTTATATGGGAGTGATATGATTTCATTTTTATGATGACGATGTGTTTGTCTTCCCTTGCAATACACACTCTAAAGATGATGGTGATGCAAGAACATGTTTGAAAGCTTTAAGAATCCTCTCCTAAGCTCCAAGAATGCTCTCCCTTTCATCTCTAATAGCCTCTAATGGTTTTTTATTCCTCTAACCCTATAATCTACCAACTACAGATAGATATATCCCTTGGAATTTCGTATCTCCCTTAACCCTAGGCTATCAAATGACTAAAATGCCCTCTAATGGTATCGATTAGATCCAAAAATGCCCCGAGACCCAAACATCACACTCAGGTATACTATTTCGACTATTTCAACCCTTTCAAAGTCAATTGGGACCTCTAACTCACCATTTAAGTCACTCTAAAATAATTTTTGATCTCGGCCTCATATATTCCAACTCAACACCTGGTTGAAATATATCACTATCAAGTCACTATCACTCATTATGGCGTAAAATAACCATTTACTATTCACTTAGTAATTATATTCAATTAACATTAATCATTCTCTCTTCGATTAATCTTTTTAATCAACACATGATGTTTAATTCCATTAAATGACATCATGCATGTAATTTAAAATTACCCAAATTAATTAAATAATAAATGCTCGGCAATGCGGGGTGTTACAAGGAAGGCCTTCCAGTTTCAATAACTAGAAAGATAAGTTTCTCTCTGTTTCTGGGGATAATTGGGAAGTTTATCCCGAAGAAAATGAGAGAAAGATGGCAATTTGGTCGCCCATCCATGGAAGGTAAACTATTTTAGTGGCTTTGATTTATTTTCCTTTACATCATACACTACATCTTATATCTATTTTGTATATTTTTCGTGGCTCCAATTAACTTCTTGTAAAAATTATTTTTCTTCCTTAAATCTCAATAGCAGGCAGAGGAAGAGGGAAAAACACTTTCCTTATATAGCAACCTCTTGGAAGCTTTTCAAGAGAGATTATTTTCCATCCCAGGAAATTTAAAAAATCACTGCAGAAGGTGTCCACAGTTCTTCTTAATTTTTTCCATGGTGTTCATTATGAACTTACTGATTTTTCCTAATTCTATTTTCAGGCGATGCCACAGAGATTGACCGTATGCTGCTCATTGCTCAACTTAATAAAATGAATGAGGCTAAATCTTGGTCTCAACTAAGCCCTGGGAAGAAGGGGAATAAGATAAAAATAGCACCCAAGGAGTTGTTTCCCGAGGCTGAGCTAACTGCTACGGCCTGAGTTGAGGAGGTCAACCCTCCCACTGACAAGGATGTGCCCCCTGTTGATGAAGCCGCGGTAAATTGGCAGTAAGATGAGGGTGTTGTTGCAGAAGCTCAAATTGGTGATGATATTGGTTCTAAGTTGGCCGCGATAGGCCAAATTTCTTATGAGGACTTCCATGGGGGTTCCAACCCCATTAACATTTCAAGCACTACGTCCCTTTTGTGGACAATCATGGCAGGTAATTCCATCTTCCCCATTTTTTAGAGCAGGGAACAAAGGGATATTGAAGGTTATCCATGGCCTCGCTTGAGGAAGCCTGATCCCAAATTACCTTGGGGCACAACCATCATAGCAGTATCATAGATACGGAGGGTAGTGGGCACTATTGACCTGAACCATCTGGTGGAGGGGGATGAATAAGACTTGGAGGAATATTCCCTCCACAGTCTGCTAAGGGTAAGATGTTTTGCATTTTTACTTTCTTTAGATATTCACTTCCTACACTTGTACTAACAACAATTTTGTAATTTCATATTGTAAAGGTTGCAATGGCCCAAAGGGCCAACTATGAAGGGATATACAAGCTTCATAGGGCTGGGGAGTCTACCTACTAGTTTGATTTAGAGAATTCCAAAAATTCTTCCTTTATGGCTGGAAAAAATTCTTTAAAGGCCGCCTTTCAAGCTTATAAAATGGACACAGACAAGAAGGTGCAGGTCATAGTTGATTCCCAAAAATAGGCTAAGGAAACTTTACACGGGATAAAAATGGCTTGAAAGTTATAGAGGCTAAAGATGAAGAGGCTACTAACCAAGTCGCATCCTCTTAAGAGAAGTTGACTGCAACTGAGGCACTTAATCAAAACTTAACAACCAATCATACAACAACCCTAAAGTCACTTCACGAATAACAAATTTATGACATCAGAAGGAAGGATGAGGAACATGTTATGGCTTTGAAGAAAGAAGATGATGATGTTGTGGCCTCATTCAAAACCACTAGAGAGTTTTATATGCTCAACAATAAGGCCTATCTTTGCAGCTTCCAAAATATAAGAAACAGGCTCACAAAGAATTACTCAAAGGCCAAGGACACCATTTTTTCCTAGAAGCTCAGTGACCTTGGGTATATGTTATGCGTGGATGAGCTAAAAGTCATAAAGAAGTTGACGAGAAAGCTTTTTGAGGAGGTTGCTGATGGAGATGACGAGACAGGGTGTAAGATCGATGAAACAAATGATGGCGCTAATGAGGAGGCGGTCTCATAGTTTCCTATAAGATCTAATTTTCCTTATAATTTTTTTACTTTGATTGCCCTCCACGGCTTTGAACATCTAAATATTATTATCTTCATTATAATTTTTGTGATCTTCATGGGCCCTCTCAGGCATTTAACATTGAACCAATTTTTTTCATGTAATTATATCGGTTGCGACCATATTTTCAATGAATGCCATGCCCTATTCTTTAACTTTATCTTATTATATCTGCATGTATATAGTTATACTGTACATGATATAGCCTTTCATTGCTTAACCTTCAATGCTTTTCACAATAGCTTTGACATAGGTTGTTACCTTCATATAAATATTCCCCCTTTTTGAGATAGGTCGCAAGAGTGTAGACTTTATAGAAAAATTAGTTATGTCTTAGATGGTCGCGGCCATGAACATCATTTATTTGATTTCTTCAATTTTAATTCTTTTGATGAATGTTGCAATAATTTCTAGATGGTTTTAAAATTACCCTTCCGGAATGTGTAGAACTTAGGACCTTGAGGAATTATTGATGTGGTTTACTGGGAATAGTTTTCCTTGCCGCGGACAGCCATGTCCTTAGGCCAACCCCTGATTTCACTGCGGCTTCTTTCACATAGTTGGACATTTTCTTGCTTTTTGGGCATTTTTAAGCCTCCCAAGGATAGGTTTTCAATAAGCCATCCACGGCTGTACGGGTATTTTCAGGCCTCCCTAGGCTAAGTATTATCAAGCCTCCTCAAGCTAGGTATTTTTAAGCCTCCCCATAATGGGTTGCGAATAAGACATCCACGGCTAATAATTAGTATTAGGATCCCTCAAGGCAAATAATGAGTATTAAGATCCCTCAAGGATAATATAAGAATTTTGTATCTTTGAAGACTGCGAATGGATATTATGAGCTCCCAAGGCTAACATAAGCATCTCGTTAGACGACCATCTTTATGAATATAAGCATCTCATATCTTCGAATGCCTTTATAATATGAGGCCAGTTATAAGATAATTAAGGTCCTCACCCCTTCTCCTCTAAGGACTCTTCCTCCCGTAATATATAACCTTTCGAGATAGTTGGCAATTTTCCTTTGAAATATGTTTAAGACATATCTTTCATGAGATTTTAAATGAGGAGAACAAGAATTAAAACATGACAAAATCTATCATTCACACTAAAATACAAAGCTCATATGTATAAACTACACTTTAAAGAGTTTCACAAAAATAAAAATAGAAATGCTTGAATGCTAAAACTAGGCATGTGGTCTCTTAGTTGTGGGTTGCAGCCTTTATGAATCGCTAGAGCACTCCCTTATTGGTAAGCCTCTTAATTTCATTTTTCAAGACGAAGCAACTATTGGTGTTGTGACCATGGTTGTGATGAAATTCACACCAAGTGGCCTGATACCTGTTATGATGCGGGGACTTTATCTTCTTGGGCCACCTGAGTAATTTGCCTACCTTGATGCTCTCAAGGATATCTTCAACACTAGGGATCAGAGGGATGTAGTCTTTATAAGCTCTCTCTAGCTTTAGTCCTTTTTATTTCCTTTTATTCAAAGGCATGGGTGCGGCCTTCTCTTCATTAACCGCAACCTTCTACTGAAAGGTGAATGCTGCAGACTCTAGCATCATGACCTTCTATGACAGGAGGTTGATCTGACCTTGGTGCGAGGACTTACTGTTGTAAAGGTGATTGCTGTAGATTAATATTTGAGAAAAATCTTCATTATGTTGCAAACCTGACCCATATCTTCCTTCCATGTGTAAGGGCAACTATAGTCACTGGGATGCAGCCTTTTGTAACTGGCTACGACCCATTCATGTGTAAGGGCAACTATAGCTTTTGGAGGTAGACAAGGGAGAGTTCACGGCCTACGATGCATGTGAGGCTATTATCGCTGATTCCCTAAGGAAAAATTAATCAGAGTTCAATTCTGATCACTGATCATATGCATGGGCTCCTTTCTCCATGTGGTGACTCTAAAAAGTTAGTGATACTATGAGAATTTCCATATTGAGTATACGTCCTATAGGCAATTAACTTGTCAGGATGCATGTAGTAAAGAGCAAGTGATGGTGTGATCTCAAAAATGGATCCCAAAACTTGGGTTTAACCATCAAAACTAAGAGTCTACCAAATATGTAAAAAGTTAAGTGTAACATTGCACAAATTTGGCTTTGAAACCTAGAGCGTGGGAATACGAATGGATCTAAATAAATGAAGGCATTCCTAGTTACTCACCTTTATGTGCCCATAGCCTTTTGTGCTTACCAACACTAGCTAGATGGTGAAACAGCACTAGGGTATAGAGAACAAATATAAGGTTATGGCAAAAGACCTAAAAAAATATCTAGAAATAAGGAACCCTCTTATGGAGATTACGTGCAAAATATAAGCTAGATAACCAAAATCTCACCCATAAGATGATGACCCGAGAGTTCCCGTGGATGAAATAAGGTGTTTGGAACCCAAAATAAGAGGAAACTAGATTTAATACCTTATTTCCCATTGATGGAGAAAAAATGATAATGTGAGAAATCATACAAATCATACATGTGTTATTCCCAACAATCATATCAAGTAATAAAATGTAAATAAAGCAAGTAAGAAGATAAATGCACAAGATATAGAGTGGTTCATTTATAAAAAATGAGCATACATCCACTTTGTTACCCTAATCTCATTATGTATGATCAATAGTACCAAATTAGGGTGCCATTAGAGGCTTCAAAAAGATATAGAGTGGGCAATACATAAATATGGTAGAACTGGGCAAGCTAGGATGTGACCTCCAAAAGAAGTCTCTGAATGGTTGTGGACAGGTAAGCCCCCAAGTGTGGTGTCTTATAGAGGGAGAGGTACGAAAAAGACTTTGGTAGGGATTCACCCCCATATTCATCTTGGTATTTGTGAAGTGAACACTTACATTTATAAAAGTTAAAAGTAGGTGTCACGTGACTAGAGCATGGACATGTCGATAAGATATAGGATCGTTTAATCTTTATATACTGATGACAGCTATCAAATGAACATGTTGACTGTCTGCGACAAGTTATAAATTGTGGAAGTATAAGCTGATCGTGGCTTGTCTATTCCAAAACAATGATTGATTTTGAATGTTAACCGCGGCATGTCTGATCCCAGATAGAGGCTCGTCACTTGGATTTCATGACCAGTGTCAATATTGGGCATATAATTGAATGATTTACTTTAAATTGTGAGGTGTTACCATGAGTTATGTTGTACTACCATTTAAATTGGACTCTTGAGTGATATGGAGGTCCGAATATGTGTTTTTTTTCTAAGTTAAACTCAGGGGTACGTGTACCCTTGATCTAAGTTTTGGACTAGTTTGGGTAGTATGTTGAACTCATTTGGAGGATAAAAAATAGGTTTGCTATAAACATGAAGATTGAAGGATGAATTAGGAGAGTTATACCTCATTAATAATATACTTTACACAAAAGAAATCAACCCTAGTACCTTATACCTTTGGCAGAGCTTAGGGAGAGATTCAGGAGAAGAAGAACAAGGATCAACGCATACAGATTCATTGTTCGTATATTTAGGACGTAATTCTCCTGCGTTATCACATATAATGAGTAACTTGTTTATAATTCATGTTATGTACTTTAATATGAGATAAAGATGCATGTGTAGGATTGTAATATGATATCTTAATCATTATTAATTAATGGATTAGTTAAGATTGGTGTTAAATTAATCCTGACTTGAGAGACTTAATATTTTTGAGGAGAAACTTTAAGTTCGATAGTTTTGAAATATAATCCTCTTATTAGAACCCATGTTTAGGATTAATTTTCTTATGTATGTTTATCCCCCCCATGTTAATTTAAACTTTGGATATGCAATTGTATATGTGTTTGACTCCATTAAATGTCAATTGTGAACTGGGTTTAGTCTCAGGACTTTATGAGTTAGACCTTTATTTCTGACTTGATTAATACATGTGAGCACCCTAATTATGTAGTTTAAATTTGAGGGAGAATGGGAAATCTGATGATTTGAGTTGGATATTTGATTTGGCTATGGTTATTTCAATTTTATATTAGATAAGGCATCTACGCTAATCTCATTCGAATGAGACACCAAACTTGTTTGAACAATAAAATGGAATCTCATTCGAACGACTTTCAGGATTTCTCGAATTTATAATATAGTTTACTATGATTTTAAATCAAAATAATATGAGGGAATGGATTATTTTAGTTTTGAGAAATATAAACCTCTATTTAAACTAGTTGAAAAATGCAGGGTACCAACATGGAAGTGCAAAAAACACATAAATCACTATTTTAAATTTCAAAATTAATCTTAAACTTAAACAAACTACCCCAAATTAAACTCCCACAATTTAATGAATTTTTGTGTTAAAATGATTAACAAATTTTATCTCACCTAAGCATGAATCTAGGTGACAGAGAGCTAAAGTAAATCAATCACACAACATGCCGATGTACAAAGAAAACCCACAATGGGAAAACCTCAGATGACCCAGCCATGCAAATTCACTATGTACAGAACTACAACAAGGACACGAAAATAGACTTTCACAAATGGCTTGATGCCCTCGTAATTCTTAATGCTCTTCATTCCTTCAACCTCGACATAGTGACACGCTGGAGTCCACTCATGAAGCTGCCACAACGTGTGAGTCAACACAAACCTTGGTATCCACTAAACAAGCTCAACAATCCTATAAGGATCTGGACACAGAGTCCACCGCTTCTTAACCCCAACAACACAAAACTCGTCTATCGTGTGTGATTACAAAACAATGTATTTATTCCAGTTCATGAAATAATTTCTCAAGAAGATGACGAGAATGTAACACCCTGCATTTCTGAGTATTTAAAAATTGAATTAACTAGGTAAAATTTAAAGTTACACGTGTGATGTAATTTAATGGAATTAAATATTAAGTGTTGATTAAAATATTAATCAGAGAGGGAATTATTAATATTTGTTGAATATAATTACTAAGCGAATAGTAAATAATTATTTTTATGTCATAATGAGTGACAATGACGTGATAGTGGTATATCTCAACCGGGTGTCGAGTGTGGACTATTGGAGGTCAAGATATGAAATTACTTTAGAGTGACTCAGATGGTGGTTTCAAGGTCAAGATTGATTCCAAAATGGTTGAGATAGTCAGAATAGTATATCCGGGCGTATAGATTGAATCTCGGGGTGATTTTAGGCCAAACTAGCACCATGAGAGGGCGTTTCGGTCATTTGGGAGTTTGTGGTAAAAAGAAATTTGAAAATCAGTGTATTATATTAGTCCATGGGAGTGTACAGCTAGGTTTATATCAATATTGAGAGAAAGGAGGCCACAAGGGAGCAAGAGAAGAGAGTTCTTGGAGGTGTAACACCTTTTCTCTCAAGTAAAACTTGTCAAAATTTTGATCAGAATGAAGGGAAGGCATCCTCATCACACTCAAGATGATATTAGACTTGATACTAATAACGAAAGTGTTTATCTTGCATGTTTTAATTGAGTTATAATACCCATGTAGTGTAGGGTTTCAATTATTTTATTTAAATGACATTCTTTAGGTGTAGATCTAGAGAACTCATGAATTGGAGTAGGATTTGCATGTAGAATGAATCTACATATGTAGGTAATTCGTAATCAGATGATGTATGATAATTTCTAGGGAATAAATCTAGGTAAATTGTTAAATATGGATGAAGAACAAGAAATCTAGGATTTTATGAAATAGGAAGATTTCATCTATTTATGATGAATTTCTGAGAGGTTTTAATATATAAACTCATTATAAATTGTTGGTATAACCTTAGTTAATGTTGGAATAGATTATATAGAAGTTTGGAGATTATGCATGAAGGTTATAGTGGATAAAAATGGTGAAACAAATTAATAGCGTATTAGATAAGACGACCTAACACTTTTTGAATCAATTCGGCCCAAAGGCGAATCGATTCGGTTTTCCTAGATTTGTGAAATTTCCCTTTTTAGTCCTAAATTTATGAATAATTAAATGAGTAAATTTTAGGACATATCTAAATTATAATGAGGGTTATATTGAATTACGGTAGGCCTAATGTGGGCTTGAAGTTTAGCCATAATAAGAGAATTCAGGCAATACCTATTGGCTACGAATTGTAAAATAATGAATTCGAGGGAATGAGAATGGATCACAGAGAGTATGAGTGAACCTAGAACTCTGACCAATAGTGTATAAGCGTACTAGATATTGATAGTAATCAAGGAGTAACTAGGACCCTTCGTGTGGGGAGAGATACCCAAAAATATACAAAGAAATGGTTATATGAGTACGCTGAGTATGCGAGAGATATATACTATGTATAGGTTGATATAATGCGTTGTGTGTATACCTACTGAATAATATATGTATATAGGTTGTGTGAATACCTATGGTTGTGATTTTATTATGTGTGTGCACATACCTACACTGCCTGCTATCAGCAGGTTTCCGAGAGAGGGCGATCCCACCAGGACGATTCCATATGTGTGTTAAATATAGTTATAGGGATGCCAACGTCACGAGGGGCCATTCTAGGGATGATATAGTTATATATACCATATGTGTGTTAAATATATACAATTACGATATGTCTACTTATGTGTAATAGTAGGACTGATAGATTGTGTGTATCTCAAAGTAATTTAAGTAGAGAGACTTAAATAATTAACTTAATAATAATACACAGGAAATATTAACTATTTATATTGTGGTAGAGTCATGTATGTTATACGAGGTAGTTAGACATTTTTTGAGTTAGATTATCTAGTTGGGTTGGGTAGCATAGTTACGTAGAAAGCGTTAGGCGTGCACATTAGTTGAGAGGTGAGAAACTCAAGGGAGTGTATGACGAACTAACATGTGTATATAATAACGGATTTATCTGTGATTTAAGCACTTGAAAAATATTTTCAAAATATTTTCTTGGGCTCTGACCCGTGTCATAATGTTTTCAAAACCCTTTAGGTCTCTAGCCGCAAGGATACCAAGCTTGATAATTCTATCTAGGGATGCGTAGGCGTAGAATTTATGGAGGCTTCCAAGAGTTACTTTAGATGCTTCAACTCTTTCATTTCTAGATATGAGTTTCTAGAGTATTTCATTTGGGCATGTTTCCCTTCAGACTATTTAGTTGTTCGGTTCGTTTACCAGACTTATTTCAGATTTCAATTTCATTTACTTTAGATTATGGTTGGAATATTTGTTTTGGGAACCCATGGTTTATTCGATATTATTCATTTATATATATATGTCGTATGACTGTTCAGACTATATTTATGTGGTTGTTTCAGTTAATTTAAATTATTTTCGTATGTTGTTATAATAATGAAAGATAAAATTTAACACCGACTTAATTTGACATAGGTGATTAGTAATTAAGAAGTTTTTCGACAATGATTCTAAGAATGAACCAGATGACATTCCAATTTATTTTAATGAAGGACAGGTCACCCGCGGTTAGAATAGGTGGGGTGTCACAGATGGTAGTAGGGCATCAGGTTCTATTGTCCATACGATCTATTTGGCTTTCTACGATTTCAGCGTAGCGTTCTTTGACATAGAGCCCTATTTTTAGGACTATTGCATTAATGATTATGCATTAAAGATTACGTTCTTTTCCTATTATATTTGTATTGATTGTGAACTCACACAATTCGATATATTTTCAGATGCCACCCAAGAGAGGACGAGCGGCGAGAGCAATGACTAAGGATAATGTGAGGGAGGCTCAATAAGAGCCATATGCACCGTAGTCATAACCGTCATAGGGGTTAGTGTCAGCAGCAGAGGTGGCATCGATAGTGGGGCAGGAAGTTAATGCAATGATGACTACCACGACTATCTATTTTCCTCAGGCCCAGTAACCACCGCAGCCAGTGGCGCCAATTGTCCAAACCCACCCGGGGCCGTTAGATTGGTAGAGAGTTAAGGAGGCTACTTATAAGGGCCACCCACCCGAGTTTCAGGGTAGTTTAGATGTAATTAAGGCGTGCCAGTGGAAGAAAGATATTCAGTGCCACCTACGTATGGTAGAGTGTAGTGATGTGTAAAATCAAATGCTGGCTAATTTTAGGTTGGTTGGAGCATTATTACAGTGATAGGAGTCTGTTACTATTGTCGAGGAGAGGGACACGATGTCAGTTGCATAGTTCTGGGTTCAGTTTGACTACAAATACTTTTTGCCAGCAGTTGAGATAGAGATGAGGAAGAGGTTCAATGAGGTTACTCAGGGTGATCGTTCAGTGGCCGAGTACAAGGAAAATTTCACTCGTCTGGCTAATTTTATGTCATATGAGGTGAATAGTGAGGAAAGGAAGCAGGCAAATTTTATGAATGGGCTAGCCTGTAGGATTAGGCATCACTTGATTGGCAACCCCGCATTGGTGAATTATACAAAAGTCGTCAATGATGCACTTTTACACGGCCATGACCATTGCTTCCATTTGAAAGGAAGCAAGAGAGGAGGGGAGTGGTGCTAGTGGAGCACCATAATAGCAGGAGTCAGACAGACAATAGGGCCAAGATTATTGATAAGGGTATTAGGCCATGAGCTTAAGATATGGGTGCTATAGACTTGATAAAGGTTGTAGGCAGGGCCCTCAGCAGTAGCAGGTTCCTTAGGGACATTAAAGCCAAGGGAATAATGGGGGAGGCCATTAGGGCCGTCAGGGACGGAGATAGAGAGATTTTTCGGGCCAGTTATTTACTTTTGGTCAGACGGTCCACAAGAGGAGGGATTTCCCAAAGCAGGTCAGAGCACCGCAGTAGTCGGGTGACTCATATGAGCAGCAGACATAGAGACCACCTACAGCACCAACCCCACCAGCCCCACCACAGCAAGGACAATTATAGTACGAACGTGTTTATAACATCCTATATGCCATCATACAACAAGCCCCACAGGCACCATCAGCAGTACAAGGTACGTTTCATATTCACATACTTAAGGGTAGGATTCCATTTGATATTGGTGCATCACATTCATTCAGAGCAAGCATATTTGCATGAGTTTTTGGCCTATTAGAGATAGTCGATAGTCTCGTTATGTGTGTGGAGTCACCATCGGGTAGTGGGTCGCTTGTACACTCGACCTGTAGGGGTATGAACATTGATGTGGCTAGATTATGTTTAGCTGTTGACTTTCTTGTGTTATACATGGAGGGGTATGGAATTATTTTGGGTACGGATTGGTTAAATGGATACTGGGCGATGGTGGATTATTTTGGGAGGACTATTATGTTCTCAATTCTCGGGAAGGAGATGTTCTTAGCGACGATGACTATTCCTGAGGGAGGGTCAAGCACACATCTATAAACTATTGAGGAGGATACCTCACATGAGGTGGTTGTCTCATTATACTCGATTATAGTTGTGAGGGAGTTTAAGGACATATTCCCGAAGATATCCAGGCTACTGCCTAGACGAGAAATTGAGTTTGTTATTGACCTAGCACTGAGTACGAGGCCTATATCCCGAGCGCCTTATTGCATGGGCCCATTTGAGATGAGGGAGTTGAGGGAGAAGATTTAGTATCTTATGGGGCAGGGTTTTATCAGACGGAGTACTTCACCATGGGGTACACCGATGTTGTTCGTCAAGAAGAGGGATGGATCATTTCGATTGTGTATTGTTATAGAGAGTTGAACAAGGTCATGATTCATAATAAGTACCCACTTCCATGGATTGATGATATGTTCGAGTAGCTGAGGGGAGAAATTTACTTATCTAAGATATATATGAGGTACGCTTATCATCAGTTGCGCGTTAGAGAGGAGGACGTTCCTAAGACAGCTTTTCTGACACGGTATGGGTCATACGTGTTTAGGGTGATGCCATTCAGTCTCACCAATGCGCCTACACTATTCATGGATTTGATGAACCAGGTCTTTAAAGAGTTTTTTGACTAGCTTGTGATTGTGGTCATCGATGATATTCTGGTCTAGTCTCGATCTGAGGATGGCCATACTGAGCATTTGTAGATGGTTTTACATACACTACGGGATCACTAGTCGTATTCCAAATTTGAGAAATGTGGATTTTGGCTTAAGGAGGTGTAGTTTTTAGGCCACATTGTGTCTGAAAGGGGTATAGCAATTGATCTGAGAAAGGTATCAACGGTGAGAGAGTGTGGACACCCCATGACACAGATTGAGGTTCATAGTTTTCTACGGTTGTCTAGACATTTTAGATGATTCATTTGGGGTTTCTCAAAGATTATGGGTCTGTTGATGAATCTAATTCATAAAGGGGTTTTATTTATTCAGGAAGACCATTGTCAGTTAGCTTTCGACGAGCTAAATGAGAAATTAACATCATCACCTGTACTTTCACTACCTAGTGGAGTACCGTGTCTTCACTAATTCATCCTTGCAGGGTCTTGGGGGGTGTATTAAAGCATGAGGATAGGTCTATAACTTATTCATACCATAAGCTTAGTCCTCACTAGAAGAATTACCCCACGCATGACTCAGAGTTTGCTACTGTTGTTTTTGCCTTGAGGATTTAGAGGCACTATCTGTTGGGGAAGTAATTCACTTCGTTCATGGATCATAAATCACTTCAATATTTACTCATGCAGTTTAGCCAATGACCTGTAGGGGAGATAACGAAGTCGATGACTAGTTTGATATTCAGTATCATCCTAGAAAGGCTAACGTGGTGGCATACGCATTGATCCGATGACCTATAGGGGATATAACGGAGCTTTGGACGGAGAAATGGAGAGAGCTTTAACACGATGATGATATTTCTAGGGCCTTCATGTTCGTATTATCTATCACCCTCGATATTGTTATGAGGGTAGTGAAAGTGTAGGCAGGGAGCCAGTATTATCGGGAAAAGATTCGTCGATTATTAGGTGATGGGACATAGTTGTACTCAATCAGCTCGGAGGGTGGCTTAAGTTTTAATGGGAGACTCTTGGTTCTAAAGGATGAGTAATTAAGACATGCAGTGATGCTAAAGGCTCACATGTCAAGATTTACAACACAACCCGGTGAGGATAAGATGTACCAGGATATGCGCATGCAGTATTGGTGGTTGGGGATGAAGCGAGTCATAGTAGAGTTTGTCTCGAACTGTTCTATCGATAATCTAGTGAAGTTAGACCACCAGAGATTGACAGTGATGTTTCATTCACTCAAGATTCCCATGTGCAAGTGGGAGATTATCTCCATGGAATTCATTACTAGGATATTGTTATCGTAGTAAGGTCCCGACTCCATATGGGTGATAGTGGATTGGGTGACTAAGGTGGGCCATTTTTTTTTATTCATATAGATTTTGAGACGAGGTAGTATGTACAATTGTTCATTGCTGAGATAGTACAGTTACACGGGGTTTTGAATAATATTGTGTTCGATCAGGACAAGATCATTGTGTCGTATTTCGAGCAGAGCTTTTAGGAGGCTATGGGCATGGATTTACGTTCGAGTACAAAGTATCACCCATTGATAGATGGGAAGA
Organism: Sambucus nigra; assembly: GCA_949130495.1. NCBI lineage: Eukaryota > Viridiplantae > Streptophyta > Magnoliopsida > Dipsacales > Adoxaceae > Sambucus > Sambucus nigra. Next base: position 4,238,759 of record CASBWL010000026.1, read on the forward strand.
CAGAGAGGGTTAATCAGATGCTTAAGGATATGTTGCGTATGTGAATACTTGAGTTCGAGGGAGGATGAGACTAGTATCTTACTTTGATGGAGTTTGCTTATAACAACTCCTATAGTTCACCATCGGCATGGCACCATTTGAGGCATTATGCGGTTGACTTATCATTTAGCCACTTGTTGGTTAGAAGTGGAGGATAACAAGTTATTGGGGCCAAAGATGATTCATGACACCACTGCCAAGATTCAGCTAATTCGAGGGCACATCCATATAGCTCAAGACAGGCACATGAGTTACGCCGATGCAGACATATAACACATATAGCTCGAGGTTAGTGACCAGGTGTTGGTGTGGGTGTCTCCTATGAACGGAATTACGAGGTTTGATAAGAAAGGTAAGTTGGCATCGAGGTATGTGGGACCATTTTCGATTATTGAGAGGGTGGGACTAATAGCATATAGGTTGGGACTACCGAAGAACCTACAGTGGAACCTGGATGTGTTCCATTTGTCATCGCTAAAGAAGTACCAGATGAGTGAGAGTGTATTCTAGAATGTTCCATTAGAGGATATCATTGCAGTCAAATATCTCATACAAGGAGAGACTGGTGGCGATTCTTGATCGTAGTGAGCATAAGTTGAGGTCTATTTTCAGGCAAAAATTTGGATGTACATGTGGTGAGGGAGGATGACATGAGTGAGCAGTACCCATAGCTATTCACCATAGGTACATCCCAATTTTGAGGCAGAAATTCCTTTGAAAGGGGGCAGTGTGTGACACCCTGTATTTTTTAGTATTTAAAAATTGAATTAATTCGGTAAATTTTTAAATTACATATGTCACGTAATTTAATGGAATTAGATATTATGTGTTAATGAAAATATTAATCGGAGAGAGAGAATGATTAATGTTTATTGAATATAATTACTAAGAGAATAGTAAATAATTATTTTTACGTCATAACGAGTGACACTGATGTGATAGTGGTATATCTCAACCAGGTCTTGAGTGTGGACTATTTGAGGTTGAGATAGGAATTTATTTTCGAGTGATACAAATGGTGATTTCAAGGTCACGGTTGATTTCGAAGGGTCGAAATAGTTAGAATAGTATATTTGGGCGTATAGATTAGGTCCCGGGACAATTTTAGTTCAAACCAGTACCACGAGAGAGGACTTAGGGTGGCTCACTATGTGCAGTGTATTAGTGGGACCAGCGTATCATTTGGGTACGTTAGGTATGTACGTTGAAACATATTCGCCTCTATTGCGTGTTGATTTATTTTGGGTTCAAGGAGACATGCCTAACCAATAGTGCTTAAGTTAGTATGAGAGGTACATGGACTCAATAGCAGAGTATGCCAGCATAACGAAGGGCCATTCTGGGGATGCTATAGTTGTATATATTATATTCGTGTTAAACATATACAAGTCCGATATGTCTAATTATGTGTAATAGTAAGAAATATAGACTGTGTGTATCTAAAAGTAATTTAAGTAGACAGACTTAAATAATTGATTATAATACATGGGAAATATTAATTATTGATGTTGTGGTAGCGTCGTATATGTTAAACGAGGGAGTTAGACCTTTTGCAGAGTAAGATACTTTATCTAGTTGGGCTGGGTAGGATAGCTAGGTATAGAATGTTTGGCGTGCACTTTAGTTAAGAGGTGAGAAAATTAAGGGAGTGTACGTTGAACTAACATGTGTATCTAATAACTGAGTTATCTGTGATTTAAACACTTGCAAAATATTTTCAAACTGTTTTCTTGCGATCTGACCCATGCCAATATATTTTCAAAACCTTTTAGGTGTCCATCCATAAGGACACTGAGCTTGATGATTCTATCTAGGGATGCATAGCTACAACATTTGTGGAGGCTTACAAGAATTATTTTAGATGCTTCAACTCATTTATTTCTAGATAGGAGTGTCTGCAGTATTTCAGTTGGGCATGTTGCCCTTCAGACTATTTAGTTGTTTAGCTTATTTATCAGACTTATTTCAGATTTTAGTTTCATTTACTTTAGATTGTGGTTGGATTATTTGTTTTGGGAACTGATGGTTTATTCATTATATATATATATATATATATATAACAAATAAAGTAGCAAAGATATGTATGTCATAAGATCAAATGATGATGTCATTTTAGGGGTCTTTCAATGGATGGTTGAGATTGAATGTGGAGGTTTTCAATCCAATGGTTGAGAATCTGGGGGCTATGGGTTGCGGACAGACTATACAATAGGAGTCACAATCATTGAGCGGCTGAGGTACAACCTAAGATATGGACTTTGTCTACAGCTTCACTTCAAACTATGTTCTTCACGCCATCCCCGCTTCAGTTCAAACTATGTACTTCACGCCATCCCCCCAAAACCCAAAAGAAGACGAAGTTGAAGCTGTCGTAGTTTCTCGGTAAGTTTTTGCCTTCATTGTTGGTTATATATACTCTGTTTATACTAGGTTTATATTTACATAGACATGCCTTCATTATAGTTTGTGTCCGTGTAAAAAACTCAGATATGTTTATACTAGGTTTGCCTTCATTGGGTTTTATGCGTTTATGCGTTCATTACAGATAAATCTTTTGGTTTATGCATTTATGCTGGGTTTATGCGTTCATTAAGGGGTTTATGCGTTCATTACAGAAAAATCTTCACTTCAAACTATATCTGGGTTTATGCATTCATTACGGGGTTTATGATGGGTTTATCATCTTTACTGTTATACTGGGTTTATGCGTTCATTACGAAAAAATCATTTGGTCTTCAAAATTGGGTTTACATAACCTGGCTTATATAATATACCCAGTATAAACATTACGGACAAATCGTTTGGTCTTGAAAACTGGGTTTATATAACTTGGCTTATATATATCAACATAACTTGGTCTTCAAAACTTGGCTGTAATGGGTTTTATATATCAGCATAAAAGTGATGTACATAACTTGGCTTATATATATCAGCATAACAGTACGAACTACATAACTTGGTCTTCAAAATTGGGTTTACAAAACTCAGATATGTTTATATATACTGTTACTACAAAACTGAGATATGTTTATATAACAGTACGAACTCAGATATGTTACTACAAATCATTGATGATATTAGCTGATATATATACTATTACTACAAATCGTTGATGATATTAGCTGATATATACTGTTACTACAAATCGTTCATGATATTAGCTGATATTAGCTGGGTACATAATATATGACTGATGGTTCTTCAAAACTAGCTTATATCTGCAACTTGGCTGATATATACTATGTACATAATATTAGCAACTTAGATGGGTACACAGCTTAAAACTACTATGTACACAACTTTTCTTCAGTTTCCTTTCTTTCTAATTTTCTTCAATTTAGAGGTAATATACCCGCCTTACTACAAACATTTCTATGTGAAGCTTCGTATGCACAATTCATAACACACATAAACGAAGTAGTTTTAAGCTTCATTTATGTGTGTTCATAACACTATCTTTTACTTTAACAAACGTTTTCTTAATACACGCTGTTTCAAAGGTTTTTTTTATCCCACTATATTATTCAGTTTCAAAGTTGTGTAATGTTTTAACATATCTGGGTTTTTTAATGTTTTTTTTATCCCACAAAACTCAAAAGAAAAAAACCACTCCTGTTACAGATGCTGTGTTTTTTTAAGTTGTGCAATGTTTTAACATATCTGAGTTTTTTTAATATTTTTTTTATCCCACAAAACTCAAAACAAAAAAAACACTCCTGTTACAAATGTTGTGTAATGTTTTAAGTCATGTTCAATTTTAACATATATGAGTTTTTTTAATGTTTTTTTTATCCTACAAAACTCAAAATAGAAAAAAAAAACTCATGTTACAGATGTTGTGTAATGTTTTAAGCTCTGTTCAGTTTTAACATATCTAAGTTTTTTTTAATGTTTTTATTATCCCACTCCTATGTAATGTTTTAATGTTTTAACATATATATACACGTTGTTTCAAAGGAGCCATAATATCTAATATCACACACGTTGGGTTTAGATATCACACACGCTGTCTCTCTCTCTAATATCAGCGTTAGGTTCGGGGTATGCTCAATCCCACAAACCCTTTTTTTTCCCAAAGGGGTGTGCGTGTAAACACTCAACGCTGATATACATAACATCGTTCATGGGTAAGTTTACACGCTAATATACCTAACATTTTTTTGTTAACTGTGTTTATTGGTTTATTACCCGGTTTAAAAATTTTCTCCTCACTTTCTTTGGAGTCGTGCTAGACTTACCTAACCAACATTACCGATTTCACACCCAATGCCTCTCTATTTTCATTTATTTTTTGAAATCAGTTTTATAGATAATTTTATATTTTTTTTTAGATAGTTTTATATCATTAAAATCAGTTTTGTATCTTTTTTTTATAAAATCAGTCTTATTTGTTTTTTATTTTTTTATTAATTAAAAACATGTTTTGTTGTATAAAAAATATGCATATTTTATATAAAAAAGTGTTTTTATAAATATAAAAAAATAGGAACACGAACATGACTAAATTAAAATAAAACAAACATAATTTTTTTTTGTTAAAATCCGTTTGAACACTTTTTTTCGTTTTTTTTTAAATTCGTTTTATGTCCTATCTAATGTCATGATACGAGTTTTTTTATGTCCTATCTAATGTCAATTAAATCCGTTTTATGTCCTATCTAATGTTAGTTTTATGTCCTATCTAATGTCAATTAAAATAAAGTTTTTTAATATAAATAAAAAAACTATGTTTACTATTAAAAAGGCCCTCACCACATAAATAAAAAAAACATGTTCCAAAAATTCCCTCACCACATAAAAACAATTTTTTTTTGCCTTTTTATGATTATCAGTGTGCCTTCAGGCATGGGCATGATATATCCGAAATTTGACCTACGTGGGATTTACATCTTTGAACAGTTATTATGCATGGAAGTGTAGAAATATGACTTTGTTGGCTTTTAGTGTTTCTTTTCGTAATGTAATGCATGAAAGAATATTAAAATATAAACATACATGGTAAAAACAAAAACAAATGTTTAAACTTTACATTAGTTATACTGTCTTAATTGAATTAATATGTGTTAAAATAAGAGAATATTGGTTAAACAAAACGCATTCTATGAATACTGTCTTAATTTAACACAATATGTTGTTCCAAAAAGTTTCTCACCACGTAAAATCATCCAATGGGTGCCGCTGGTGCAAACCTTTAAAATAAGAGAATATTAGTTAAATTAATGTTTGAGGACTTTTTGAAAAAAAAAATGGCCTAAATATGTATTAAAAAATGTTTGAGGGAATTTTGGTAATTGATCCATTAAATATTAGTTTATTGAAAAAAATATTTAATTTTAAAATAAATCATAACTCTAGCTATTTATTAATCTTTTGCTAAATTTGAAAAAAATAAAAGAATATCTTTTAATTTTTGTTTAAAATAAATAACAAGTGTAGAGATATAATGTATTGTTTTTTAAAAATAGATTAAGTGTGAGGATTGTTTTGGTATGAAATTAAGGGTGATAATCAAATTGGGTAGGGATCTGGTGGAGTCCCTTTCTCATAATTCTTAAGATTGTTTAAGATGTTTGAAATGAGATTGGTATCTATACCCTCATTCTCATAATACACCATACAAATATTTGTGTTTTAGTTTTTCATTTTATGGTAATTTTCATTTATTTTTGGCAAGTTTATACTGATCTGTTTTCGTTTCTGGTCGATCTTCCTTCACATGGAGAACATTACTATATACGGCTTTGTATGTTATTTTTCATTCTTATGTCCTTCGGTGTTCCTTAGAACCTTTTAAACTTATATATGATTTTTGTTACATTCCTTTCTGATAGGTGGATGACGACGCATCATATGATGTACCAACCACTTCTCTATATTCTAATTGTATATATTGCAATAATGCCTTTAGCTTTTAACTTACATGGTTGTGTTTACAATCACAGATTGAAAGGTTACGCAACAATAATATCAATGTTCTTATCCAGGATGAAAATCAACTAAATACTATTCAATCTATGGTAATCACGTTCATCAAATATATTTTTTTTATCAACATCCTCATTTTTTTATATATATATCTCTTTTTTCATATTTGTAGGGTCGATCAACTAATAGCGACAAACATAACATCCAACGGTCAAAGGGACAGGGAAACATACCACCGAATCACGTACTAATTTCTTCCAATATTCATGTCATGTCTTGAATCATTTGCTATTTCATTTACATTTTTTGGATTTTATATGTTTCCTTTTATTTTTCAGGATAAAGGGAAAGGGAAGGAGAAGGTCTCCTCACAGCCGGTAAGTTTTGTCATATTAACGTTGGAAAGCTATTATAAAGTTTACATTTTAACATGTTATAGGTTGGATATGATCTATATTTTCTTACTCATTTTTTTTAATTTTTTGTATAGATTTATATCCCGCGTCGGAAATACAACGGTATTGTTATTGGTGATGTTGTCCAACCTAATGCTATAGCTATTAAGGTACCTATTCGCCACTACATGAATTTTAGTTTAGAATTGCTTATCTAATTTTTTTTGTCATTGAGTTAACACTATGTATATGATTATATTCCTAGCCTCACACTAAATTGAGCAACACAAACGACGAAGGCAAAGAAAAAATGCTAGAAAAAGGATCTGGCATGCGTAAACGGGTTAGAGATATTTTCAACTACTTTCCATAATATATTGTAGATTAATATTCGTCATCTTATTATATATTATCATATTATTTATGTAGGCAATCTGGATGGGAGAGGAGCCCGCTTATTGCGGACTAGTATGTTTCCTATTTCGTATTTTTCACTTTTTAACTCAGACTTTATATATATCTTCAAACCAGTGCACCACTTTTATGACTAATGTACTTTAATATAGAAGTGATGATAATATTGAATCCAGTCTTATAACTAATATACTTCAATATATAACTCAGACTTTAATATCTTCAATCCAGTGCACCAGTCTTATAACCAAACATTATATATATCTTAAATTAATATTCCTAATTAATATTTTTATCCTCCACACAGAGAAAACGCCAGGAACCTCATGCTGATAATTTCTTCTCAAAGCGTGTTTTGGATCAACAAAAATGCCGTGAACGAGAAAATTTAATCTCAACGCATGTTTTGCCTCAAGAACCTCCCACCCTAACGCTCTTGCCCAACGATAAAGACGTGATAGAGAAAGGGCCATATCATTGAACTTAACCTCGAAAGCACTTCTTGATCAACCATCTACTGCCGCTCTCCAGTGCAATTCAATCGAGGAACTTAACCTCAGAAGCACTGAACATCATCCTAATCTTCCAAGGCTTACAAATGTTTTATCCCAGCTACCTACCCTCCTTTTACCATCCTCTAAAAGATCGCTAGCCCAAAGACAACGAAGTGATAGAGACAAAACATTTGCTTTGACAAATCCACTTCATAATCAACCACCTACTACTCCCCATGTACATTCACGTGTTTCACAATTAATGGAAGATGCATTTATTGAAGTCCCGTTACCAGCATCTGGCCAATTTACACATTTGAGAACCCCTAATACTTTTGAATTTCCTCTTCAAAACCATAGTCCTCTTACCAATAGTTTACCAACCCCACAATCATCTGATTATATTCCACCCACTATTTTCCCCAGAAACCTTTTTGATGATTTTAATGCTATTGAACAAAATGATATTCAAGTAACATGCACATCTACTGAGGTCCTACAAGTATCAACTGCAGGGGTTGCTACATCTGTCCCTAATATTCAAGCTACTGATACATCGTGTGTAAGCAGCACTGCAACTACAAGTTCAAGTCAAGCACTACATGTCGAATTAGGTAGGCATTTTCTTGGGCCCATGGATGTTCCTTGCCCTTATTGTTTAGCTTTACATTGGATGGATGAAAGATTATCGACCTCATCAAAGATTCGCCCTCTATTTGGGAAGTGTTGTAGACAAGGACAAGCTCGATTACCACATCTACTTGACCCCCCACCTGAAATTAAACATTTGTTTGATGGTAATGATGTTCAATGCAAGTCTTTCCAGAGTCATATTAGAGAGTATAATGCTGCAAATGCCTTTACAAGTCTTGGTGTTCAAATGGATGATAGGGTCCTCAAAGGTAGGGGTCCATCATCTTTCACCATTCATGGCGAACTACGTCATCGTACTAGATCCTTATTACCAGAACTGGGACACGAGGAAGAAGCTTCATATGCCCAGTTATACATTTATGATCCCAGTGTGGCTCTGAGTGTTAGGGAACGTAGGAATCCACAATTACCAAGTCATGTACTTCAAATAATTCGAGGTTGCTTGGAGGTGAACAATCCGTTTATCCACAAATATAGATACGCGAACATTTCGAAGAGTTATTACGAGGATGTTTACTGCAAATATATGATTGACTATCAAAAGGATAATTTTTTGGGATGTTGGCCTTTTCGACAAATTTTTGGGGCTTAGGCTTAGAGTTACTACACGCTGTTGTCTGCCTAGGCTTTTTTGTATAGTCTGGTAAGGCTATTTTTGTTGTTGAAGTGTTTATTATACCTTCAATCAGGTAGACTGTTATTTTGTTGTTATTATGTTAGTTTTCCTCGAATATTGTTTTAATTTTTTTAAAGAAGTTTATTTCGTTCAAGCATTTGTTTCATGAATTTGGACATTTCAAATATTGTGCGATTGGTTGTTACCCCTTAACCAGGGTGGATAGTCCATACAAAGAAGACCACGCCTAATTTTTTAGAATTCACACTTTGTTAATTCAGTGATGAATTTAAACTATTTGAATGTTGTTGGACTATTTGTTATTTATTAAACAGGGTGGTTAGTCATATAAACAAATTAGATTATGACCAATTTTTTGAAATTGCATTTTGTTTTCTTAGCAAACAAATTTTTCTGCCTTTTTTCGATTATCAACGTGCCTTCAGGCACGGGCATACCCTAGTATATATATATATATATATATATATATATATATATATATATATATATATATATATATCGTGTGATTGTTGAGACTATATTTGTGTGCTTGGTTTGGTTAATTTAAATTATTTTAGCATGAAGTTATAATAATGAAAGATAAAATTTGACACCAGCTTAATTTGACATGGGTGATTACTAATTAATAAGTTTTTCGACAGTGATGAAAAGAATGAACCAGATGAGATTCCTATTTATCTTAATGAATGACTGATCACCCATGGCTAGAATAGACGAGGTGTCAAAGGGAATAAATCTTCTTGGTGACCACGAACTTGGGTCTCAACGCATATATGATTAAGCAACTTGGATCTCAAACACTTGGGGTGTAAGACTAGGGTTTGGAAGTCATTGAACATGAATAGAAAATCATTTTTTTGACAAATTCTCATTAAAAACTGATGCCCAAACCCATTTATATATAAAACACACTTTTCCGGTGGACAAAAATTTTGAGGATTCGCTCGAACAAAAATGCAATATCGTTCAAAAAAAACAAACCTCGTTCGAACTAGCATGTCCATTCATTCTAACGGACTTCGAAAGAGCATCAAACGAAATTTATTCCTGCAATAAAGAAATCTCATTTGATATCAATCTGAATGACATGAGCTTGTTATTCGAATGAAGAGTATAAAGTCGTTCGAACGACTTAAGATAAAAATATTTTTCTTTCAAAAAATATTTTAATATCCCTCAAACATATTTTATAATACACTTTAACATAACATCCAATGATAAATATTCAAGGATAAAAAATATATGCATTCATACCTTAAGAGATCTTCGGAAGTTGAAGATGAAATGTGGCACGAAACACGACACGAGGATGTAGACGCTTTAACTTGGCCGTTATGGTCTTCAAACAAACACGTCTTAGCCATAAAAGGTAAACACACTGAAGCCCTAACCTATAAATCAAAAGTTTTATCCAAACACGGAATAAGACAAAATGCATAAAAATTGATTATATTGGAAATCTATTCTTATAAATATCCCCCTTGGAGTATTTCGAGAAAAAACACAAAATAAAATCTATTATCCGTCAAGATCTTTAATAGGCTCAATCCCAACCCCAAAAGTAAAATGTACAAACACTTGACAACCATAACCTGAGTAGCGTTGCTCTTTTGTGAACTTTATGGCATGATTGCAAACCTACACATTTAAACACACTTTCAAATGAAAAGATAATCTAAAAAAATGTAAATAAGTATATAATGAGCTTCCAATTGTCTGACAACCTTTACCTATGTTAGGACGTCTTCCCCTACGGTAAAAATCTCACTCGGACTAGAAAGATTGCGATACTATTTCTCCCATGTTTTGTTCAAGAATAAACAAAGATGAAGACGCATAATAAACTATCTCTCCAAATATAACCATTTATCCCCAAAATGGATCATGGGTAAACATGTAGAAAAACAAGAATATCGTTAAACGGTGTGTAGTGAAACAGGCAAAAACAAACAACTCGTCAATACAAGTACAAATAATCCAAATAATGATCAATTAACACTACTATTGATGCAAAAAATGATACCAAGTTGAATACAAAATGAATAATTAGATACCAATGTAAACATGCAATAAGATATAACAATATGCTCATATATCATGTGAAAAATGTGAGACTATGTGATAATTGATTAAATTCGTAAATTTCTAATTTGGCACACTTATTTAATTAGAATCTACGTTCAAACCAAATAAATTCAGGCCTTAAACATGCATCTATATGCCAATAAATCAACCCATCAAATATAAAGCATGAAACACAGTAAATATGCCGAGACACAGATTTCAGGAAAAAAAAACTTTTGAGTAAAACCTTTATTTCAGTATGAATTCATAAATTGCAACTTATAATTACATAGAGAATTATGAAATGGATCAACGCGCAACCAACCCATAAGGACTCACAGTCATGAACTCAGCAGGAGAATACACGTAGCACCCTCCGAGGACTCGCAGCCCAATCTTTAGCAAAGAATTTTCACGTAGTAAGATCCTTAATGACACGCAGCCATATGGTGCAGAGACGCACTCCATGAAAGATGAACAAAAGAAGTTACGTTCAATGAGTTCCAAAAGATTCATAAAAGTATATGGAAATTTGGGTGTGAATCAAACATGAGTTTTCGGACTCAAAAATATGAAGACTTGAGTTAATAGAACTCTAAAAAATGTCTCTCCAAGTATTGCAAAATAACTCCCCCGAAGTTGGCTTTTATAAGGAAACCAAACAAATTTTGAGTCGGTGGGGCTCTTAACAGCATCAGGTACCCTGAACTTGTTAGGCTTGTACCTCAAATTGGTTCGCCCTTCATTTCGCAACACTTTGCTGGCTTGGTGCTTAAAAACCACAGCATTCTCCATAAGGATTTTCTCGAAATTTTCTCCATTTTCAAAGGGCCATAACTCCTTCACTGTAGCTCAGATTGAGGTTCTGTTTCTTCCAATATCTTCATGGCATCAATATTTTCAACTTTCCAGTTGACCGGACCTCCATATGGTGGCTGTAAAATTACCAAATTGACCTTGAACTTTCATATCTTGCCTTCTTTCATTGTTTTGACTTATCTTCCGTACCACTTGCATAAAGTCCCTAAAATCGTGGAACATTAAGTCGTTGAGGGAGATGTGGGACACTTGACGGAGATGTTGAATGCTTGATTTCCAAATTTTGGATAAAGGCCATCATGTGAGATCGTGAAGTGACGTGCCTTTTGTAGCAGCGTACGACATACACAAATGTAAGATATCGGACATGAGAAAAATGTCCTTACAAATCTCCCCCTATGTCTATGCCGGTACAAAATAAAAATTCCGAATTATTATCATTCAATTGACCTATACAAATCTACCTTCCCATGAACCCAAAACTGGAAAGATAGAAATGAATAAGTCTTCATCATTTGTTCTTCAAATCTTCAAAATCTCAAATGTTTTCTCATCAGGGTGTGAAACATATGATCATCAATGTAGTACATACACACATGAGATAAAAAAAATACCAAGTGATGTATCGAGTTTGAAATGAGAAACATAGATACCAATTTATGAGAAAAGCATAAGTCAAATCTCAGAAACTCCCCCAAAATTCAAACTCCCCCATAAAATGATAATTCTTTCTCCCCCTTTTTATTATGTCCCCAAATAGACAAATGAGAAGAATAAATCAAATAAGCAAAGTCGGGGTGTCACCGTATTCAAAAAAAGACATCAATTAGATGGCAAATGCGCTCTTGCAAAAAAAAACTTCACAAACTATTTTTGAATTTTTTCAAATTTTTCATACAAAAATAATGATACAAAAATCACACCATGGATTTAAACTCAAACAACCAAGTCATCAAAATGGAATGAATGGGTGTGAACACATTCGATAGATAAATCAACTCAATCAAGCATATGTGCATGATGCATAAGTGTACCCCTAATGAATGAAAATCAAAAGTATCATTAAGGGCAAAAATTATTGAATTTAGATGACATTGTCTTATGCAAATCAACAAATTAAAGACTCGGGAGGGGTCCTGAGCATCAAAGTATTCATTGTCTTATTTGGTGACAACTGAAGTAATGGCCCCTCGGGCCCCCAATTGACTCTTGAGAAGAGAGTCAGCATTGATGCCCAACTGAACCAAATGTGAAACGATCATGGTGTCATTCCGGATGGGGAGATGATGATCGGTGGACTATCTCGGAGGGTCCTCCCTTCATTTTTTTTATTGGGGAGGAAGACTGATTGAAGTACCCCCGATTTCATATTTTCATTTATTTGATCCCTCGGTAGTGTTGAGGCAAGAAGTTGTTAATTTTTGCTAAGTTTGTGTTGGATGCGATTCTTTTCACTATAGATGACCGAGATGGTTGTTTGACATAAGTGTAACCATTGCCTAGACTGCATCAAATAATCTTTCTGGTCGTTTTGTAAAAAACAAAAATATATATATTCAGTATCAACCTAGTTTAAGTTAATAACAAAAAAGAAATGACAGTAAAGTTTGACAAAAATATAAGAAGTTTTTCTTATGAAGTGATGTCAGGGGGTCCACCCCATGCTATAATACATTAAGAGATGAGGGGTCATCATGTCTTAAAAAACTATTAGGCCATCCCCCCCCCCCCCCCCCCCTGAGTTTTTCAATAATTTCTCTCATATCAACACTGAGACTTGGGTCCATTTTGTGCAAGATCGAGACATGATCCCATTGTCGGGGGACTCTCGGCTCATCCGCAAAGGAAGATTTTCCTTTTCTAAACTCGCAGTCCTTTGAGATAAATAAGTAGCAATATTTCTAATCATGATTGGATGTTTGGTTGATGTGTGTTAGTTTGTAATCAAGACGATGAGCTATGACATGGTAATAGCAAGGGGAAACTCTTGTAGTGACCACGATGTAGCAAGAATGGAATATGTAAACTGATATATCCTTTTCTTAGGAAACCCTCCGAAGGTGGGGAATCCCAAAAAGTGTCCTCCACATGTTCAACTAGAAGGGGGTAAGTGAGAAGTAAAGTCGGAGGTTCTACATCTAGACGAAGATGTCTAAGAGGAACTTGAGACCTATGTCTAGACTCGACCTCGTCTTTACGAATCTCTTGTCTAATACGTTCACACAAATAGGGGAACTCTTCTCCTAACTTATGAAGTTTATGGTACATGTAAAAATCAAATAAAGCTTTTTGAAACAATTAAAAAGGATAAAAATAGGCAACTAAAATGGTATTTCAAAAACCCCAACCAAGAATAACAATAACATCTCTGATGACGTTCAATCGAAAAAGCCATCGAAAAATGCAAGACCCCCCATAAAACCCTATGTTCAAACTTACGTAACCCTAAAATGACCACCTAACTCCCTGTATTTCCTAAACAACCACAAATTAAGGCAGAACCCACTTGAGGTGGTGGTAAAAAAAACTTGAAGTCACCGCAAAACCAAAAATACAGAATAGAGAAAGCTAAACTAGTAAAAAATGAAGATGAGTGGAAGATAAGGATACATAAAAGGTAAAGGAAAGATGGATAAAGGTATGTACATCGGAAAGAAGGAAAAATTCACCAAAGAAATAAGTTTACAATGAGAGAGAGAAGATTGTTTGCAGTATATGATCTAAAGGAAAAAGAGAAAGGAAAGAGAAAGGGGGAGTTTGAGGTGTTTAACCTCCCAAATGTGAGCACAATTACCAAGGTTCTCATCAATAGGGAATGTCACACAAAGTGACAATTTGATGCGAACATCACCTTGAGCCACATGCCAAGCCACCTAGGAACTGATAGGTGTCCACTTTATAAGGCTGAAACCATACCTTTATGGAATCCCATGTGACTGTTGTTCCTTATTTGACTTTGAGGTGACACTAACCAGAAGGGGTGAGGATGAGATGGGATAGACATACTTACTGCTCAGCCTCCCATTAACATTGAAAACTAAGGTCTAAGGGTGATTGATATACATAACTCTAGTCTCGTCCAGACGACACCAACTTCAGTGTGTGTCCCCCTCATATATGCTCCTCTCATAATCAGTCTCGTAGTAGATTATCTCGGCCTTAGAGACCACCCTATCACGGGAAAACCTTCACCAATGAGCAAGTTAAGTGCCGGCCTTACAATAGTTTATAGATAGTGTCGACCTCCCAACAGTATAAGTATCGGCCTCAGATAGTCTCTCGAAGTTGAGACCTCATCATTGATCATACCATTCAGGTTTGGTACTAACCTCATCTTAGCTTCATTCATAATATCAGTGCTCTTCTAGTCTTAATTAGTTGAGACCCATAGTTTTAGACACAACGTGCACATATGGAAAACATTACAAGGGTATTATTGATATATCCCACGAAAACGTTTATAGCAGATCAACCAACATGTGGACGGAATATTTCTTATCATGGCCTATGCACCGCTTTCTACATGTTTCACACACCCATTGGCTACTCATCTCAGCACACACATAGTACATGTATGGGGGGTGGTACTGCGCACCACTAGGACAATAAAAGACACTCAATGTCTCCTTCTATAGGTATAGAGCTCCAACTGAAACCCTACTATAATACTAAGTTTGAATAGAGAATTGTGTGTGTGTGTGTGTGTGTGTGTGTGTGTGTGAGAGAGAGAGAGAGAGAGAGAGAGAAAATGCTTGTTGTTGTCTCCAACGGCTTTCAACCACCCATTATAGTGAAATCACTCATATATTGTGCACAGTCCATGTAGGCTTATGCTGAACCATTTAAATTCATGTGTTTATCTTTTATCTAATCTCTCCAGTTGCTTTATTGTATTATATTGTTTTTACCATTATTGTGTGATCTTAGAAACTAGGTTGAATCCCTTGGGTGGTATTTAACAACATCATCAGATAGCCTTTTTAGTTGTGAGTTCTCTCTCTTTCTCTCTCTCTCTCTCTCTCTCACACACACACACACACTGTAAGGACACAAATTTCCAATTGAGTCCATATATAGTTTTGGCTCAATTCCGCAAAAAAACATTTATTCATAGGATAGTATGTAATTGTAATACTCTCAAGCCTATGAAGTGTTTGTGGAAGACGTAGCGGAAAAGAGTATATAGCTTCATCAAATGTGCCGGTTTGCATGCCTCGTTTCTACGTCATCAATCATAGTTCCATGCTCCCAAGGTATGAATGCAATTATATATATATAGGAGCTTGGAACAAAGTTTATTGGGTGTTAGGTTTAATATAAACTGCATTTTTATATTTTCAGAAAAATTTAATTAGAACTTTAAATTATAGTATATAAAGTTTCTGGGCCAAAATCGAATTTTTCAAAATTTTTGGAAGTCATTCGAAATGTCGTTCGAACGAGTTTTTCGTTCGAACCAGGTTTCGTTCGAACGAGTTTGCCAACGAGTTCTCACTAACCTATACTGGTCTGTCGTTCAAAATGTCGTTCGAACGAGATTGTTCGTTCTAACGAGGTTTCCAACGAGATTCTAACGAAGTCCATACTGGTGTGTCGTTAGAAGTCTCGTTCGAACGAGATCTCGTTCGAACGAAATGTCGTTCGAACGAGAGGCCAGGCGGGAACAGTTTTTGGCAGTTTTTCACCCACTTCCCCACTTGGTTTTTATCCAACTTTTACAGATTTTAATATGTACGGGAATGACATTTTCCAACTTAACATTTCCATAACTTGTCCAACTTAGTTTATCTCTTAGAGAGAGTTTCAGAGCAAAAATGGTTTAGGAAAATGTTCATGTTTTGAGTGAGTTTTTTAGAGAAAAATATTTTCATCACTCTAGTGTTTACACCCAATTGAGTTTATCCAAGTTCATATATACATATCAAATTTCTTGGAGTTTGGCACCGTTTTATCTCTACCGAATTCAAGAAGAGAAGTTTTGGTTTGCTTCTACATCCATCAAAGAAGAAGACTTTTTGTTGCGACTCTACCCACTTGGAGAAAGGCTCCATGTACGGGTGACGGTGACCATAGAAAGCCCCATCGGTGGATTCCGAGATTGCGGTGGTGTTCCGAGGTTATCCGCTAGGAAGAGGTGTCTACAAGAAGAAGCGTCGAGGCTTGAGAGGGATCGAGTCAGTCGTTGTAAGTCTATATGTCTTGTAATTGTAATTCCGTATCTAGTGGATTTGTGGCTAGGGCCGTCCGAGGTTTTTTCCCGTCTTGGGTTTTTCCTCATACATCGCGGTGTAGTGTTATTGGTCTATTTTATCTTGCATAATTTACTTAGAACGCATGCGTAGCATAAGTAAAGATAAAATTCGGTTTAATTTATCACACTCATTTAATTTGGGACTAAATTAAATATTAGGTAAAGTTTGTTTAATTCAATTCAATTATTAAAAATTGATTTCGCCTAACTTTGTTGATATATTGATAATCATGACTTAGGCAAATTCTAGCACTTGCATTGATTAATGAATCGGTTTAAGTGAATACATTACTTGATTAATTTTATTGAACCATCATCTTTCTAATGCTTCCGCATTTATCTAAAAAGGAAATTACAAGATTTTACAAATTGGTATCAGAGCCAAAAACGATAAATTATTTCGTTAAACGATCTATGAAATAAGTTTTGGCTAAAATGGATTTTTCCCCATTTTCAAAATTTCCTATTTTCGATGGTTCAAACTACGCGTATTGGATAGCGCGTATGAGATCGGCACTAAAATCTATCGACGAATGTGTTTGGATGTCTGTTGTTAACGGGTGGTCTCCACCAACTTATTTAGTTGAAAATGAACGTGTTATCAATCCCGCCGATAGATGGACTGAAAATGAGTTTAAACTTGCCAATTTCAATTCCCGTGGTTTAAATGCTTTATTTAGCGCTGTCACACCGGATGAATTCCGTTGTATTATGACGTGTGAAACCGCTAAAGAAGCTTGGGATATTTTACAATTAAATCATGAAGGAACTAGTGTCGTTAAAGCTTCAAAACTCCAAAACCTCACCACTCAATTTGAAACTATCAAAATGAATGAAAAAGAAACTTTTGATGAATTCTATGCTAGACTTTCTGATATTGTTAATTCTTCTTTTAACTTGGGAGAGAAAATACCTGACGACCGTGTTGTAAAGAAAATTTTAAGGTCCCTACCCGATAGATTTATTCCAAAGGTGACCGTTTTAAATTCTTTACCCACTTTAGCCTCTACGAAATTAGAAGAGCTTGTAGGTGATTTACAAACCTATGAACTAGATATGTTTTCCTCTAAAACTGAAAAGAAAATCGAGAAGGGCGTTGCTTTAAAAGCTCGAAGAGAGGTAAAACAAGTAGTAGAGAGCGAGAGTGATAGTGACTCGGAAGACATGGCTTTGTTTGCTCGTAAATTTAGAAAATTTCTTAAAATTAACAAAGATAAATTTAAAAATGATTTTAAGAAATTTGATACTTCTAAACATGATAAAAGCGAGAAGATTTCTAAAGCCGAGAAAATCCCTAAACCTAGTAATGAAAATTTAGATAGGTACGAGTCTAATAAGTGTTTTGGTTGTGAAGGTTATGGCCATAGGGCTTATGAGTGCCCCACTAAACTAAGGAAAGATGGTAAGCGACCCATTTCATATAATGCAACCCTTAGTGATAGTGATAAGGAAGAGAAGCCCGATTCCCCCACTAAGAAAAATTTTGTGGCTTTTATGGCTAGTCATGTGAGTGATAGTGAGAACTCATCGATTGATGAAATGATAACACATGCCACTTCCAAGGTCATTGTACATGATTCTCTTATTTTTGATGATAGTGAGAGTGAAGAAGAAAGAGAGAGTGAAAATGAAGAAGAGGTTAATGTGAGTGAACTTCAAAATGCTTTTCAAGAACTTTATAAAGAATCTATTAAATTGAAAAGAGCTAATTTGAAGTTAGAAGCTAGTGTAAGAGAAAGTGTCAAGGTCATTGATGAAAATGTTTTAATAGAAGACCTTAGTACACATGTGAGGACTCTTCAACAGAAGCTTGAATATGTTGAAGGCGAAAGAGATAGCCTTAGGGGTTTAATGGAATCCTTGAAAAAGGAGCTTCTTGCTTTTGAAGAGCGAAATGTATTACTAGAATCTAACATTGTAGAATTGAAAAATAAATTAAAAGATTCTAGTAATGTCAAATTTGATTTGGAGTGTCGTTCGGAAAAACTAGATAAAATGTTAGGAACGGTCCAAATTAAAAATGACACTTGTGGTTTAGGCTTCAATACTTGAAATGAATTTACTCATAATGCCCAAACCAATGTTTTAGGAGAATCTACTAGGAATACATTTAAAGATGACTCCTTAAGTAAATCTTTTCGACATGTTCTCACATGTACACATTGTGGTCGACAAGGTCATCTTAGGAAATTTTGTTTTGATCTTAAACGAATTCCTAGAAAATCCCATAGTAAAGTAACCACGGTAGTTAAAGTTCCTACACCCCAAGATAATCATTCTTCATTAATTTGGGTTAGGAAATCCGACTTGGTTGCTTTGCAAAATAGGGTTTTTGATTCTCATTTACTTTCACATGCTTCCTCCCTTGCTAAATCTAAAGGATGAATGTGTTAGTATTTGCATACTTTAGCGTTTGTACTTCATGCTATATTCACATGCTAAATATATGCCTGTTTAGTCATTTTCTAGTCATTGCCTCATTTCATATCATATGCTAGAATTATGATTTTTGTTTATCTTTTTGTATTATATTCTGTGTTTGTATTTATTAAAAAAATATAAAAAGATTTTTGTTTATCATTTGTGTTTTATTTATTTCATTTAAGCTTAATGAAAAAATACAAATGATTTGTGTTTATCCTTTTGAGTATATGTATTTATTTTTGGTGAAAATGTCAAAAACTCAAAAAGATTTTTTTGTGTGTATTTTAGTTTGACACACTTTATGTGGCCTATATTTGTGTTTGAATCCCATCTTCTACGCTCCCACGTGGCTAGAACTTTTGGTTTAGATTTTCAATCCTTAAAATGTTCTTTACCATGTTTTCTATGGAGTAGTTGGATTTTGTATTGTTTAAATGGATTCTATTTCTATATGCCTCTTTTCACACATTCACAAGCTCTTTTGAAATCTTAATGTCACATGTGATATTTGAGCTTTTTGAGGTGTTCTCCTACCAATCTAGTCATCTACATATCTATGACCTAGGAGGACTAGTGCATATCAAAATCCGTTGCATGTGAGATTTGTGTGAAAAATGAAAACATGATAAATAAAATATGCACGGGGAAGGGCTCCCAAAGGATGAATTAAATCCTTTGCGATAGTAAGCCACCGTTTATTGGATCTAAAAGAAATACGTGATCCAAAGGCCTATAAACAGAATATTTGGCATTAAAAAGTAAACAATTGCCAAGGCCTATGTTTATTTGATATATTCATTCAAAAGCAAAAGAATATATATGCTTATTGAGGGAGAATTGGATGGTATATCAACGGTTTGCACAATGTCCGTTTATCTTAGTTGTCTTTAATGTCATGACTCTATTTGGTTTGTAGAATCATCATCATGCTAGGCTTGTATGCATTGTGTATGTTTGTTCATTGAGTTCAATCTTCATATTGTCACATGAGGTCATATTTAAATGTGATAAAGTTTGCAATCAAATGAGAACTCCGTGAATGTTTATTAAGTGTTTGGTCTAAATTTAATTGTTGCTAGTTCACACCCCTACACTACCGTTTCCATATGACACATTTTTGCCATACGAGTGTGCAAACTTATTATATTTTTGTGTCATGTGTGTGTTTATATCTATATATATATATGCAAGTGCTTCATTGGTATATTTCTCGTTTTTATATATATGATATTTGTTTTGTCTTTGCCTATGCCTATGCTTTTATTGCCCATATGCTTTCATGTCTTATCACTTTACGCTTCAACATGCTGTTTATTAGTTCTTTATCCTTTGCCTATTCCTGAACAAAAAGGGGGAGAATGATGATAGGGGGAGAAATGGTATCTAATCCTATTATTATCATATCTTAGTTTGGGGGAGATTTATCTTAGGGGGAGACGTCTTTCTAAGTAGGTCATGTGTTTGATAAAGGGGATAAAGGGGAGAATTAATTTAGGGGGAGTAATTAATTAATTGCATTTAATACTTAGATATTCCCTATGCATTTGATGAGTTTGCTTAAGTGTGCAGGATTTCTTCTAAAGCAGCATTGTTTAATGGCAAAGTGTTTGATCCTTGGGTTGAGTCAAGTTTGGGTGGGTTATGTTTTGAGTCTAGTGAACTTGACGGCCCTTTAGGATTTTTGTTTAGTTTTTGTCCCGGAATAGCCAAAGGGGGAGATTTGTAAGGACACAAATTTCCAATTTAGTCCATATATAGTTTTGGCTCAATTCCAGACAAAAACATTTATTCATAGGATAGTATGTAATTGTAATACTCTCAAGCCTATGAAGTGTTTGTTGAAGACGTAGCGGCAAAGAGTATAAAGCTTCATCAAATGTGTCGGTTTGCGTGCCTCGTTTCTACGTCATCAATCATAGTTCCATGCTCCCAAGGTATGAATGCAATTACATATATATAGGAGCTTGGAACAAAGTTTATTGGGTGTTAGGTTTAATATAAACTGCGTTTTTATATTTTCAGAAAAATTTAATTAGAACTTTAAATTATAGTATATAAAGTTTCTGGGCCAAAATCGAATTTTTCAAAATTTCTGGAAGTCGTTCGAAGGAGTTTTTCGTTCGAACCAGGTTTCGTTCGAACGAGTTTGCCAACGATTTATCACTAACCTATACTGGTATGTCGTTCGAAATGTCGTTCGAATGAGATTGTTCGTTCTAACGAGGTTTCCAACGAGATTCTAACGAAGTCCAGACTGATGTGTCGTTAGAAGTCTCGTTCGAACGAGATTTCGTTCGAACGAAATGTCGTTCGAACGAGAGGCCATGCGGGAACAGTTTTTGGCAGTTTTTTGGCAGTTTTGCACCCACTTTCCCACTTGGTTTTTAACCAAATTTTACAGATTTTAATATGTGCGGGAATGACATTTTCCAACTTAACATTTCCATAACTTGTCCAACTTAGTTTATCTCTTAGAGAGAGTTTCAGAGCAAAAATGGTTTAGGAAAATGTTCATGTTTTGAGTGAGTTTTTTAGAGAAAAATATTTTCATCACTCTAGTGTTTACACCCAATTGAGTTTATCCAAGTTCATATATACATACCAAATTGCTTGGAGTTTGGCACCGGTTTATCTCTACGGAATTCAAGAAGAGAAGTTTTGGTTTGCTTCTACATCCATCAAAGAAGAAGACTTTTTGTTGCGACTCTACCCACTTGGAGAAAGGCTCCATGTACGGGTGACGGTGACCATAGAAAGCCCCATCGGTGGATTCCGAGATTGCGGTGGTGTTCCGAGGTTATCCGCTAGGAAGAGGTGTCTACAAGAAGAAGCGTCGAGGCTTGAGAGGGATCGAGTCAGTCGTTGTAAGTCTATCTGTCTTGTAATTGTAATTCTGTATCTAGTGGATTTGTGGCTAGGGCCGTCCGAGGTTTTTTCCCGTCTTGGGTTTTTCCTCGTACATCGCGGCGTAGTGTGATTGGTCTATTTTATCTTGCATAATTTACTTAGAACGCATGCGTAGCATAAGTAAAGATAAAATTCGGTTTAATTTATCACACTCATTTAATTTGGGACTAAATTAAATATTGGGTAAAGTTTGTTTAATTCAAGTCAATTGTTAAAATTTGGTTTCGCCTAACTTTGTTGATATATTGATAATCATGACTTAGGCAAATTCAAGGACTTGCATTGATTAATGAATCGGTTTAAGTGAATACATTACTTGATTAATTTTATTGAACCATCGTCTTTCTAACGCTTCCGCATTTATCTAAAAAGGAAATTACAACCTTTTACACACACACACACACACACACACACACACACACACACACGCGCGTGCTCACACACTGATTGAATCTCAATTTTGTATTCCTATGAAATTAGGCTAATGCATTGCTATTTGGCCTTTTTTACTTTTTATTTCCAAAAACAAAATGTGGGATTGTTGAATTGATATAGTTGAACCTATTTCCATTGTTTGTGTGACACTCCGGTTATTAAAATAACTAGTGGCAAACTCTCTAGTCAAATAAAACCTAAATCTCATATGCCTCATTCTTAGCATTACTGGTGAAAATTTAATTAATTACTAATAACTTATAAAGCCCGATGTTAATTTTTAAAACTTATTAAATTATCATTAATTAAATTCCATTCACCACAAACCTTTCTTATTTAAAAAAATACATTCACCACGAATAATAACTGAATAAAGAAATAATAATAATCCAACTGATCGAATAAACATCCGATAATAATCCCATACAATAATCAATCAACTCAAATAAATAAAAACTGAATAAATAATTGTCTGATAAAGGGGAGACCTTCCCGAATAACAAATGAATGGGATCCTATCTAGAACTCAAGATAGATGAGACTAATATAATCCCTTCAAGCATCAACAGCTGCTGCAACAATATCAGACTGGAAGGAATAATCATGCCTAACGTCCTTGTGGCTTGGCACCTAAACGTTTTGAAAGTATTTCGATACGGGTTAGAACCCAAAACCTTTTGAAAATATTTTTGCCTGTGTTTAAAATGAAATAATAAATATGTAATGAAATCTTCTATATTTAAACTGGTATGAGACTCCCATGAGATAATCCTCACCTCTCAGTTATAGTGCACACCTAACGCATATATTTTAAACACCCTAGTTATGCTACCTTGCTTAACGAGTCTCAATAATAATCTTATTCCCATACGCTACCCTGTGTCTCACGTATAAATTATTTTACTTTAAATCCTCATATAGCTTTCACATCTGCCTTACAATTATAATTCTCAATTATAACTTATCAATTTATTTCACATAACATTACTCTAGTTACTAATTCAATATTCACACATTTATGTCATGCACCCGTTTATATTTTTATCACACTTATATATATATATATATATATATATATATATATATATATATAATCGCAATCCCCATAGATTTGCCTCGCGGATGCATATTCTGGCATGCTATCAGGCTCTAGGGATATATACTTCAACCTAGGCCACCAGATCGAAATCTCACCGTCGAACCTAAATTCTAAACGTAAAATTGAAGGTATTCATAGTAAAATATCCATGGGTCGTAACCATACCACATTACCCCACTAGACTT